>QRFJ01000034.1:181722-348617 GCA_006176705.1 Cocos nucifera | reverse complement strand
GCCAGGTAAGTGAGACCGGTGGAAGGAATATGCCATTAACTCGCACAAGAACGCATTCAGGTCGAGTAGCTTCCAATTAAAAACCAGTCGGTCGTCTGTGCCAAACTTACCTTAGACACCAAATTGTTGAGTCAGAACCAATTGGGTTAGCCTACAATCCAGACTCTAACCTCTGAGCCTAATTAGGTCTTGCTTGATCGTGACTCGATCTTGACCCAGACTTAATCCTATTAGGCTGGTCAATTTAAGCATTGTTGATCCCATCTAACCAACTCTTGATTCGGTTTGATCAACCGCTTAGACCTAATTGAGCTACCCAAGCCCGAACCCAGTATTATGAATATGTCTTAGATCTGAAATTCTCAATTTTAGACCTAATTAATATTCCATAAACTTAATTCTTAATTAAGTTGGGTTCATAAACAAAATATGCACAATAAATCCTAGGGTTTCAGGATCTAGGGTTTTGCAGAAAGTAAGTTTTGGGTTTCTGATTAAGGACGAACACGCAGCACCCCTACACGTCATAAGAACACCCCATCGAATGGGAAGAGAGGGCCTTTAAACCCTTCTTCGTTCTTATGACCGGACGGCCAAGAGGAACGCCTTAATCAGGAACATGTCAATACTACAAAACAGTTATAGATCTATATCATATATCTCATATACAAATTTAGATCTAATCATGGCATATTTTGCATACATCTCATGTATCATAATCATGCATGTTTTCAGATCTAAATTATCTCATAATAATCTAAAAAATTAGATTTAAATTGATCTAATCAAAATAAATTCTAATCTAGACAATTATGTAGAACTATTCTACAACTAGTCTAGACATGCATCTATCATATCTCATATGATATTTAAAATTAAATAATTTTTATTTGCTGTTTATCAGATGTTATTATAACACTTATAATATCAGAAAATAGTAAATAAGAAGATCTAAAATATGATTTAATCATATTAAATCAAAGACATGCAAAACTATTCTATAGAACTATTCTATTCTAGAACTAGTCATGCATATCTTCATGTTCTTAGATCCAAATCATTTAATTTTAATTTTTCTGATTTCAGATCTGATCACATCTCATGTGACATCTAAAATCACTTATTTTTAATTAAAATAAAATTAAAATCAGATCTAAACAATTTTAGAACCATGGCTCTGATACCAGTTGAAGGAAAATCCTGATTTTCCGGTCCAGGTTCGTTCAGATCTGATTAGATCAAGAGATATATTTCAAAAATTTTTTCTCTTGATCTTAATCAGATCTTGATATGTTTCAGATCTGATTCTTATTATTTTAATAAATAAAATAAAATAAGATAAATTAAATCAAATTTAATTTACCTGATTTGGGTAATCCTATTACCCTGTAGATGATCCTGATTGCAGCGGAAGGTTCTGGATCTTAGCCACGCAAGCGCCTGGCCTCTACCGGTATCCACTCGGGTTGGATCTGGAGATCCTCTTCTTCTCTATCACACCTCCAAAAATCAGATCTGGATCTGATCTGGAGGATCTTCAAAACTCTTTTGAAGATCTGCAGTCGTCCTTTTGCAGCAGCGCAGCCTTCTTGCTTTTGATCGCCTTTCCTTGATCTGAATCGCACCAAACTAAGTCCAAAACACTTTTGGACGTGGAGAGCAAGGGGAGAAGAGAGTATGGCATGGAGAAGGAGGGGAGAGGCAGCCTTGGGGCGTGGGAAATCTCTATTGAATTCACTTTGGAATTAGGGTTGGGCGCAGGGTCTTATTTATAGACCTCTTGTGATCCAACTCCTCTTCCTCTCAACCAATCACAACCCTTTGTGAAATCAGATCTAAATCTGATTGGTGGGAATAGAGACCCCTGGATTCCTCCTTAGAGGGTGCCTAAGACCAGTCAAACTGGATTCTTAGTAGAACTCTGATTGGAATCCAAAAAGGGAGATGGAGTCCTTGTCCAACAAGGACTCCTAGGCGCCTCCTACTTGGGCTCACGCCACCCTTGGCGTGCGCCCTTCTCCTTGCCAGGTTCTGGCAGGGGGACAAGGCCCCCACCAGCTCTCCAATAGGTGCATGACATGTGGTCAAAAGTCAAAGGGTCAATGGTCAACGTTTGACCAGTCAAAGGTAGACTTTTGACCAAAGTCAAAGAACAAGAAATGGCAGGTGACCAAAAATGGCAGGTAATGTCTTACAAATAAGACAACCTATTCTGACTTGGACAACCTCCAGTCAGACCATATGAAGGCCTCTGATTGAGCACAAACTCCTTTGGCTCAGTCAGGACAACTTATTTATGATAGTAAAAGAAGAACGTTAGGTTCAATCGAGTGCTAGCACGATTTCCTTGAACCTAATTGAATCTCATTCAGATCAATTGAACTAGATCAGTTCAATTGATGATCACCAGATTCAAACCCTTGTTTGTGTGACCCAGTTAGGTTCAGTTCTGTATGGTAATGGGATATGTCATGATCTCTATCATAGACATCATCGAAACTCCTTTCGATGGATCAGAACTCTTCTGATTCGAACAGCTAGAATGATCGATCATCTAAATCATTCTAATTGCTCCCAAAATCCACCAGTGACACCTAGCAGTATATGGTGGCAACCCATCAGAGCTGAATGCGAACCTCTTGGTGCAGCTACCTGTGTGATTCAGTTCTTCTATCTTGAGCCCCGATCAGATTAGGGTTAAGGTGAACTCGTCAAACCCTAGTCTCTGTCATATGATGTAATCATTCGATTCGAGTCCAATGTGAAAATCTAAATAGAAACTCTTTCTATTATTTCACTCTGCCATGGCCATGGGCTTCAGGACTTGATTCTCATGATCATCATAGGGCTACTCCTCTACCACCGAGGTAGATAGATCCCATCTTGATGCAATCCAGTTCCTACAATGAACATGCTATAGCCAACATACACCTCAGGGTTCCATATGGCTAGGAGACCGAGTAATGGTGTAGTCAAACTATAACACCCTCAAGGTGAACTGCCGATGCATCTCAGGTCAAAGAACCAGACACACTACTGCAGCATCGAGTCAGTCATTGACGAGAAGGTAGACTTCCTAATGACTACTCGAGGTGGTCACGCTCAGTGCCCTCGTTCTCTAACGAGTACCTGTACTCTCGCTCCGGTGTCTCCACACCGTAGACTCAAGACTCATCTACTAAAGAGAAGCGATCGTACACCAACCTTCCGGATCAATCACCATCCTCGTGATGATCCTATGGTCGGGAGCTGTTTATGAGTTAATAATGATTATTCATGTCTTAAATTTTCAACTCTTGAAAATATGAATTATCATTACCATTAACTCAAAGGATGTATCACAGACACTAAATACACATGTGTGATAGAAAATAACCCATTTCATTAATTATAGTCAAAATTATAATTTTGCCCCTAGAAGTGTATAACAAGTGTCAGCCAATTTTGGCTTCTAGGGCACATATATCTAACAATTCCCCCGTGGCTTAGGAAGAAATAGCAATCTTTTGTTGAGAAAGTTTCACCATTTCCCCACTTCTAGGCTATTGAATCTTTCTCTCGTTAAGGGATACATTGCTTAGTTTCAATTCCAATAAATTAAACTCTTTTTCCCCCACCATACCTAAGGTATCTCTGAATTGACTTCTCTTCTTTGCAGTTATTATTGCTTGAGCTACTGTAATTTATGGGCAAGAAGTAAGGAGATACAAGCCTGGTAACCCATCCCAAAGTAGTTTATCACCAGTTCGACGATCATGCCATAAGAACACATCCATGCTGTTTCTGCATCAAAACTTAATGTTATGTCTAAATGGTTGCACCACCTTCAACATGTTTTTCCAAACTACTAAGGCGAATCTTGGTTCCTTATACCTTATCATCCGTGGTGCCTTGTCTTGATAATATTGTCTTCTTATAAGAGAGCTCCAATCGTCCGTCAATTTCTTAGCAACTTTCCACCACTTCATTAGGAGACAATGGTTGAATATTTTGAGGTTAATCACTCTCAAGCCACCTAGTCTTTTTGGATAGCACACTTGATTCCAGTTTACCAGATTAACACCTCTTGGACCCTCCTTGTTACCTCGCCATAGGAATTGTCTACGCATTTTATCAATCTTATCGATGATTTCTCTTCCATGCAGATAATTTGTACTCTATTTTTTCTAACAAGAAAGACCGATTAGTTGATAGAAGATTTGAAGCGTGTGGTGGGAAGCTTAGATATTTTGTGGGAAGTTCAGAGTAAGCACATTGCATTTGCTTAGAAAAATTCTTGCCAAAGGATTCTGTAATTCCAATCTCGAATAGATTGCTCTTGTCAAAGTTGATCTTTCATCCCATGAGCAGTTTGAAAGAGTAAAGTATGAAGTTGAGTCTTGATGTTTGTAACTTATTGGTATTGCTCAACAGTAGTGTATCATCAACATATTTTTCACCTTTGTTAATGGCTACTCTCATGCACACTAAACACATGAAAGGCAACAAGTCATTACCTACAAAAGTAATATAGTAACTCAATATCTTCTTTTGCCCTGAGAAGAATCTGTTTTTCTTGCCATTTTGGTTCGTCATAATTTACATTTTATATACATTACAGTCATCTCCAGCATTCTCTGTTTTGTCCTAATTAACTATTTTCTTTATGTAATCTCTCTCTCTCTCTCTCTCTCTCGTGTTATGTGAAGTGATTTTCTATTTTCTATTTGTAATTCTTTGATTCAATGTAGCAAACCTGATCAGCTATTTTTCTTTTTGGTCCGCTGTTCGCTGATATTTAGATGGATTTGGGCTTCTTTATAGTTTGCTGGAACCAGATGTCTTAAAACCTATTTGGCTATTTTTAGCTACTTCTTTAGTTCTTTGAACTCCTTGACGGAACAAACAGGAGTTGGATAGAATTGTGGGGCCAAATCAGGTTTTAGCATGCTCTAGGTGGTACTAATAGTAGTGCTGTTCAGGGATCCATTTGTGAAAGTAATGGATGCTTTTGGTATCAGTCCATGGAAAATGCTATTGGCCTGTATAATATTGCTTGCGTTCTTCCCGTGAATATTTTTGTTCTTTATATTAAGCATTCGCATCTGGATCTTAGTTGGTTGGCCAAATTATTCTAATTTGAAATGTCAGAAATGTAGAAATTATAGCTATGGGCCACCCTTAAGAACAATAAATCCATTTCTACTTGTCTGTTGTCTGCAGTCACATAAATTGTCTTCACCATCAGCTTTCTGAGTCAGCATTTAGTTCATTATTTCAAGAATAAGATCCGCTCTAACATCTAATTAAATTACATTTCAGATGCTCATTTATTGCATATCATCAGTTGGTGCCCAGCATCAGTGGCCTAGTTCTGAGAACCGTCCCTAGAATGTAGATGATGCTGTAGTTGATGCCCTTGAGCATGCCAGAGAATATTAGATTACATCTTTGAGAGTGGGCAGGGCCATACACGGGTCCTTTTCTTTACTAGCTAATACTTGTTAATGTACATAGGTGATGGATTTCTCTCCAGGTTGATGGAGTTTTGCTGCCTTGATCAACATATTTCGGGCAATCTTTTCCTTTGAAACAATTGATTAGTAGCATGCTTGGCAGATTGATGTCAGATGGCTGATTTGGGGCCCAACAGGCCCTGAGTTAATATCGTTTCAAGTCGGCTTGCTGGTTTATGCTTACTGAAAAATTTGGGTATGGTCGACCAGGACCTAGCGCAGTGAAGATCCTACCATAGAAATGTTTTTACCTACGGGCTATCGATAGGCACCTATTTTACTGGATAACCAGGCATGAACATACTCTGAAGGTTGGGATGTAGTTTGATTGAGATTCGGCAGTTTTGTTGAGTACAAATTCTGAGATGATACTTGAGTTGGTATACGGCTGCATACTGATTTTCCTTCAAACATGGTGGAATTTGGCGAACTTCTTTTTAACTTTGAGTTAACATTTTAGACCTCTCTTGAGAGGTAGCCCAGATTGAGATGGATGAGGATAGGGATGCCTAACTATCTAAATCCAAATATCTAATAAACTATCCAAATTCAATCCAAATATTATCGGGATTGATTTTTTTTTTGACCCAAACCTGTCTCAATTAGATATTGGGTAATTCGGATTTACCTGATCCAAATTCAATTAAGTCATATTGAGCTTCTTTTTTTTTTTTTTTTTAATTTCTATCAACTCTAAAATCATACCTCCATTTCATAAATCATATCTATCTTAAATAAATAAAATTTAACAATATTTAATTCTATATTTAATTAAAATAAAATTTAAATTATCTTAAATAAATAAAATTCAACGATGCTTAGTCCAATAACATTGGTTCTATATTCGATCAAAATAAAATTCAAACGTAATACAAATTTAACATACAAGACGTTCAACAATAAAAAAATAAGAAAAAGAGAGAAAATGAGACAATAAAAAAATAAGAAAAAGAGAGAAAATGAGGAATGAATGAATAAATTAGGATATAGTAACTAGTAGATGATAATTGATAATATATATATATATATAATCTAATATAATATAATATATATTAAAATACTAAAATAGTTTAGGCTGGATTCGAGTCAGATATTAGGTCGGATGTATAGCTATCCAGTTTTGATCTAAATCTAAAATTAAATATTCAGGTTTTACCTAAATCTGATCTAAATCCAGTCATTGGCTATCCAATCCAATTTGGTCGGGTATCCATGGATTTGGGTTTTATTGCTATCCCTAGATCAGGATCCCAGTTTATATTGGGTGGCATATTGAGTGAAAAAATTTAGAGAGAACAGTGATTTTTGGAGATCCTGCTTGATATCTTTAGATTGAGATATCAAAATCACGATTGATAATTTATTTGAATATCGAGCTAGGCTTAGAGCAGGAGTATATAAATGTGCTGTCCTTAGGCCAACAAAGCCTAATAAATTTTGCAGGGTCTGGTCGATACCAGTCCACTTAACAAATTTTGGGCCTTGGGCTCCATGGCCATGCCCATTCCACTTTTCAGTGGCCAGTGATAGACGGTTCCCGGTGTAGCCGTTACTTTAAAGTTCGTTAATCGTTATTGGCCTCGCGTCGATAGGGTATTAGAGTGAAGAGAAGGCGAGTAGAATAAAGCTCCCACGGCGGACGAGAAGTGTAACCCGATGATCTGAAACTTTCTCCTTTCGTTCCTTCTCTCGCCCTGTTCTTCGTTCTGCTTCTTCTTTATATGCGTTTTCTTGATACCGCAATGGGGTTTGGATAATTGGATCGATGCCGGAGGGTTTCTGTCTTTAGGCATCTAGTTCTTTCTTCCCTTCTGTGTTTATGTTGCACGAGGGGTGGAAATTAAGGATTTCTTATTCCAGCTAGGGTTTTCATCGATTTTTGGATGGCTTTAATTTCTAGCCCGTTAATTCTTAGTTTGTTTCTTCAATTTATTGATCACATTCTTGTTGTGATGGGTTCTCTTTAAAGAAAATTGAAATAAAGGGCAGTGATGGAGGTTTGGTACTTTTAACCGAGTAGATGGCGAAGAAAGAGACGATCTTGATCCATTGTTGGTTAATGTCATGGTACCTTCAATCACTCACTATTCCTTTTTTTTTTCAACGTCATCTGCATGTTTGATTGAAATTAGATGAAAACTGGTTAAGCAAAGGAAATCAAGCTTTCTAGTGTAGTTTCCACTCTGCTTGCGGGAATATCTGGAAGTGTTTCTTGAGTAGTCCAAACTATTTTAAAATCTGAAAGGAGTGTTTATTCTTTCTTTAACTTGAATCTCTCGATCTTGTTTCTGTGAAATAAAGTAGAATTGCTACTTCGAGCAATTTTAATCCATTCTTTAAGTCAATCTTGAGTTTTATTTATTTATTTATTTTACCTGGAGGAAACTTATGTCATTAATGATTTTGTTAGTTTAATTGCGACTCTTTTTGTTTTCAAGTTCTTGAAGTTCCGTTACTTTTTTTTTTTTGAAATGCTGTTCTGTGCATATTAGCTTGTTATCTTTTACATTCACTGCAAAAGTCGTATGTTAGCTAGTTATCTTCTTCATCCACCATTCAATCTTGAGTTAGAGACAATATTTGCACAGAATTATTTCTTTAACATCATTTTTGGCCACATAGTTTTGTTCTGAGGAAGCGTTTCTTTGGCTGTTGGAAATATGGTTAATGTTTGGAAACAATTTGTAAATTTGCTTGGCTTTTATGCCATCACCCCCACCCTCTTCACGAGGTTTGGGTACAGATTTCTATTCACAATAAATTATGTCCAAGTTCATATTTCGCTACAGTTGTAGTGTTTTTATTGGAGAGTCCCACTGGAAAGGGAAAAACACTGCCTGCTCTGTTCTGCATTGGTTTGGAGGCAGGGTCTTGGTAATTGAACTGGTTGGAATCAAGAAATTGGAACTCAACAAGCTCTGGAAGCACATCGATAGAAGATGTGGCACTGAGTATCCTTTCATTCTTGTATGCTTAATGCACTCACAGCCAGCTGAAGCAAGTGATTCACCAACTGAAGGCTAGCAATCACAGGTTATATAACCTCCCCTCATTTTTAAAAACTTTTACCTTTGTAATATAGGTGAACGAGAGTTGGGTGCTGTTTCACGTTCCCTCCTTTGATGCATTTTGCCTATTTTGCTTGTTATTTGCAGTTTTCTTACGTACTCCATGCACAACCCTCATCTGAAGATTTTTTTCAAAAGTTTATTCAAGAATTATAGTAATTTTAGAATCAATATTTTTGTTTGATGCTAATGGCTTCCACACTTTACTGCATTTGATTCTGGTGCAGCACAATACCATCAGCGTTAATATAGAACATTTTATACTACATTGCTTAAATATTATAACTTTTGGTGTTGGAGCTAAACATTGTTTTATGTTATTGCGTTTTTTTTTTTTTTTTTTTTTTTTTTGAATCCTTCGATTTTATCGTAAATGCTAAACTTGATCTTGCATTCTAGGGTTTTAGGCTGTTCTTGTGCTTAGTGTTGTTGGAAAGAACAGTCCCTGCTTTTAGAAAAAGGATTACAAACAAAAAGAAGCAATCTAGTTTATGGTCTCATGGACCTTGGAGGAATCGAGATGGTATGAGGTTTCAACATCTGTCTTGTTTTGATTAGTGCTTTGAGGGCAAAACTTTTTCTTTTTTTGGTCTCAAATTCTTGATTGCTTTTTCTTTTTCTTTTTTTTGGTTCCCGGTAAAGATGGGTTTCCAGCTTGAGCAAACAACATACAAGAAGTTATCAACATCCGTATCTTTCCAAGAAAGTAAGTGACTTTAGATTCACTGCAATGGATAAAATGGTTGAATGTTCTTAGCCTCACGCTTATTATTTAGTAATGACACCTATTGTTCCCATAAGTTTCTTTTTGAGCTTTTACATTTTTATTACTATATATTTACATTTGAAACCAATCTCTCTCATTTGTTCTTTCACCAAATTTCTTATAGAATATATTACCACACTTATAGGAGAAGACTATGATGGTTCAATTTATATTGTGTTGAGAATCAAAGTGTACGTTTTGTAGAAATGATTGAATTGTATATCCAGGGTATAATGATGTTTTCACTGCTTGATTAAGCATAACTGTTCATTTTACAATGATTAGATAAATCATTTGGTCTTTTGTTAAAACTGCTGAATTACAAAATATTGCACTCAGCAGCTTGCACAATCAAATTTGTGTTTTAATCTTTCTATTTTGCATCTTTTGAACAGCTCCTCCTGTTTTCTTTTTTTTCTCTCTAGGGTATCAAGATGTTAAATCTAAATAGTTATGAGTCAATAACCATATATACCAGCCTTATCAAACTATTTGGGTAAGGTTAACTTTATTGAATATTTCTTTCTCCATTTTCTCTATATAGAGCCAGCTCCTGATCGATACTGGCTTTAGAAAACTGAATTTTGTCGATGCTGTCTTTATCTTTGTGATAATGCTGGGAACCTCTAAGCGAACAACTTTTTTGAAGTCCATTTGTGGGATGATTCGACTGTTATCCTTGTGTATTTTTTCACCATTGTTTGGATAATAACATTGTTAACTTTTTTTAGATGTTTCTCCTAGATCTAGCTGTTCCAAATGCTCTAAAGGTGGTAAATTATCATCTTTATTAGTAATAAAACAGTGTCTGTTTTTTCTGAATTATTGGTAAGTTAGTTCTCATGCATATTTTCATGCTCATGTTTCGCTCACATTTGCATAAATGCATTACTTGTGTTTAGCATTTTTTCTCCTGGTAACAAGTTGTAAATGCATAACTTATCCTATTTGTATAATGTTTAGCCTTGGTTCTCTTGTTCACATTTCCCCAGGCTGATGACAGCATTCTAATACTTGTCATAGTGACTTAAGAAGTTGTCGAAACAAGTGTTGCAGTTGCAGAGCATATCTCCCTAGCTAAGTGGTCGTGATTCATGAACTGATGGTTCTAGTGCCATTTCGAGTGCTTGAATCAGGGTGGTAATGAACATCTTTAAATAATTTCTACAAGAATATCTTTTGCTTCGCAGCTTTTCAATGTAGCTGTATGTGTTTGCTGCTAAATCAGATCCAAATAGGCAAATTGAAGTCTTCTTAATTGCACACAAATCTTTTAGAATCTGTATGCTTTTGTACTCTAATTAATGAGAAAATAATTTATCTTATTCTGAATTTGTTATGAAGAGCATTGTTAGATATGTATGCCCTAGAAGTTAAAATTGGCTGACACTTGTAATACACTTCTAGGGGCAAAATTATAATTTTGATTATAAATAATAAAATAGGTTCTTTTCTATCACATATGTGTATTTAGTGTCTGTAATATATCCCTTGAGTTAATGATAATGATAATTCTTATTTTCAAGAGTTAAAAATTTAAGACAAGAATTTTCATTATTAACTCATAAAATGCTTCTGACCGTAAGATCATCATGAGGATGGTGATTGATCCGAAAGGTTAGTATACAATCACTTCTTTATAGTAGATGAGTCTTGAGTCTACGGTGTAGAGACACTGGAGCGAGAGTACAGATACTCGTTAGAGAACGAGGATACTGAACGTGACCATTTCGAGTAGTCATAAGGAAGTCTACCTTCTTGTCGATGACTGACTCAAAGTTGCAGTGGTGTGTTTGATTCTTTGACCTGAGGTGCATCGGCAGTTTACCTTGAGGGTGTTATAGTTTGACTACACCATGACTCGGTCTCCTAGCCATTCGGAATCCTGAGGTGTATGTTGGCTATAGCATGTTCATTGTAGAAATTAGATTGCACCAAGATGGAATCTATCTACCTCGGTGGATGAGGAGCAGTCCTATGATGATCATGAGAATCAAGTCCATAAGCCCATGGCCATGGTAGAGAGTGAAATAATAGAAAGAGTTTCTATTAAGGTTTTCACATCGGACTTGAATCGAATGATTAAATCATATGATAGAAATTAGGGTTTGACGAGTTCACCTTAACCCTAATCTGATCGGGGCTCAAGATAGAAGAACTTAATCACACAAGTAGCTGCACCGAGAGGTTCGTTTTCAGTTTTGATGGGTTGCCACCATATACTGCTAGGTGTCACTGATAGATTTTGGGAGCAATTAGAATGATTTAGATGATCGATCATTCTAGTTGTCTGAATCAGAAGAGTTCTGATCCATCGAAAGGAGTTTCGATGATGTTGATGATAGGGATCATGACATATCCCATTACCATACAGAACTGAACCTAATTGGGTCACACAAATAAAGGTTTGGATCTGGATATCATCAATTGGACTAACCCAGTTCAATTGATTTGAATTAGATTCAATTAGGTTCAAGAAAATCGTGCTAGCACACGATTGAACCTAACATCTCTTTTTTCTATCATTAAAGGTTGTCTCGACTGAGCTAAATGAGTTTGTGCTCACTCAGATACCTTTACCTGATCTGATTGGAGCTTGTCCAGGTCAAAAAAGGATTGTCTTAATTTATGAGATAAATTTAAGATAACATCTGCCATTTTTCATCATCTGCTAATTCTTGTCCTTTGACTTTGGTCAAACGTTAACCCTTGACCCTTGGACATCTGCCCATATGTCATACACTTATTGGAGAGCAGATAGGGGCTTGTCCCCTCCCTAAAAATTGAAAAGAAGGGGACGCACGCCTAGGATGGCGTGCGCCCATGGATAGGGATGCCTGGAGTTCCATACGAATGGGACTCCAGGTTGCTTCTTGGATTCAAACTAAGTGACCCTCACCTATAGACTTTGACTAGTCTTAAGTGCCATCTTAGGATAAATCTGTGGGTCTCTCATCTGATTAGATCAGGTGATGTCATCCCATCAATCAGATTTAGATCTGATTGAACGAAGCAACATGATTGACCGAGGTGATGTGGCACTGCATGACGCAGTAGGGTCTATATAAAGACCTGTCTGCACCCACTTTTCAGAGACTCCTCTCCTAGCCACGCCCCAAGGCTGTCCCTCTCCCTTCTTCATGCCACTTTCAGGCCATCTCTCTCCTCTCCACGCCCAAGGATAGTTGAGCTTCAGATTAGTGCGATTCAAGCAAGAAAAGACTGACGAGAAAGGAAGAAGGCAGCACTGTTGCAGAGACGACAACAGATGTTCGAAAGAAGTTTCGAAGATCCTTCAAATCAGATCCAGATATGATTTTTGAAGAAAAGAAGAGAAGAAGAAGATTTTCAGATCCAGCCCGAGTGGATACCGATAGAGGTCAGGCACTTATGTGGCTAGATCCAGAACTTCAGACCATTAGCAGATCATTAACGGGTAATCAGATTACCCATATCAAGATAAAATTAATTTAGATTTAATTTAATTTAATTTTTTTATTTATCAGATCATAAAATCAGATCTAAAAAATATCAGATCTGATTTGGATCTAAGAGAAGATTTTTGAAATATGCCTCTTGATCCAATCAGATTTGAACGAACCTGATCCGAAAAATCAGGATTCTCCTTCAACTGGTATTAGAGCCAGGTTCTTATAAAATTTATTTAGATCTGATTTAATCTGATAAATTATTGATTTCAGATATCATATGAGATATAATTAGATCTGAAATCAAAAAATTAAAAAATTAAAATTAATTAATTTAGATCTAAAATGTATGAGATACATGACTAGACTAGGAATAGAATAGTTCTATGTATAGTCTAGTATAATCATAATTTTTGTTTGATTAAATATGATTTTTAGATCTATTTATTTATTATTTTTTGATCTTATAAATATTATAATCAGATCTAAAAATAAAAAATAAATTAAATTTAATTTGTTCATAGAGATATGATAGTTGCATGTTTAGACTAGTTGTAGAATAGTTCTACAATAGGATCTAGATTAAATTTTATTTGATAAGATCAAATTTAAATTTAATTTTTTAGATGATTATGAGATAATTTAGATCTGAAAAACATGCATGATATGATACATGAGATGTATGCAAAATATGTTTTAATTAGATCAATTTTGTTATATGAGATATATGCTTAGATCTAATTAGTTTTTGTAGATTAGTTGTATTTCTGATTAAGGCGTTCTCCTTGGCCGTCCGATCATAAGAACAAAGTAGGGTTTAAAGACCCTCTCCTCCCATTCGATGGGTGTTCTTATGATGTGTAGGGGTGCTGCGCGTTCGTCCTTAATCAAAAATTGAAAAACTTACTTTCTGCAAAATCCTAGATCCTGAAACCCTAGGATTTATTGTGCATATTTTGTTTATGAACCCTAAACTTAATTAAGAATTAAGATTTATGGAAATATTAATTAGGTCTAAAATTGAGAATTTTCAGATCTAAGACATATTCATAATACTGGGTTCGGGCTTGGGTAGCTCAATTAGGTCTAAGCGGTTGATCAAACCGAATCAAGAGTTGGTTAGATGGGATCAACAATGCTTAAATTGACCAGCCTAATAGGATTAAGTCTGGGTCAAGATCGAGTCACGTGAGTGATCGATCAAGCAAGACCTAATTAGGCTCAGAGGTTAGAGTCTGGATTGTAGGCTAACCCAATTGGTTCTGACTCAATAATTTGGTGTCTAAGGTAAGTTTGGCACATACGACCGACTGATTTTTAATTGGAAGCTACTCGACTCGAATGCGTTCTTGTGCGAGTTAATGGCATATCCCTTCCACCGGTCTCACTTACCTGGCCATATCTGTTGACTCAGTTCTGATCTGAGGTGGTCAATAATCCGAGCTAACCCATGCCACTAGGTTAGTCATAATTGTTATGACTATGCAAGTCTAGTTTAATGAGACCTGAATCAATTCTCCCTAAGAAAAGATTAAGTCTGAGGTCTTCCACCATTGTAGATGTGCGGGCCCTTCCTGGGGTTGATTGTTCTCGGCTGGATACAGTGGCTCAGTTGCACCGGAAAGATGCAACCATGTCTATTAGGCATTGGATGCTATGGGCTGGAGGATGAGTTGGGCTCAATATTTCGGATACGGTGAGAGACTCAATTAGGAATCCAGTCTATGCAAATGGTGGGTCTGACTTAACTAAGGAGTGGATCAATATTTCGGATATGGTGAGATTCATGAATTAGAGACCAAGTTTGGGTGCACCATGATTAGAGAATCATTGAACAAGAGTTGTTCACTCATTGGCTAACCCATCACCAATAACTGTTAGGTGAGGTGATGAGTCAGTTGGTGAGACCGCACCACCCACTAGAAATCATTAATCGTGGAAGATTTTCGCATCTCTACAGAGGGAGTGTAGGGATCCGAGAAAATAGTGGGAGCTAATTTGTTTAAAAATAAAATTTTTAAACAAATTGGTCAAGTCAAAATTACAATATCTAACTAGAATCTTTGACTCTCTACAGAAAAATGTCTGCGTCCAACCCATTGGCACGTATCCTGGACACACATAGACTGACTGGACCAAATTATAAAGATTGGCTCAGGAACTACAAAATTATTTTGGGTTCCGAGAAGTTAACTCATGTATTGGATCAGGACCCTCCCACCTTACCAGCTCGTCCATCCTTGCTGAACAGAGAGCGTCTCTGGAAAAATGGATTGACGAAGATAATAAGGCCAGATACTACATGTTGGGCTCGATGTCTGATGAGCTTCCAGCGCCAACATGAAGATATCAGGGACTGCTCGCCAAATGTTGGCTCACCTATAGGAGATGTTTGGTGAACAGAGTCGCGCAGCCAAATATCAAGTCACTAAACGACTTTTTAAGGCTAAGATGCGTGATGGGCAGTCAGTCCAAGATCACTGTCTGACATGATGATCAAGGACTTGGAAGAGCTTGAGAAGCTCGGTGTGAAGTTGGACTTGGATCTGCAGAATGATATTATTCTGCAATCCTTGACTGATGCATATGGGCAATTCATCATATGAATTACCACATGCATAAACTTCAAAATTCCTTGACTGAACTTTCTATGAACTAAAGGCTGCTATGGAATGGACTTCTTCCAAAAGAAAGTCTTATGGAAAGAAAAAGAAGTCTGTGAAAAAGCAGAAGGTGGAAGGAGGAAAGAAGAAAAAGATAGAACTGAAGAAGAAGGCCGATTGGCAAAGAAAAGTATTTTCCATTGCAACAGCGACGGCCACTTGAAAGCGGAACTGCCCTACTTACCTGGCCACCCTAAAGAAGAAGGAAGGTGGGTCCTTCTGGAGGTATGCTCGTTATTGAGTCTAACCTTATGGTTTTCTTCTGCATCCAGTTGGGTGCTTGACTCTGGTTCTAGTGCTCACTTGTGCACTTCTATGCAGGGTCTTGAGGATAGCAGGAGGCTGAGGGATGGAGACATGATCCTACGCGTATAAAAAATGGAGCAAGAGTTGCTGCAGTAGCCGTGGGAACATACCCTCTTCGATTACCATCTGGTTTAGACTTAGTTTTAAAAGACTGTTATTATGTGCCTGCAGCTAGCAGGAATTTGATTTCTGTTTCATGCTTAGCACAAGAAGGCTATGTGATCACCTTTCTTAAGGACCATTGTAACATTCTTTATGAAAGAAATAAAATTGCAAATGGTTTTTTTATTAATGGTCTTTATCAGTTACATATTGATGTACCTGTTTTAACTATCGAGCAAAATGTGAATGCCAAACAACGACCTAGGGATAGTCCAAATGATAGATATCTATGGCACCTGAGATTAGGTCATATAGCAGAAGATAGGATTAACAAATTGGAGAAAAATGGGCTATTGAGTCCATTGACTTTTGAGTCATATCCAACTTGTGAATCTTGTCTTCAAGGCAAAATGACTAAACTCCCTTTTGTTGGACATGGGGAAAGGGCCACAGAGATCTCCTTGCCCTAGTACATACTGATGTGTGCGGCCCATTTGATGTGCCGGCTAGAGGCAATTTTGTCTACTTCATTACCTTTACCGATGATCTGTCTAGGTATGGGTATGTGTATCTTATGAGACACAAGTCTGAAGCTTTTGAAAAGTTCAAAGAATTCAGACATGAAGTAGAAAAACAAACTGGAAAACCCATTAAGGTTCTTCGATCAGATCGAGGAGGTGAATACCTTAGCCGGGAATTCCTAGACTATCTTAAGGAAAAATGGCATAGTCTCTCAATGGACTCCACCAGGAACACCTCAACTCAACGGGTTTCAGAATGGAGAAATCGGACTCTATTGGATATGGTTCGATCCATGATGAGCTTCACAGACCTTCCCTGATTTTCTTTGGGGACACTTCATTGTTAACTTCAATATATTACTGAATAGGGTTCCCTCTAAAACCGTTCCTACCACACCGTATGATATGATATGGCACGGTAAGAAACCAAGTCTGAGTCATCTCAGAATTTGGGGTTGTCCGGCTCATGTCAAAAGACAACAAGCGGACAAGTTAGAGTTTAGGTCCTTTAGAGCTCGATTCATAGGATATCCTAAAGAGTCATTAGGATACTATTTCTACATTCCAGAAGACCACAATGTGATTGTGAGTCGACATGCCATCTTTCTTGAAAAATAGTTTATTCAAGATAGCGGCATTGGAAAGCAGATTAAGCTTGATGAGAAAGTCTCACAAGCAGCAACGAGCTAAGGACCAAGTGGAACCAAATCAGGTTGAGCCAATAAGAACACTACCTCCTCCACCTCGTAGATCGGAAAGAGTTTTCCGTCCCCCTGAAAGATACTTAGGTATTATTTCAGAGGAAGTAGAGGAAAATGTTCCTCATAGGTAATGGTGCTCATGGTGATGATCCCAAAACCTACAACGAGGCGATATCAGATATCGACTCCGAGAAATGGCTTAGAGGCAATGAAGTCAGAAATTGACTCGATGCACTCAAACCAAGTCTGGACCTTGGTAGATCCACCAGAAGGTATAGTACCTATTGGGTGTAAATGGATCTTCAAGAGAAAGATTGGTGCAGATGGAAATGTGGAGACATTCAAGGCTAGACTAGTGGCAAAAGGTTATAGTCAACGTGCGAAGGCATTGACTATCAGGATACCTTTTCTCCAGTAGCTATGCTAAAATCCATCCGCACATTGCTTGCTGTTGCAGCCTATTTCGATTATGAAATATGGCAAATGGACGTGAAAACGGCATTCTTAAATGGATATCTTGAGGAAGATATCTATATGGAACAGCCGCTAGGTTTCACATCCAGTGATACTGATCACAAGGTTTGCAAGCTGCAAAGGTCCATATATGGACTTAAGCAAGCATCTCGGAGCTGGAACACTCGTTTCAATGATGTGATCAAAAAGTTTGGTTTCATCAAAAAATGAAGAGGAACCATGTGTTTTCAAAAGGGTCAGTGGGAGCGCTGTTGTCTTCCTCGTATTGTACGTGGATGACATCCTCCTTATTGGGAATGATATTCCCATGTTGACATCAGTCAAAATGTGGTTGTCTAAAGGAATTCTCCATGAAAGACCTAGGTGAAGCATCCTTTATTCTAGGAATTAAGGTCTATAGGGATAGACCGAATAGGATGCTAGGACTTTCACAGAAGATGTACATAGAGAAAGTACTAAAGAGGTTTAGTATGGAAAACTCTAAGAGGGGATTAATACCCTTCAGACATGGTATTCATCTTTCCAAGAAGATGTGCCCTAGCACACCTGAGGAAAATAGAACGCATGAGCAAGATCCCTTATGCTTCTGCAATAGGGAGCCTCATGTATGCCATGCTATGTACACGACCTGATATAGCCCATGCTGTGAGTGTCACAAGCAGATATCAGTCAAATCCAGGTGAAGAACACTGGACTTCTGTGAAATGTATCCTTAAGTACTTGAGAAGAACTAAGGATATGATGTTGGTCTTTGGTAATGGAGAACTCCAAGTTCAAGGGATACACAGACTCGGACTTTATGTCCGATATAGATGATCGAAAGTCGACATCTGAAAGTCTGTTTGTGTGCAATGGTGGAGCTGTCAGTTGAAAGAGTTTCAAGCAAACAGTGATAGCAGATTCCACCATGGAAGCAGAATATATCGCTGCATCAGAAGCTGCAAAGGAGGCATTTTGGTATAAGAAGTTTGCCGCAGAAATTGGAGTAATGCCATCAGATGCCATTCCTCTGTACTGCGACAACAATGGCGCCATAGCCCTTGCTAAGGAGCCGAGGTCTCACCAGAAATCCAAGCACATCGAGCGGCGATACCACCTCATCCGCGATTACCTCGAGAAGGATTACGTTGAGGTCAAGAGAGTCAACTCCGCAGATAATGTGGCAGACCCACTTACAAAGCCGTTGGGCCAGCAGAAGATCGAAGCCCACCTTGAGAAGATGGGACTTAGACTTGTAGCCAATTGGCTTTAGGTCAAGTGGGAGATTGTTAGATATATGTGCCCTAGAAGCCAGAATTGGCTGACACTTGTAATACACTTCTAGGGGCAAAATTATAATTTTGACTATAAATAATAAAATGGGTTATTTTCTATCACATATGTGTATTTAGTGTCTGTGATACATCCCTTTGAGTTAATGGTAATGATAATTCATATTTTCAAGAGTTGAAAATTTAAGACATGAATAATCATTATTAACTCATAAAATGCTCCTGACCATAGGATCATCATGAGGATGGTGATTGATCCAGAAGGTTGGTGTACAATCGCTTCTTTTTAGTAGATGAGTCTTGAGTCTACGGTGTGGAGACATCGGAGCGAGAATACAGATACTCGTTAGAGAACGAGGGCACTGAGCGTGATCATCTTGAGTAGTCATTAGAAAGTCTACCTTCTCGTCGAATGACTGACTCGATGCTGCAGTGGTGTGTCTGGTTCTTTGACCTGAGATGCATCGACAGTTCACCTTGAGGGTGTTATAGTTTGACTACACCATTACTCGATCTCCTAGCCATATGGAACCCTGAGGTGTATGTTGGCTATAGCATGTTCATTGTAGGAACTGGATTGCATCAAGATGGAATCTATCTACCTCGGTGGTGAGGAGCAGCCCTATGATGATCATGAGAATCAAGTCCATAAGCCCATGGCCATGGCAGAGAGTGAAATAATAGAAAGAGTTTCTATTTAGATTTTCACATCGGACTTGAATCGAATGATTAAATCATATGACAGAAATTAGGGTTTGACGAGTTCACCTTAACCCTAATCTGATCGGGGCTCAAGATAGAAGAACTTAATCACACAAGGTAGCTGCACCAAGAGGTTCGCATTTCAGTTTTGATGGATTGCCACCATATACTGCTAGGTGTCACTGGTGGATTTTAGGAGCAATTAGAATGATTTAGATGATCGATCATTCTAGTTATCTGAATCAAAAGAGTTCTGATCCATCGAAAGGAGTTTCGATGATGTTGATGATAGGAATAACGACATATCCTATTACCATACAGAACTGAACCTAACTGGGTCACACAAACAAGGGTTTGGATCTGGATATCATCAATTGGACTAATCCAGTTCAATTGATTTGAATTATATTCAATCAGGTTCAAGAAAATCGTGCTAGCACACGATTGAACTTAACATTCTTCTTTTTCTATCATTAAAAGTTGTCTCGACTGAGCCAAATGAGTTTGTGCTCACTCAGATATCTTTACCTGGTCTGACTGAAGTTTGTTCAGGTTAGAAAATGGTTGTCTTAATTTATGAGATAAATTTAAGACAACACCTGCCATTTTTCGTCATCTGCTAATTCTTGTCCTTTGACTTTGGTCAAACGTTGACCCTTGACCCTTGGACATCTGCCCATGTGTCATGCACTTATTGGAGAGCAGATAGGGGCTTGTCCCCTCTCTGGAGGCGTGCGCCCATGGATAGGGATGCTTGGAGTCCCATACGGATGGGACTCCAGGTTGCTTCTTAGATTCAAACTAGGTGATCCTCATCTATAAACTTTGACCAGTCTTAGGTGCCACCTTAGGATGAATCTATGGGTCTCTCATCTGATTGGATCAGATGATGTCATCCCACCAATCAGATTTAGATCTGATTGAACGAAGCAACATGATTGGCCGGGGTGATGTGGCACTGCATGGCGCAGCAGGGTCTATATAAAGACTTGTCTGCGCCCACTTTTCAGAGACTCCTCTCCTAGTCACGCCCCAAGGCTGTCCCTCTTCCTTCTCCATGCCACCTTCAGGCCATCTCTCTCCTCTCCACGCCCAAGGATAGTTGGGCTTCAGATTAGTACGATTCAAGCAAGAAAAGGCTGATGAAAAAGGAAGAAGGCAGCACTACTGCAGAGACGACAACAGATCTTCGAAAGGAGTTTCGAAGATCCTCCAAATCAGATCCAGATCTGATTTTTGGAGAAAAGAAGAGAAGGAGAAGATCTTCAGATCCAGTCCGAGTGGATATCGATAGAGGTCAGGCGCTTGCGTGGCTAGATCTAGAAATTCAGGCCATCAGCAGATCATCAACGGGTAATCAGATTACCCATATCAAGGTAAAACTAATTTAGATTTAATTTAATTTAATTTTCTTGTTTATCAGATCATAAAATCAGATCTAAAAAATGTCAGATCTGATTTGGATCTAAGAGGAGATTTTTGAAATATGCTTCTTGATCCAATCAGATTTGAACGAACCTCATCCGGAAAATCAGGATTCCCCTTCAAGCATAACTTTGATAAGGCTTCATCCCGTGCTTTGTACATTATCATGAAACTATTGCAGCATAAATGGATTTAATTGTATTTGGATTTATTAGCTTTTTGGTGATAATAAAATACTTTTATGGTTGTAGCTCTATGAAGAAGCACTCTCTCCTTTTGTTAAAAGGTTCAAAACTATTATATATCCTGGTTTGGTATGAAGTGATCATTTTTACCACAGCTTGTATTACTCTTTTAAATTAATGCATATTCGGATGCATCCAAGGATTATTGATAGGGTTGTTAATCAAACAATGATCACAATGTCGGGGAAAGAAAATGAAGATTTTCACTTGTCCAGGCAAGTTCCTAGGTCATCCAAACATTTTTAAGTTATAGTGGTGAAATTTGCATTTTAGTCCAAACTGCTTCTTGGACAGCTGACTTTAGCAAATATTTCAGCTGTTGAAAACTTGAAAGGTTGCTTTCTCATGTTCACTTTTAAGGAAAGACAGCTTAGCACTTGGCTAATATAGGAATTTACCGAGAAGCCGTTTTTTGCAACTCCATACATCACCTTGGGCCCAGATTCTTTGATGTGTTTTACCATGAGATCTATATTGATTTTCCTCGCAAGAGTTTCTAGCAACATCAAAGGCATATGTGAGGCCAGAAATTTTCATGTGTTATAAATGTCTGACATCATTGAGGTTAACAGAATCCTGGAGCTTCTTCAGAACAGTGAGATGTTGGCAACACATTTCGACAGTCCTAATGTATGTCTGATTATCTTTATGCTAGTTGTATATAACAACCTTACACTTCATTTCATTTCTTGGGGATCCAAAAGCTTAGTCTGATATTTCTTAAGTTTTAAGCTCCAAGGCAGGTACATACTTGAGATGTTGAGGCACAACCTACTTATCAAGCTGATTTAGGAGATGCTGTCTCTCATCCAGATTTCTCTATTGTCAATCAACTACTTGATTATGCTTTTCTTAATGTGAAGGAACAGAGTAGAAGAATAAAGTTCTGCAGTGACTATCATTAAACATGACTTTCATGCTGTGAGGAAAAACACATGTGCAACTTGCATGGAGATTTTAAGTTGGTGCTAGCATTCTATGTCTTATTCTATGTATATTTTGAAATGTGAATTCAGTTCAAGAAGCAAGACGGTGGTGTTGTGGTCTTATAAATTTCAAACAGGAAGTGACTTGTCCTTTGTCTTTTTGAAATATTTTATTTTTAACTCTTGTACATGGAGATCATACTATAAAACATGTGTTTATAGATCATATAACTATGTCTGAGTTTGTAGTGTTAGAGATGTAATGTTTCATTGCAGAGCCCCTCTGAAACAAGAAGACATTGCGTGTGCTCTATATGCTACATTTGCTTGGAGGTAGAGTCTTGGCAACTTTCTACTGGTTTGAACCAAGAAATGAGTTAGCATACTGATAGCCCACAAAAAGAAGATGTGGTGCCTAAGTTTCCTATTATTATATTTATACTTGATGCACTTGAGGCCAGCTGAAGCAAGTAACTCGTGTACTCAGGACTAGCATTTACAGGTTATATAACTTCCCTCATTTTAGAAATCTTTTACATTAGCAATAGTTTTAGAATGAGCAATGAATGCAGTATCAGAATGCCTTTTTCTGGTACATATTGCCTAGTTGCTTGTGTCATTTTCTTGAGTCCTCCATGCACATCCTGCATTTGATTTTTTTTCAATTTAATCCAATAATAATAGTAATTTTAGAATTAATATTTTTGTATGATGCATATGGATTCAATGCTTTCATTAACTTTTATTCACTAGATTTTAATGCAGTATACATGTTCAGCATTGGTATACAACATTATATGTTACATTGCCTAAATATCAGATTTATATCTTTTAAAGAGTGTTGGAGACTCTCCTAGATGCTAAGCTTGGTCCTTGTATCACAATTATTTTTAGATCCTCAGACTTTTCCTTAAAATTTGGTCTTGATACACCAAAATCGATTGAAGGTGCTAGCATTCCACATCTTTAGCTCAATGTAAATTTTGAAAAGTGAATTCAGTGCAAGGTGCAATTGCTTTGGTCTGCTAGAGAGCTGAATTTTTTTTTTCCTTTTTTCTACTAGCATTATATTTTCAGTTGCTGTAGTTTGATTTGTGATTAGTGTTGGTCATAAATTAATGTTGTTTAATATTTGTTTCTAACTTGTTCACGCTGCTAGAAACTTTCAGGTTGAGAGTGTTGGTGCATGGTTCTTGGGAACATATGTATATCCGTAATAAATTGCAGATTTTCTGGGGCAGAGTACAAGGCTGTGCTTGCCACTACCTGTGCAAAAATAGCTCCTGCCACTATTACTCTCACGTCTTGCAAATAACGCATACTATTATCGTGCTGCAATTTGTATGAATCATGCCGTCTGTGATATAAATATATACAAGCATGATCCTTGTGGACTTACGAGTTTTGATTTAATGTACTCTTTCCATCATATATTTTGCGTGGGAGTGGGGGAGGGGCTAAACTGTAGCTCATACGACAGGAAGAGAGGATAGCAGATCTCAGCATCCAATGGTGGTCATCCTGTCAATGAATACTGATCCTACCCTATAGCATATTTCTGGCAGAAGGCAGGTGCTTGTGACAGTAAAAATATGGTGGACAATGATATGAGAGGTGGTTATGTTGCAGGCAAGGCCGTGAGGAAGGGATAATGAAGAAAGCATTATTCTCACCCCCCCACTTTGGGACAGTCAGAGGATGGTGAGGGGGAGTCTGGCGATGTTTGTAGACAAAGGAGGCGACGGTCCCTAATTTCCCTGATATTTTATTTTTTGTCCTTGTTGGATGCATTCATATTAGATTTGTATGATCATTTCCGTTTTATATATTTAAAAAAAAAAGAAAAAAAAATGCATTGGAAAGAGTCTTGGTGCATTGCACGGGCCTTTTTTTTTTTTTCCTAGAGTAAAAACATCTTTACGTCCTCTTAGAAAAGCCTGGTTATGAATTAATTATACGCGCTGGTCAGGTGATTATAAAATCTGAGCATGTGCTCTTTTCGGCTCGAATCCTTGAATGGCAACAACCTTAGTGGCCGGCCCACTGATTCATTTACATATTTAGATTGGCAATTAAACATTCTACTCACGTTGTATGGTTTTGATCATGGTGGCATTCACCTCATATTGTTCAACAATATATGTAAATGCTTTACATTTGGTGCTTCTGCCTCAACTCCAGAGGTTTTTTTAATTTTTGATGTGATAAAATATGAGTATTCTTTGCATTTGCTGCTTCTGCCCCTATTCAGATAGTTTCTCTGATTTTCATTTTGTTTATAGGTTGTGATCATCTCCCTTTTGGTTATCTTGTGTAACCACAGCCTTTTATACAAGGCGCAAAAAGCCCAAAGCTGCTACCTTAAGTGGACTCTCTGGATTATCATATTTCAGTCCTTATATTGTCAAATATTTAACTTGTTTAAATATCTCAGTCCTTTCCAGCCTAGCTTCTCCACTTTTGGGTAAATTAGTTATAAAAAAAGAGATATTTTTTGTCAAAAAGGATGTTCTTAACTTTTCTATTTAAGACGATAAGGGGAGATCACCCGAACTTGAAGTAGAAATGTTGTTTTTCTTGAGTAAGAAACTGATATTGCCTCTTGCCATACTTACTCAAGTCTTTTGAAAAATGTTACCGTTGAATCATATTTAACTTCTTTATGTTCTTTTTTTGACATTACCTGAAGAGACGTCAAAAACTTGGAGATGAGCCTTTCAGCATCAAAGATTTGGTTAGCATTGGAAAAATTGAGGGGCTGTAGATTTAAATTTATTAATCATACTGTACAAAATTTGCCGTGCATTTTCCTTTAAGAATACACTTTCGTTTCTGTAATTTATATGGTCTTGCATGCATGTGAGACGGTAGTCGACCGTGCAGATGCCCTTTGGCAAGGCAGTTGACGTTCTGTTTGCTCCTTACAACTATGTTTATTGATTCTAAAAAGTGGTATTCTCTTTCAGGTATCCAATGCAGCAATTCTGTGCTCATATTTGATGAAGTTCACATCCTGGTAACAAAATGCGAGGCCTTTTTGGATTGCAGCTCTGTCGATCATAACTTGGAGGATTTTATTTGATTTTTTAGAATTTTGGCAGAAATAATGAAGTATGTTGAATTTCAATAGCAAAGTTGTTCCTTGTGCGGTTATTGTTACACCCCAAATCTGGAGCATAACATGATCATATTACCGAGGAGTACCGCTCTTGATAATACAAAATCTATCATTCATAATCACTTAAAATCCATCATAATAAAATATAAATAAAAATTTAATTTCATTATTTATCAAGTAATTAAATCAATATTGGTCTAGAGCATCTAAATTCATAATCAAACCAAACTCATAACCCAAAATCATAAATAAACAACTATAAATTCATGATCATCCAATAAACTAAGTTTAGCTACCAAAATTCTTAAGCTTAACTATGTAGATCCTCAAGCCTGGATCCTTCATCGTTCTTAATTTTATTCATCTGTAAAAGAAAAAAAAAAGTATGAGCTACACTAGTCTAGTAAGTAAAATCTACACTTTCTTACCGAATCAAGCACAAATTTTTTCATGATAATATAATATTTAAAAAATAATATATATTACAAAATAAAGTATTTCATCGAATATAATATAAAATAAGTAATAAATCAATCATGCATGAATAAATCATGAAATTTCATAAACATGATTTGTAAACCATTCTTGATCATACATTCATGTCATGTTTTAAAATCTTGCTCATAGATATTCATGTTAAGATCACTACCCATGATAGGACCATGTTTCTTAATCGATAAGATTCTTATTTCTTGTGCCAACTTAGAATCCATTGGTGGGGTCATGTTTATTGTGGATGCTAGCTTTGGATATGGACTTTTCCAAAAAAATTCATTCATAGCTATCTGAGAGTATTTAAAATTCATATCTTTTTTTTAAAATATATATATATATTTAAATAAAAAAATATTAAAATTCATGCATGCATAAATCATGTTATTTTCATAAAATACATTCATAAAAGCCATGATCATATTAAAACATGATTTTCACACATCATATGCTGATCCTTAGTTTATGAAAATATAAATTTATAATAATAGTTCAATTTGCATAAAAGATATGATAATTTGAAAATAAGTAAAGAACATAAAATTTCACTTACCTTGATCGTCCTAGATCTTTAAACTTCATAAGTAATCCTATTTAAAATATCAAAGACATGATCAATTTTCTATCTAACGAATTCAATATGATTAAATCATAAATAAAGAAAACTGTTGATCAGATGTGGTGAACTGTCCGCACACTAGAGAATTCAGGATCTTTTAATCGAGGGTCAGATCTAAGTAACTTGATCAAAAAATCGTGAAACATAATTGGATCAAAACCAAGATCAATCAACAAGATTCATTAATAGTGGGTTTGTAAGATACTTGACATAGTCAAAGTGGGTTTGACACATGGCATAGATTTCAAAGCAACTTTGGATCATCTTGTAGGAGTCAACATGGATCCCTAAAAAAGGAAATGATGACTTAGTATGGGATTCATACATCTTCTTAGAGAGAGAAAATTGATCAAGAGAAAGAAAGTATATAGAGAATTTTCGTATCCTTTGAAAGAAGTAATCATAGTCGAGATCATCAAAGGTCATATTAGAAAACTCAATATGGGTTAACTATGATTAGATGCTATAAATTTATGACAAAAGTTGAATTGGAATTTGACTTACTACATGAATTTCAGAGCAATTTTTGGTCATCATAATTTCATCTTAGGTTCAACCTAGGATTCTGGAGAGAGAAAGATGCTAGAGAGAGAAAGAGAGAGAGGAGAGAAAATTATTTTCTCTCTTTCTTTTTCTTTTCTTTTTTCTTTTTTTTCTTCTTCTTCTTTCTTTTCTTTTTTTTCTTTTCTTCTTTTCTCTTTTGGTCGAACAGGGAAGGGAAGGGGGTGGCTGGTGCTCCGGCAGAATGCAGCAGTGCAATCGGAGGTCCGACAGTGGGTGATCAACGATGATGATGCAAAAGGTTGGCTGACGGCAGGTGGCCGACCATCAAAAAAATAAAAAAATTGGAAAATAGGGTACCATCCCTTTTTTCTTTGTTTTTTCGATCAATGGCCGATCACCAACGACCAAAATATCCGAGGAAGGTTGCTAGCAAGTGAGGGTCACGATCCAAGGGTGTGGTACCGTGGGTGGTGGTGGCGGTAGCTAGAAAAATGAGCAATAAAGCTCGGCTAAAATAGGAAAAAATAGGGGCTCTTATTCGTGGGCTTTTTTTTTGGCAAATTCGACAGCCGACGGTCATGTGCAGGGGCATAGGAAGAAGGGAAGAAAGAGAAAAAGAGGGGCTGGGGTTTACCTCGGCCTTCGGTGACTCCTTCGGCGAGATTTTTAGGTGAGCGCAAGGAAGGCATCCATGACTTCAATGGAAAATAGAGAGAGAAGAAAGAGAGTGAGGAATTTTGGGTTGCTCGACAGCCTTGGAGAAGGAAGGGGGAAAGTCTTTATATAGGATCTCCTAGGGTTTGGAAAGCCCTAGGAGTCCTAATCCCAGTCAGGCACGAGAAGAAGAAGACTCCCATTGGGAGTCTTCATTTCTTTGTTTTCTTTTGGGAGGTTATCACATTCTATCTCCCTTAAAAAAATTTCGTCCTCTAAACTTGCTTGCTCTTCTCAATGAATAATTTGGATGAAAAACTCTTCATAAGTTAAGTCTTCATAAATTTATAATGGCTCATACTCTACCACATTATTTAGATTAGAAACAAACTTTCTTAGCAGGAAAACATGAAAGATATAGTGCATTCTAGACAATTTTAATGGCAAAGCTAGTTTGTAAGAAACATCTCTACTCTATCTAAGACTTCAAAAGCCTAATATTGCATGAACTTAACTTACCGTGCATCCTAAACCTCATGACACTTTCTATTTATAAGGTAATGAATTTCTTTGGTCCCTCAACTTTTGCTTAAAATACCATAATTTCTTATCCATGAAATTGTTTACTCTTCATTAATTTCATATAAAAATTATAATTGACCCTACCTATTCATAAAAAATAAAAAAGTCTGAAACATTAGATGCTCATCATAATCTACAATCTTCTTTATCTCCTTATATAATGTAACAATTAAACTCTTATCATAAAAAATTCTTAAATCTATTCAAACGATTGGAGTAATAATGTCAAAGCTAAAAAAAGGATATCCATATCCAAAACATTCTATATCCAAGCTTTACCAAGAAATATCAATATGCTAACTTTAAATTTAAGATGCTCGATTTTTTTTGATCATTATTAATAATAAAAGAATCAATCATCAAAAATAGTACTATAATATCGAGATGAGCTCAAAGATCAATAAGCATGTCCTTTCATTTGTCAATACCGATCTCTTTTACTGAAATTCAAATCACCATTCATAACACTTATTCTTAATATAATTCAACCACCATTCTTCTATTACACACTTTAATCTGAATCTACCAAATCATCCAAGGCTACCGACTAAATTCTGACAATAATACTATTTTACATCAAAATCTCAAAATATCTAATTTTTTTAGATTTTAAGCAAAACTTTTAAGTTTCTTTATCTTTCACCATGACTCAAGCATATCTCATCAAAATTAAATCTTGATCTGCTTTCATATTTGAAATTCTTGCATAAACTCGGTGACTCATCTAAAATCTCATAAATTTAAAACTAATTAGAGTGAGTTAACCTTAGATTCACCTGGTAATTAATTAGATAGCTTCAACTAATACTTCTTTATAAAAGAATTAACTCCAACTCCAACAAACTAGATGATCTCAAGTCAACTTTCTATGAATAAAATCAACTCGATTATCTCCTAGAGCTTCCTTCATCATGACTTTTAGCATCCATCAATAAATCGACATAAAATCTTGCCCTTTACATTTTAAAACTCATTTAAGTCTTCAAAAATTTAACAATAATAAGATACCTTAGATTAACTCAAAAATCTAAATTTTGACTTGAAATAATTAATTTATCTCATTATCTCCATCAAACAAAATGAAGATAAAGTAATCCAATCTATCAATAAAACCAAATATATTTTTCATTTACATGTGAATTTTATACATAATTCTTTTGTAGATTCAATGCTTGAAAAATACTTTTCTCTATGTAATGCAATTCTTTCTTAAGCCACATCATAAATAGCTTCTTTTCCAAAATTATAATGATCAAATAATCAACACCAAAAAGTCATCAAGATCTTTACCCATAGCTAATTTAGAGTTTTCAAAATCATAATAATGAAACAGGTATTCATATCATAACATAAGTATAACATCCAATATTCAAAGATCAATATTTTCTAAACTTAGGTCACCCGACTTATTGATATCTAAGATATAAATTATCAGTTATGCATAAATTCCATCATAATACCTATTGGTCCAAAATCTAATTTTTGAATCTTTTGTCTGCCCAACTCTCTAAATCACAATCCTAAGTTTAAGTTCTATCATGAGCAAACCTGGTGCTATATTCTAAGTTTTACCTATTATCAAATCTATTGCTCTGATACCATAAAATGTCACGTCCCAAATTCGGAGCATAACACGGCCATATTACTGGGATACCGCCCTCGATAATACGAAGTCTATCATTCAGAATTACTTAAAATCCATCATAATAAAATATAAATAAAAATTTAATTTCATCATTTATCAAATAATTAAATCAATATTGATCCAGAGCACCTAAATCCATAATCAAACCAAACCCATAACTCAAAATTATAAATAAATAACTATAAATTCATGATCATCCAATAAACTAAGTTTAACTACCAAAATTCTCAAACTCGACTATGCAGATCCCCAAGCCTGATTGTTGTTCTTAATCTTATTCCTTTATAAAAAAAAATAAAAATGATATGAGCTACACTAGCTCAGTAAGTAAAATCTATGCTTCCTTACCGGATCAAGCACTAATTTTTTCATGATAATACAATATTTAAAAAATAATATATATTATAAAATAAAGCATTTCATAGAATATAATATAAAAAAATCATAAATCAATTATACATGCATAAATCATGAAATTTCATAAACATGATTTGCAAACCATTTTTGATTATATGTTCATTTCATGTTTTAAAATTTTGCTCACAGATATTCATGCTAAGATCACTATTATACCCGTGACAGGGCCATATTTCTTAATCGACATGATTCTTATTTTTTGTGCCAACTTAGAATACATTGGCGGGGCCATATTTTTTATGGATGTTAGCTCTTGGTGTTAACTTTTTCAAAAAAAATTATTCATAGCTATCTGAAAGCATTTGAAATTTATATATCTTTTTCTTAAAATATACATATATTTAGATGAAAAAATATTAAAATTCATGCATGCATAAATCATGTCATTTTCATAAAATATATTCATAAAAAAAATGATCATATTAAAACATGATTTTCACACATCATATGCTGATCCTTAGTTTATGAAAAGCATAAATTTATAATAACAGTTCAATTTGCATAAAAGATATGATAATTTGAAAATAAGTAAGAAACATAAGATTTTACTTATCTTGATCATCCTAGATCTTTAAACTTTACAAATAATCCTATTTAAAATATCAAAGATATGATCAATTTTCTATCTAATAAATTCAATGTGATTAAATCATAGGGAAAGAGAATCGTTGTTCGAATATGGTGAACCATCCACACACTAGAGAATTCAGGATCTTTTAGTCGAGGGCCAGATCTAAATAACTTGATCAAAAAATCATGAAATATAACTGGATCAAAATCAAGATCGATCAACAAGATTCATCAATAGTGGGTTTGTAAGATATATACTTGACATAGTCAAAGTGGGTTTGACACATGACATAGATTTCAAAGCAACTTTGGATCATCTTGTAGGAGTCAACATGGGTTTCTAAAAGAGGAAATGATGACTTAGTATAAAATTCATAGATCTTCTTAGAGAGAGAAAGTCAATCAAGAGAAAGAAAGTAGAAAGAGAATTTTCATATCCTTTGAAAGAAGTAATCATGGTCAAGATCATCAAAGGTCATATTAGGAAACTCAATATGGATTAATTATGATTAGATGCTATAAATTTCTGACAAAAATCGAACTAAAATTCGACTTACTACATGAATTTTAGAGCAATTTTCAGTCATTATGATTTCATCTTAAGTTCAACTTAGGATTCATGAATCAGATAGAGAAAGAAAGATGCTAGAGAGAGAAGGAGAGAGAATTATTTTCTCTCTTTTGTTTCTTTTTTCTTTTTCTTTTCTTTTCTTCTTTTTTTTCTTTTCTTTTCTCTCTTGGTCGAACAGGGGAGGGAAGGGGGGTGGCTGGTGCTCCGACAGGATGTAGCAACACAGCCGAAGTTCCGACAGTGGGTGGTCGATGGCTACGGTGCAAAAGGGTGGCCGGCCATAAAAAAAATAAAAAAATTTAGAAAATAGGGACCGCTCCTTTTTTCTTTGTTCTTTCAATCAATGGTCAATCACCGACGGCCAAAACATCTGGAAAAGGTGTGTGGTACCATGGGTGGCGGTGGCCAAAAAATGAGCAATAAAGCTCAGTTAAAACATGAAAAAATAGGAGCTCTTATTCATGGGCTTTTTTTCGGCAAATCCGATGGTCTGCGGTCGTGCGAAAGGGCATAAAGAATGGAAGAAAGAGAAGAAGAGGGGCTATGGTTTACCTCGACCTCCAGTGACTCCTGGCGAGATTTCTAGGTAGGTGCAAGGAAGGCATCCGTGGCTTCAACGGAAAATAGAGAGAGAAGAAAGAGAGAGAGGAACTTCGGGTTGCTCGACAGTCTTGGAGAAGGGAAGTCTTTATGTAGGATCTCCTAGGATTTAGAAAGTCCTAGGAGTTCTAATCCCAGTCGGGCACGGGAAGAAGAAGACTCCCATTGGGAGTCTTCATTTTTTTTTTTGGGGGTTATCACAGTTATAACTTGGATCTTCCACTTTCTATCATATTTTTCTTTTGTATCTTACAGTTGAGTCTCATTTATCAAATTGATTTTACCATCAAAATTAAATTGTGGAAAACTCTATGCCTGTCACCTTTAATGGTGCCCCACCATATTACAGGATTGATGGACTTCCAAATCTTTTTGGAAGGAAAGCATGGTCAAAAAATGGTAGTGGGACTTCCAAATCCATTTTTTTTAGAAGAAAAGTACGGTAAAAAATAGTAGTGAGATTCTAAGGCTAGACGAAATTGGGGGGAAAAATATAAGAATTCATGCATGTGATACTCCAATGAAGCACTCTTAAATTGTACAGTCTCAAAAGTTCCACCCTGTCAATCTTCTTTAGAATGCTTCAACGAAATAATCCCTGTTGGAAGAGCCAGCCCAGTGACTCAACAGTTAGGCCCCAAATATTCTTTTAACCAGTACACATCATGCTCTTCCTACTGAAATCATTAGAGGAAATAAATTCCACTCAAACAAAATGCATCTGCATTTGATTAGGTGATGTCAATTATTGCCCTGAAATGTTAGGCATCGCAATATATAAATCATGAGAATGGTAGAGGCTTCTTTCCTAGCACTGAACCTATTATGTCCTATGAAACACATCCTAGGCGAAAAGAAGATGTAGAGCATCTGCTTGCTTTCTTAAGCTCTTAATTTGTTAGACCACCTCTTCTTTCTAAAAGCAACAAAGGGAAAATCAGGATTTATCAACCAGGATAAAGGGTTGATATGTGACAGAATATTTCATTTAATAGATATATTTATCAGTCCTTAAAACTCATCTTATATGAGATGAGCAAAGAAAACATTCTTAATTCATATGAACATTTATGTCCTTTTCCATCTCCATGAACATTATTTGATTTGGAAGTACTCAAATTCCTCAGAGCGAGTTCACCAAATCTCTTTCTTTTAAAATTCTTGATATAAACTTAACGGTATTATGGGCCTAATAAAAGAAACTTACATAAAACGGGCCTAAAGTTGATGAGTGGTCTCGCTAATTTTCCCTTTAATTTAATTCGTCTCATCTTAGTGTTGTAAAATGTGACTTTGTTTTGACCTTTTCTAATGCATTGGTTAAATCGAGTTGAAGTTGAAGTGGAAGTTCTGGCCCTCCCTTTGCTACTAGCTAATCCTTGTTGCTAGCGTCAACAGCAGAAGCTGCAAGATGGAAGACAAGCGAAAGATTTTCTTTAGGTCGGTTAGATTTCTTACCATTATCTGTCGCCTTAACATATTTTGGATAATATTTTTCCCCTTTGAAAAAATTGATTAGCAGTCCATTTGTCGGAAGGGGGTTGGCTGGTTTGTTTGTTCCCTCACTAGATATATTTTTTTGGGTCAGGTTGTTGGCTCAACCAGGGCTGCCGCTCGAGGTTCTCTTCGTAGAATGATGTTTGAACGCTCGGGAATTGGATATCCGTGCTTGCGCACATATCTCGAAGGTTTGGTATGTGATTTGATTGAGGCAGGGCAGTTTTGTTGACATAAACCTCTGAGCTGATCACAAGTTGTATTTAATCATGTTAATATTGGTAGTGTTTTATTAAGTCAATATAAAAAAGACAGCAGGTTGCATTAGCGTCATCTCCTTGTATGATAAGACTTCGTCTATGATGGTCGTCATTTCCATGATCTGCCAAAGAAAATAGAGTAAATAAAAAGTAATGATTCAAAGGACAGAACATTTCGACTTTGGGACAATTATTGGGGGCTGCAGCTGAAGTAAAAGGTCGCACTCTTTACTACAGCGCCAGATGGCATTTTAGACAGCCACTCATCTATTTTAGATGGCCTTCTCTTTCGTTTTCACCTTTCGCTGTCCTGAGCCATCCTCTTGCTTTCATTCACTATTTTTTTAAAGGGGATGGTTGGGTGCTGGTTCGTGGCTGATGAGCGAGCTGAAGAGATTCCTTGGCCTCTTGTTTCCCGTGGTTGACCCACTATTTTATATCACATGGTTCCGTCAACCAACAGGGCCGGTTAACTCCCTACCCTGGTTCCGTAACCAGAGATCAGGCAATCAGTGAGACACGGATTGGTGCTTTTGAGGACCAAAGAAAAGAACATATTATAACGGATAAGAAAATCCACAGGCAATTTTATATCATCCATCAGTCGACGGGTACCGTTCCCATTTGGGTGTATATGGCAGCTATTGCCCTTGAGATTCATGTCCATCCAATGAGCACCAGAGCCTTTAGCTGTTCCATGTTCACCAACATCGTTAATATTAATACAACTGTGTGATATAAGCTAGTGAGTTTTCGTATTATTATGAGATCAACAAGGAGAACATCCTCCCTGAGCTCATCTAATAAAAGGTTTCGCTCGACTTTTTATGGATTTTAGAGTGCATGTCTCCAAATAAATGTCACATAGATTGGATCCTCTCTCGCTATTGGAGGATTTTGTTCTATAACCTGCTGGCGGTGTATTGTGGAAAGTGGAAACCGAACCTTGCTATTTCTAGTGAAAGGGTGAAGAACTGGACTGGTTTTTACAAATATTGCTCTTCATTACAGGTCGATAGGTCTCTACATATTTAATCATCCAAACGCATCGGTGAATGAACTAGTATAACCAGGGATGCTTGATTCGTGATTGGTTTCGGAGTCGGAATGGATTGGAATTGAAATTAGAATGGCCTAATGTTCTAAAATATTTGGTTCATAATTGAAAGCGGAATCAAAATGATAATATAAATAAAAATTTAAATTCATAGAAAATAGTGGAGATTGAGTTTTATATAGATTGGATCATTTCTATTTCATCCTAAAATTGTAATCCGAATGAGATTTTCTCCAATCAAACAGTTGGAATGAGAGTCATCCATTCTCATTACGATTTCGGACCCCTACTCCTTCCAATCAAGTACCTTCCTAGTGGTTTTAAGGTGAAGGTTTGACAAATTGTTTTAGAGTCTTTGATACTTTATAGGGTTAAGAAGCAAATATTTTATTTCTAATGGCGTGATGGTTAATAGAATGACGACTTCTTTTTAGTTGCCAGAAACTGCATCTCAAAATTTTACAAATATATATATATATATATATATTATTTCGAAAAAATCATTTTTAATCACTGAAATTTGTTATGTTTTCTGATAAATTTCCTCGCGACCGACATCTTGCTTCCAAATAGTCGAAAGTCAGACGGGTTTGGTCCACCGTGGCTTTCACCCGACGACTTTCCCATGATCATCCTGTCATTTGACCTTTTTACAGTAATTCACTGTTACCTTTGGGGTTCTTTGCCGAGAATTGATGGAATACTGATTGCAGTTATTCCTAACTTTGAAGTTGAACCAGATCTCTCGCCGAACGTGGATCTCATCCTAATGATTCCAAGTCAAACCAACACTTTCCCTTGAGGTAAAATAAAATAAAATAAAAAAAAAAACATTTCCAATAGCATCTATATTATTCCTTTTAATCTAAGAGCCGTAAATTTAAGATAGCTATCCATCTACAAATGGTAGCTTTATTTGCCCTTTCGTTTGGAGCTGGGGCGGGGGATTAATTAAACAATGTTCGCTTGTTAAAACGTCAGCCTGTGGGTTTTGTGGCCCAGGGAATTAATTAAGGTATCGAAGGCGGCCTCTTACGAGTTTTGTCCCATTAGTTTCTGACCGGCGCCTCTGGACTTCCACAACATGGTCTCTGGATATAAGACTAAAAACTGGAGGAGAGGTGGTTAAATATCTCTGTCGCCCCCCTCTCTCTACGGGATAGATTGATGGGGATCTGTCTTTCTTCTGCATCGTTGGAGAAACAAGTGTGTGACGAGAACATAGTGTATGTAGTGGAAGAGGACGGATTTAGTTATGGCGAGGGGGGAGTGAGGATGCTCGCTTCCCTATATTCTCGGCAGGGGAAGAAGGGTCCGAACCAAGATGCTGCCATCCTCTGCACGGTATATGGCTTCCTATAATTTAGATCAAAAACGTGTTTTATTCTTTGATTAGATTGGATTACATAAATTACAAGTTTCATATATATATATATATATATATATATATATATATATATTTTTTTTTGTTGGTACTCATATTTTTCCTTCAGAAGAGAGAATCCTCCTCTCAAAAACTTGCAGATTTGCCTTTTCTACATCCACTTAATCTTTTATCTTTTTCGGGGGATCATATTAATCATGGTAGATGCCTCCGGTATGGCTCCTTATAAAGTTCCAATTGCAGGAAATATCCTTGGATTTTCCTTGGATGTTGCGCATAACCACGAATGAGCACTAGTGATTTATGCCTTTTTAGAAGTAATCGCTTGAAAGAAGAGAAATTCCCCTCAGAGAACAACAAACACGGGATCCTGTACTAGAGAAGACTATTTAGGCAATTCACTGCTCTGCTTTCTTCTGCTCTCATAAATCTTGGAGCTCTAACTGAGTTCTTGTTTCTTTCCCTCAAATTAAAGGGTTTTGGAATAGAGGAAGGAGTATTCTGTGGAGTGTTCGACGGGCATGGAAGGAGCGGTCACATTGTCAGCAGGCAGGTCAGAGACTACCTTCCTTCCTTGCTTCTCAGCCAACGCGATGCCCTCCTGCTTGCCGAGGAAGAATCTGATGACTCCAGTGATAGCAGCGATACAAGCTCGGTGGATGCGGATGATCCCTCCATCTCATCACCTGATGTGTTTGATGAGTGGAAAACTGTTTGCCTTCAGGCCTTCAGAATCATGGACAAGGAACTCAAACTCCAACCCAACTTGGACTGCTCCTGTAGTGGAACAACAGCAGTTTCCATCATCAAGCAGGTATAAATTATAATATGGGCATGGCTTGCTTATGTTCACACCAGACTGTTCTTTCATTTATCTTTAGATCCTCACCACCATCTTGTTGAGGAATTTCTATACATGTTCTTAATCTGATAACAGGGAGAGGATTTAATTATCGCCAACCTTGGAGATTCCAGGGCGATCATGGGAACCATCTCAGACGAGGGTCGCCTTGAGGCCATACAGCTTACCACTGATCTAAAGCCCAGCGTTCCTAGTAAGCATGCAGTCTTCTCTCTGTGTCGACCAACTCGTGAGCTTGTTTCAAACTAAAGGCTAAACCTATTATATTATATCAAATTGGTTGTGTAGAAGAAGCTGAGAGAATCAGGAAGAACAATGGCCGAATCTTTTCACTAAAGGATGAGCCGCACACACAACGTGTATGGTTGCCCAATCAGAACTTCCCGGGGCTTGCCATGGCCCGGGCTTTTGGAGACTTTCAGCTTAAGAACTATGGCGTAATCTCCATCCCTCAGGTCTCATATCGCCGCCTATCTGAAAGAGACCGATTCATAGTTCTAGCAACTGATGGGGTAACGATGCATTCTTTTTTTCAGAACCATCAAGAATTAGCGGACCATTCTTTCTCTGACTTTGTTCTATGATGTGTTGAGCTGAAGGTGTGGGATGTCCTTAGCAACGAACGAGTCGTATCGATCGTGTGGTCTGCAAAGAGCAAAGAGGATGCATCAAAAGCATTGGTAGAAGCAGCAGTTCGTGCATGGAAATCCAAGTTTCCTACTTCCAAGGTGGATGATTGCTCTGCTGCTTGCCTCTTCCTGCAAGATAGGTGGCAGGGCCCAATGATTCCAGGGGTCAAGAAAGGTTGACAACCTCTGAAGAAGGCTTTGTGTTTTCGAATGGTTCTTCCATGTTAGGGCAGTCCATTAGGATAGAGTAACACGATGGTTGGGTTTCTGTGGTTGTAGACAGCATGTGGTGTACAAAGAACAAACATCAGATGCATGCCTCATGTCCCCCAAAAACCTCCTCAAAACTTGTTCAAACTCTCGGTTTTTTCATGCCAGTAAATCTCACTTGGAAATTATCTATCCAATCTTTAATGGAATGCTTGCTATGTTTAAGCAGGAAACGTCATCATTTTGCGATAACAATTAACTATTTCTTTAACTTGGATACCATATTTTTTCCTCTGGAGGAAAAAATAGATACGAAATTTACATCACAGAGAAAAGAAGAAGAAGAATAAGAAAAATCTGGATACGGTATTCTGTTAGTCATTTTTGAATGATTCAGAATGATAGCTGAACAACTATTTTATTCAAGAACAACTTGAAAAATAGCATAAATTTAAATTGTCTTTATGACTTGAAAAATCTAAACATGGTTCCCTTTATTTCAGATTAGAACGAAAAATCTAAACAGATGTGGCAGGGCATTGAACTGGTACAGAGAGAGGCCATCAGACTAGCTAAATAGGACCTAACGTACTACAAACTTTAATTCCTTATCTCGGTATGGATCTAGATGCCTCTTGACATCAAGGCCCCACCTTACATGATGGCTGGTTTTTATCATGTTTATTGAGACAAGACAATGCAACCATACCCGAACAGAGTCATAAATTTGCTTATGCTATCGCCTCTCGCATGGAGTAGGTATGAGGAGGATCAAAGAAGCCCTGCATTTATTTTGATACTGCAGATGCTGTGAAGCACCACTTGCTTACCTGTTCAATTACCCATCAACCATGGCAGAGTGGATTCGGTACAATTCAAAAGGTACAGGCCATTCATGGGGCATCACATCAGCTCCATATTTAGTATCAACCGGTGATGGTCCACTCATGATCATGGCAAACCAGAAGATGATTTCGCATCAGTTTGACATCTTCCAACTAAAAAGATCAAGAACATGGAATGCACGAACCTGTTTTTCCTCCATTATTTTTGTGTCATCTCATGTCTACTGATGCAAGCAATGGCCATTTTAATAAGCAACAATATTGCCCAAAGATGCCAATAGGTAGCCATATAAAGATCCATCTTGCCGCTTTTTCTCCTGATGTCATGGCAAACTCCGATAACCAGCAAATGGTTATAGGTTGAGAAGCACTAAAAAGATGGGAGAAAGAATGAGATGAGAGCACAAGGAATCTTGTTATTAAACACCAAGACTGAGATAAGAGCACATGGAATCCAAGAAATGCCAAAGCAGTTTTTCTTTTATTTCTTCTATTTTATTGGGAATCTTGTTATTGAGCATTCGGTTCTGCCAATACAATCTTGTTAATGAGAATTATATAACATACATATAACCTTGGTACTCATGTGGTCTCTCATTTTAGTACTAACCATTCTGGGAATATTCCACGATTGCAGCATATAATTACTGATGACATTGTGGTGCGGATCCCTTGCATCCCTATCTCCCTCACTACATCTGGGGATTGCTTGCATTGAAGGGATGCCAGATCCATTTAAAAAAGGGAAAAAATTTATCTATTCATTAGATCGGATCCTGCCTCTATGCAGAGCCTGTCTCTGTGTGTGATGTCAGTCATAGGCTCTTGGCCAGCCACCTATCATGTGGACGATGTCTTCCTTCTTGGAAATTTCGTTTCCAACTTACCTAAAAAACTTGTGTTAAGTGCTAGTCATATATTCGAGTTATATATATTTAAAGGAGAAAATCAGTTTGTATAAGGTTTCGGGAGTTGCTACCGTGCTTCTTAATTATTTTTAATAAAAATGGTAGGAATATTCTAACCATTCATTAGATAGAGATAATTAAGAAATTTTAATATTAGCATATCACCAAACTGATTAATATCCCTTTTTTTTTTTTTTTTTTTTTTTTGAAAACCAATGGGCTCCCCTCATCCTGCAATACTATCCATCGCACCACACCTCCTCTTGCCGCCTGCCTCTCCACCGTCATTTGCTACTTGCCTCTCCACCACCGCATGCTGCTCGGCCTCCTCCTCCATCTTTAACCTGCCCCATCTCCTCCTCTTTATCATCACTCCCTGCCCAGCCATCGCTCATCGCCATACATTGCTCGACCTTCTCCTCTCTTCCACCTCCTCCTTCATCTTCAACTTGCCCCTCCTACTCCTCTCTTCCTTCATCTTCAACCTGCCCCACCACCACCTCCTCCTTCGTCTTCAACCCACCCCTCCTCTTCCTCCTTCTCCTTCATAGTAAGCGAGTGGAGATTGAGTTGAAAGGAAGAAGGCTATGATTCATCTTACTATGAAAATTATCATGAATTTCAAAAAAACTTTCATATCAGCTAAGCATATGACCACCTATAGATAATTATTGATAAATTAATCTTGACCATCCATGTTGGATTGAACGGTCAGAATTTTAATTTTGATTAAAGATGATTTTACTTTTTAGAGCACCGTAGAAAAATCTTAAAGATTTTTCCTTCATCATGTAGATATCGATATTAATTATATCAATATTAATATTTTTAGCCATTAGCTTAAAATACCATTAATATGATTTTTCCTTCGTCATGTAGATATCGGTATTAATATATATATATATATATATATATATATTCATGGTGCTAGTATTAATATGCATGTTCACCATTAAAGTTCATTGCTTAATATGAAACAAAAATTTAGCTATTTAAACCTTCTATTTATTATGATTTATTATATTATCAGTATTTCTTTGAAAAATAGTTGGAAAGAGAAAAAAATTGTACATGTGAGGCTACTATTACTAATGAGATTTTCTACATAATATCTTATCTTATGCAAAATTTATCATTTACTTTGTGCATGCTGAAACTATTAATATATTTAGCCATAATTAAAGTTTATTAATTAATATACAACATATATTAATGATACCGGTGTTAATGTGTGCAATCATCATTAAAGCTCATTGTTCACCACACAATAGAAATTTGGCTATTTAAACCTTCTATTCTTATGATTAATTATATTGTCAATATTATTTTGGAAGAACAGTTGGGAAAAGAAGTAAAATAATTATTACACTAGTTGTTATTGTCTATTATAACCGTTATACTGGTCATTATTTATCTCAAAAAATAATTTCAATTTTTTTAATATTAAAATATATATTAAATAATGATTATTATGATAGTGTTATGATAGAAAATAGTAGGCAACTAGATTCAATTTCTAGTTTTAATCTGGTCCCTAAAATAATGCATTACATCACGCATTTATTTTGACATTAGGAAAAGGCGGGATATTTTTCTAGGGTGTTTCCAGGGTTTTAGCCAAAAAATGGTGAAGCGATCGCAGCCAGGTGTAACATAAAGCAAGGAGCTGGGAGGAGGAACAAAAAAAGTGGACCGGGAGGGAAGAGAGTTTGAAGGTAATAATTAATTCCTTCTTTTAAATACTCCTGATTTCGATCGCTTTGTTGTTTTTTCTCTAATTCAAAGAAGCTTTGCCCCATTTGAAAGTATTTTGAGCGAGCTATGGAGCACTAGAAATCCCCTTTCCCATCTTGGGTGGTTGAGGCTTGTTTGGATCCTACTACATCTATCTAGCGATTTATGCCCTAGCTTGTTAACCATTAAGAGGCATTCCTTCATCCCGCAGCTGCAACTTAAACAAAACGTAGTAGCCTTGTTAATGCGATCATGCATGGTACTTCCAAGATCTTGACCCATGCTTGCTTCCAAGTATTGTGAATGTCCATTGGGACAGGCTGGGGAGAAGTTTCTTGTGATATACTTCTCACTACAAGCAGCCACATTGCATTAGCAAACCCTGGCTCTGATATCCAGGTGTCATCTACCTCGAGAAAGACAACACCACATCATCATGTTGAATGCAAAGAATATTGACAATTGTATCGAAGCGTATGGAATATCAAGAACTAACCAAGGAGGTAGAGGCCACCATAACCTCCATAGAATCTTACTGATCAAGAAGAAAATAGTGCTCAGGAAAAATAAAAAAAATTATATATATATATATATATATAAAAGAAGATTGAAGCACGAGAAGTCTATGTTGATCTAGTTCTTTATGTAGATATATTGAAGGATATTGCATCTTGGATATAAAAGTCAATGGCTTAAAAGGTTCCTCTGTATATTTTCTCATGTATAACATTCGAAACTCTTACACCTTACTTTGTTCAAACTTCTCAACACTGTTTTCAACTTTGCTCTGTACTACATTAAAATGGTATATATATATATATATATATATATATATCTGTGATATCAGATTTTGGGATCTTAGCTAATGAGATTTTGATGGCGTAAAACTAAAATAATGATGTTACAGTTATACAAGATATTTCTTCTGTTTTGATTTATTTTCTTGGAATATATATATATATATATATATATATATATATATATATATATATATCTGTGATATCAGATTTTGGGATCTTAGCTAATGAGATTTTGATGGCGTAAAACTAAAATAATGATGTTACAGTTATACAAGATATTTCTTCTGTTTTGATTTATTTTCTTGGCATGTATCTAACGTTATCTTATTTATGTCTTGTACGCATTAAATACCGATTATGCTCTGATTCCTGGAGCAGGTCTGCCTTAGGAATGGACAGCTGGACAGGTATCATGGGCTGTCCAAATTTGAAATTTGGCGTTTCCGTTCCACTCTATAACAAGACACGTGCATCATACCTTAGACAAAGCCGTGCACCGAGCTAATCATGGCCGTTCGTTCTTATAAGTGTGCAGTGAGATGGGATACACGAGTCGTACGGAAACATGGTAGCTGCGTGCTCGGCCACGTGGTAATAATTTCCGCTAATTTTGACTTTTTTTTTTTTTTGGTAAGAAGCGGGCATTTGGGTGCTTCCGGCGCTCGTAACGCGGCGGACAGCATGTCGTCTAGCGAGGGACCAACCACCGAGGACACGCTCTCCGCCGAACATGGCCTTGGAGGACCTCCCTCCTCCCCTTGTTTTGGAGATATTGAATCGACTCAGCGATTCCGCCGACCTCGCCAGGTGCCGACTCGTCTCCAGGACCCTCCGGTCCCTCTCCTTCCAGGTCTCCTCCGTTAACGTCCTCTGCTCTCGCGACCGATACCTCCGATCCCGCGCTCCCGGGACCCGGGACCTCACCCTCCCCTTCAAATCCGTCGTCACCAACCTCGTCTCCCTCCACTCAGCCGCCCTTGACTCTCTCTCTATCGGAGTCGAGCGGCCCTCCGCCGCCGGCGCCGTCTGGGAGGAGGAAGACTTCGACGACTCCGACGATCTCCACCTCACCGCAGTAGGTTTCCTGTCCCGGTGGCTGCCCCTCGTGGGTAGAAGGCTGAGGTCGCTCTCGATCTCGGATTTCTGGATCCAGTCTTGCTGGCGCCGATCCGAGGCGCTGTGTCTCATCTCCGATCTCTGTGAGCTTTCTTGAACCTTGTTTATCTCTTACTTTTGTACGATGGCTAATTATTTCCAGAAATTGCTTTCCGATGATTTTTTTTCATCGATCGAGATAAATGGCTAATAAAAGAAAACAAAAAGGTAGAAGAAAAAGGGGCAGATTTGAGGAAAAGAAAAAAAACGAACATCAGAATTTTACACCCTTTTTACCTAGAATTGCCTAGAAACCGAAAGCAGCCTGGGAAGGCACATGTTTAACATGAAGGAACCAACTTGCACTCAAATCGAAGAATATTAAGAAACCTGAGAAAAAAGAGAGAGAGAGAGGGTAACATTTTATTTTATTTTTCTTGTGCTGATAGTTAATACACTATGAACTCAAGCAAGCCTTGTTGCCAATTTGTTGCAAAATTGTTGCTTATTTTGTTGGCTTTATCCTCTTGATGCAAACTATGATTATCGTATTTTAGATGCAAAAGAAGAGCTTGCTTCACAATTATAATCGTCTATCCTTTTCCCAACTATTTGAGATCAGCTTCATGAATCCTTATTTCCCAAGTATTCCTATCTAGGACCCTTTCTGATGTTATTTCAAGTTTCGATATTCTTTTCCTAACCTCTGTCCATTTTAATTGAGGTTTTCTCTTCTTTTCTCATCTCCTCATCTAAATTAATTTAATAGCTATTAGTGTATTACTATGTACAATTTTTCTGTCATTTCTTTAACTACTACTATTCGTACTCTATTTCTGTTGTCATCATTACCTAGATATAATAGTTTATTCCTATCCCTATCTCGTATGTCTTCTGTCTCTCGGTTTGGTTTATTGTAAGAAAGCAATATTGATTCTACCACATGTCATCGTATCCACTAGTTTTCCGCGCTTTTTCCATTAAAAGTTCCAATATTTCAAGCAGCAAATCTATTTTTTCTTTTGTACGGTAATCTTTGCATTATGTATTTTTTCTTCTTGTCTTCTTATCACTCTATCTGACTGTCACTACACAAGGTTACAACTAGAAGACCCCCTAATCTTGAATAATCTTTGCTCATTTGTTACTAGAACCGGATAATATTGTAACGCGTTGCTTATAGGCAATAGCTTGACATCCCTTGCTAATTTGTTATTACAATTAGTTTGCGCTGCAACACATTGCTTATGGATAAAGACATAGCAAACCCTTGCCCACTTCTCATCACAATCGGGTCAAGTTGTGCCATATTGCATGGTACAATCGATGCTCTAATATTTAACGTGATAATTAAATTTGGATCCATTTCATAGTTTTGTACATATAGTTTTGTACATATTTGGATCCATTTCATAGTTTTGTACATATAGTTTTGTACATATTTCTATGACTTGCTATCAACTTGATGTCAACCCTACTTTTCTCATCCAGCCACGAGTCCAGGATCCATTTCATAGTTTTGTACATATAGTTTTGTACATATTTCTATGACTTGCTATCAACTTGATGTCAACCCTACTTTTCTCATCCAGCCACGAGTCCAGCAACGGGGATGTCAAGCTTACTTGATACTACGAATTGGATTTGGATCCATTTCATAGTTTTGTACATATTTCTATGACTTGCTATCAACTTGATGTCAACCCTACTTTTCTCATCCAGCCACGAGTCCAGCAACGGGGATGTCAAGCTTACTTGATACTACGAATTGGATTTAAGCTTAAGCTTCAACATCCCTGTTGATTGTTACATTTTTCCTAGTCAAACATAAACATATGCTACATTTCTCGATAATAGGTGACTAATGGATGGTTAATGTGTTTTGATAGGATTTTGGTGGGAAAAGGGTGACATGTAGAGTTCTGAAAAGATGTCCATTTTGAATTGTTTACTTCTGTGGGTTCCCTTGCATTAGAAACTGTGATGCTTCTAACCTTGATAATATAGTGTAATGCTTTATCACCAGCTTAAGAGTGCAAGCTTAGCAGTTGACTAATGGGAATTTCACAAGTCAAAACCCTTCTGTGCTAATTCCTTAGGTAAAGATCAGAGGTTCTAAAGGTGATGATATCCTTCGCAATTAAGTCTAAGTAGCTGGTTTGAGGACAGAACCAATAATAAGTTAAAATGTTAAACATTTTTAGTTGTGACCTAAATGCAGTAACTTTCTTATCTTGCATTTGGTTAAAATTTCTTCATTCATTGCAATGTAAGGGTTTCTCCCTTTGAATATGCATGTCCTTTCTTGGGAGGATAAAAACTGTGAATCATCTTAGCTTGGTCTGATGTACTGATGTAAATGCAGGATACCTGTGACACCAAGGTCTAAAAAAAAGTTCTCATGCCAAACCTGATTTCACTTCTCACCCTTCTGGTAAAGGAGCTTGTATGCCTATACAAGTATGCATAGATCCCTTTTGTAGTTTTGGTTGAAAAGCAGAACACTTTGTACATGCATGCATGCATACGTACGTACGTACGTACGTATGCATACGTATACATATACGTACGTATGCATATACATATACATATATATATATATATATATATATATATATATATATATATATATATATATATATATATATATATATATATATATATAATATATATATACATGTATGTATGTATGTATGTATGTATGTATATTCTTCTTGGCCTGTCGTCTGATTATAACACACACTGACATCCTTGTTAGAAGTGTCAAAGGGCCAGAGATTAGTCATTTGGTGTAAGCCTGGAAGTTCTGGTTCTCTAAAGGCTGGAAGTTTTGGTTCTCTATATATAAAGCGCTCAAGTCAAGTTTGGATATCTTGGTGGTTTTCCATCATAGAAATTTTAATGTGTGCACATCAGGTATATTGATTTCATAATTAGTTCATCATTGCTCAATAAAATATAACTTAAGTCTTCCTCGAAAACAATATGAAATAATTAATTGTGGCGGACTTGTGTTTGAAGAAAGACTTCTTGAAGGACATTTTTTTTTTCAAGGAAAAAAAGGATGTATAGGCATAGCACAAAAAAGAGATATGTCCTTTGGGGACCTTTGATATTCATGAAGGAATTTGCATTTGATTGATATGACACGTAGACATGATCTAACTTGTTCTAGCTATGCCAATTTAACAACTACACTAAACTAATGGGTAAACATAATCCTAACATAGCATTGCTAGGCCATCATAAATTGGTGCATGGTCCCATGTGATGCTTCTAATATGTACAAGAAACGTGGTTCATTGGGTTACCCAAAGTCATAAACAATGTTAGCTAATATGGACTCTTGAATTTCCAATCATACTCCTAGAAAGTTATGCTTGCAACAGAATTCTTAAGTCCAATTCTTAACCTGCAATGTAATCTACATCTGATCACATCATTAGTTGGCTTGATAGGTGGATGCTGTAAATATGTCTTGTTGGAAACAATGATTTGCTGGACGTATGCATGATTTGGGGCTGACATTTGTGCATAACAAGTATTTTTGTTGATATGGCATCATTTTTGCCCATGTAGATTTTTGTAAGTAGCATCACTGGAATTTCTGATAGACGTGATTTTTCTAGAAGAAGACTCATCCAACAGTTGGATATGGTAGTTAAAATAAAAAAAAGGCATATTCTGGGCTCTCGATGGATCTAGCAAATATTTCTCACCAAAATTCTAAAAGTTGTTTTGGTGTTGATGTCTTTTGATGAACAAGATGATGATATTCTAAACAGCAATTATATTTCATGTTTATCACTTTTGCCCCTTATGTCCTTGAATTAGATACAGAAATTGGTTACAGAACTCCTATTTTGGACAGCTAATCATACAAGAGTACACATATTCATGATCAATGATATATTTAAGCTGATTCATGCATGCACTTGTAATACTCCCCGTCATGTCATCTCACTTATGAAAGTTTCTCAAGTTGGGCATTCGTATCCATGTTGCACTGACAGTGTCTGTTTCAGCCAATCATAGCTTGAAATTGATGATATTACTCATTCCATCAACTTCTGACTGTAACAGGCAGTTTTTAACCATAGTGGCATTACCCTAATCCAATTAGTAATGGTATATTTTGATTATGTGCTTTGTTGATAGATAAGGATGCAGCAACTATTGCTTGTTGGGTGCCCAAATTTGCGATTAACAACCTCCAAACCCTTCCTAGAGTCAAAGTGCACCTAACCCTTAGATAGCTATTCTAGATTACAAAATAATGGTTTATTTATGTTCATGAATTGTGGGTTGAAAGAACCTGCAAATATATTAATGAAACTTTTTTTTGATAAGGATTACTGAAACTCTGGGAACAAAGCTGGTCTTATACAAGAGGAGGACATGAAACTCTTGTTACACTAAGCATGAATAACAAATTAATGTTTTGTTCACAAGTCAACAATTCCTGGCATGCTGATCTCACAGTGTTCCAGATATTTGAATGGCTGATATGCTTGGATTTGCATGATTGCTTCCAAAGGAAAGATCTTATAAAACAGTATAATGTTGTTTTGTCACCTACTTGCTGAATAGGTACTTTTGAGGTGCCAGTTTTGCATTTTGATTTGTGGTAGACTAGGCGTCGCACTGTGCAATAATCTTACAAAAGAATTTTACTTCTAGTCTATACCACAACCTGCTTCTGCAGTTTTTTTTTTTAAAATTTATTTATTAATTTATTCTAGATGTTGCATTGAGTTTTTTTTTTTTTTTTAAAAAAAAAATTAAGAAAATTAGCTTTTCCAAATTTGTTGCTATAATATATTTTTGAGAGGAGAAATAGCAAATTCTTCTATTTTTTGGAACCATTATAACCACTTCAAGAGCTCTAGATATATCATAAAAGAGATGCTCAAACATGGCAGCATTGCAATTTAGATTATCCCCCCCCCAACGTTACTGTGTTTTGAACTAGAGATTTGTAATTGCAGGTTGCAACCTTCTTAATTTGGAAGTGCGAAATGCTTGGCTATCAGTTGAGGGGCTCAAGCCAATGCAGAAACTAACCACTCTGACACTGGAATTTATAAGACTAGATGATGAGGACCTTGAGAAAGTGAATGAGTGCTTTTCTTCCCTTGAAGTTCTTAATTTGATTGGGGTTCGTGGTCCTAAGGAGCCCAAGATTTGTTTCTCAAAGTTAAGAATCTGTTGTTGGACAGTTTCGAACTTCCCATACTCTTTAACCATACGTGCACCTAACTTGGTCGAGCTTCAGTTGAAATGTGTTGAACCAAAGGTTCTTCATCTGTGCACGCCATTGTTGACTAATCTCAGTCTTATAGTGAAAAGGCCCAGTGGTCTCATCAAAGTGGAAAAGTTTCTTAACCTTAGGTCACTTAGTATAGAGTCTTTGAATCTACGCAGCCTGGGAGAAGTGCTTTTGAGCAGCAAAACTGTTAAGAAGCTAGAGCTCGAGGCACCCAGATGCACCAAAGCTGATGAGTCATCAAACACCAAAACTGATGAGTCATCAAATACTATCAGCTTTATTGATCTGGTGAATGCCTTCCCTAATATGGATGAACTCCATTTGGGCCCCGGGGCTTGGTATGAACTCCAAAAAACTTGTGGCCTTGGGGACGGGGACCTTGGCATTTCATGTGAATTAGGAAGCTTGAAGAAACTGACAGTGCGTCTGCCGCTTCTGGAATTTGATACTACTCTTTTGTTCTTCATCCTGAATCATCGTAGCCCTTGCTGTGAAGTGGTAATTCTTATTCATGCAGAAGCTGAATACCCCACCAGAAAATGGATTATTTCCAAGTGTACCAGCAATTTCCCAAACATCAGATGGAAATGGGGTATGTGGAAAGAATCCTTCAAAGATACATACTTGGATTTGTGATTGCAGCATATCATATTTATCTTCTGTAATAGATAATCAGGGCATTTTTTTAGTGTTAGGAAGGCCATCAATGCATGTAGTAACTGTCCATAAATATGTTCCTTAATCTTGAATTTTGTTCTAGGTACAAGTTGGGTCTATGTGTAATTACACTTAAAAAAGCATTATTGATTGGCGAGCAGTCTGCCGTGCATTGTAACATAAAACTATAGTCATGTTGCCCTTGGGGGCTAGATGGGGGGCTGTTGGTCCTCGCTCTCTCTGATGATGGGCCCTGAGAGGCCATGTTAAGGGCATCTGTTGGACGTACCTTGTGGATCATGTGGTTTTCTCAAGGATAGAACTGACCTGCAAAGGTGTAGCAGTGCAGGAGCAAACAAAATTGCTTCTGAATGTTCGAACATAATCAAGCTTAACATTATTCACTACAGAGTGAAAAAAAAAAAAAAAAAAAAAAAAGGAACAATTAGCTATGATAGCAAACATCATCTTAGAAAACTAAAAAAAAAAAACACTTTTGTAAAACGTCTTTAACATAGCCATCAAATCAAAACATCGACAACCATATTTCAGTAATCAATGACAATCCATGATAGAATCATATTTTTGTAATCCATGTTTCAGACGGGTTATTTCTTCCAATCCAAACCTAATCCAAATATCTTTTATGCAGTTGGATTGGGTTACTCAGGGGTCATTTCCACACTGAAAATGGGTCCATCCGATCGATTTTGCAGCCTTTAACTTTAAAAAGTTGGGTTGGCACATGTTCATAATTTGAAGTGATAATTTGCGTTACGGTAGATGTATTTTTTAAGAAGGATATATTTGAAAAACTCATTTATATACTAAAGCACAAGAGTTAAAAGTATTAGAATCTTAAATTCATCGCTTACACCAGTTACTAGAATAAGAATCAAGATGGTTACATAATTTAGGTCAACACACGAAGCATCTCCTATATGGAAACCCCCTTCACCTAAATATAGACTTGTTTTATTTATTTTTAATCAAATAATGTTTCTTGTTTATTCACGCTCAACACGTCTGTTTCCAGGGAGACACATCAGTTGTGAATTGATAGGCCTACCTCTCGAACTTTCAATCCTCCTCTTCGGCTTCTGGATGTTCTCAAGTAAACAGTGATTTTTCTTTCAGGTTACTCTATATTTGTCATGAATAAACCTGCTTGGAACCCAGGCCGCCCGCTCGAGCCTGAGCCAAGCTAAGATTTCTAACCCAGCGGGTCGGGCCGGGCTTAATAATCGAGCCCAAATTTTCTAACAAGTTGGATTCCGATTTATGTTGAACTAGCTCGGACCCATATGTCTCTCTATTTTCTAGTATAGAGTTTAGACTCTAAGTATGACCTGATGAGGCGATGACTCCGACTTGATCCCTATTTCTCTTCTTCTCGAGTCTCGACTCTTAACTCCCTAGTCCCCAATTCCATCACCTAGGGCTGCTCCTCCATTCCTCCATGCTACCACCGCCTTCTCACTAGATGTGCTCACAATCAGCAGCTCCCCTCCTTCCCCAACATCCCCATCTTTCTTGGGCTGCCAGCTCTTCTGGCCAGGCTAGGGCTAGGGTTGAGTCCCCACTACTGCACCTCTTCCTTGTGTCACCGCAGCTCCTCGCTAGGTGTCTCCTCACATGCTTGGCAGTCAACAGCTCCGCTCCTTCCTCAGCCTCCCCATCTCCTCCTCAATCATCTCATCTTTCTTAGCATGCTTGACTCTTTTCAACCGAATCAGGGCTAGGGCTGCTCCTTCCTGCCGTCGTGCCTCCTCCTCGTACCTCTACTCTACCTATTCACATCGTCTGCTCTCCCTATCTCCTCAGGCCTAAGTTTTTTGTTATTCCAACAAACTAAATGAAAAAAAAAGGAAAGCTCGAGACCCGACATGAAAGCTCGAAGCTTGATATATAGCAGGCTCGGGCCTAGAAAGTAGGCCCGATGGTCAGGCCCAGTCAGGCGTGAGCTTAGAAATTCACTATCTTCCCTTGGGTTGAACCTGGTCCAACCTGGCCGATAAATAGGTTCAGTCATGAAGTGCTGGTTGGTTAAGTCTTATGGCCGACCTCTCAGTCCTATCTAGGGAGTTGGGATACTTTCTTTAGTCTTGAGTAAGCTGTTGAGCTCTTAATAAAATTAAGATATTTTTATTAGGAAAATACTTTGTGCACCACACATGGTGCAGCTCGTGTGCACCGTACGTAGTGATCGATGCACGTATGGGGCTGGAAGAATTTTTTTTTTTTGGGTGCTCAGGCCCCGCACGTGCACCAATCACCATGCACGGTGCAGCTCATTCTGGACCGTATATGGTGCAGCTCGTTCTAGATCGTGTATGGTGCAGCTCATTTTGCACCGTGTGTGGTGCAATAAATTTTTTTTTTTTTTTATTATGAAGATTTGGATAAGAAGAGGCGAAAAGTTGTTCACAGGCTAGTCTGGTCCACTCAAGCCTAAGCATTTAGAGAGCCACAAATTTATTTATTTTTCTTATATTATTTATTTATATTTAATGTATTTGTTAATTTAATCAATAATTATTATTGATATATGAATTTAGTGGTAATAAACTCATGAAAATAAAATATTTTAAAAATATTTTCAGTATTTTTTAAAAAAATTATAAAATGACCAAAAAATACCAGGGCCCCCCCTGAAGCCCGAAGCCCGAACCGAGCTTGGGCCTGAAGGTAGGCCCTAATCTGGGTCGGGCTGGGCGTGAGCCTGGGCCGAGGTACTTTAAACTGACGACCTATAACACCGACGTAGCGTGCTTATAAAAGACCCGGCACGACCGCAGTCGTACACGCGATCTTGGAGGACCGCCATTCTTCTTCGATAAATAAGGGCCTCGTGAATCGTGGCGTTTCTGGGACAGCTCACCAGCGAGGGAGAGAGTGAGGGAAGGGGGCGAGGAGAGGAAGAGACGAAGGCGGCCTGACACCGGGAGATGATGGATCTTGGTGTTCGACGACTGGTTCATCAAGCTAGGGTTTCAATCTATGCCGGTACTCCATCCCTTTGCCCGTCTCATTCCTCCATTCTTTCTTTCTTCTGTTTATTTCTCTTTACCTGTTTCTTCGTCTAGCTAGGGTTTCGATCGAATGCCGGAGGGTTTCACATGCTTGGGGTTTCGTTTTTTTGGTTCACGTTTATTTCTTGTTTTCTTGGACTCTTCTTCCTATAACATTTTCTCTCCTGATGGAAATTTGGTTTCTTGATCGACTGTTGCAGGGTTTTCGTTCTTGGTTTACTTCTTCTATTTCTTGGTTCGTAGCCCTTATTTAATGGGTGCAATGTTGATACCTTTAGACAAATAGGTGATGAAGAAGAGAGGATCTTGACCCGGTGTTGGTTCTCATCACGCTAACTGGAATCTTATTTGGTTATTCTTCTTTTCTATAAAAAATTAACTCTTGTTATTTTCGTTTCAATTCCACTGTGATTTAGACTGTTCTTGGATTTATGTTTAGCGAAGTAGCGGGCAGAGGTCAAGGGATGAAGACAGTAGGATTTTGACAACAGTGACAATGGCTTCGTCAGAAGAGGGAGGACACCTATTCGGTGTCCCATACTCTCCATTCTGTCATGCCTTAATAAGATTAGGTCCACAACAGATGCAAGAATCACAAGTGTCTCTGCATTCTTGATGAACAGATCAACTTTACTATTACCCTTATTTTGGCTATAGAACTTCCTTTTTTCCTCTTTGCTGTAACATGTTGATATGATTGCGATTATTTTCTAGCGCTAATTTACGTTGGTCCTTTGATAGTTCTGTTCCAATGAATCTGTATGAGCGTTGTTTTCTGGTGACTTTATGAAATGTATGCTTGTGATATGAGAGATCTCACATAACAATCTTTTTGAAAACGAAATTTTACAGCTAGATGTGAAATTTTGCTCATGATTTCGTCCCACTCAGGAGCTTGGTGTCACAAGTGCGCTTGCTGATCAGCTGAAGATTTCCAGAGCTTCTCAACCTCAGAATTGAGCCACATGTTTGAATTGGTGGGTGATCTTGTAGTTCTTACTCTTCAATATCCTTGCTGAAACCTCTCTTTATTTTTCCTTGTGAAGGTTTATATCTTGTTTTATTGTAATGATATGTTCAGTGAGAACGATGGCAAAAGTCTTGAATGGGATTCTTAGATTGCAATTTCTTTCTTTCTTTTACAAGCTCAGTAGATTTCTTATTTATTGTGAAATATTCATGTGCTATTTTACTGATCTATTTGGCGATTTCAGTGTTGGAATGTGAGTATAATTACTGCATTGCAGTTTCTCTTTATTTATAGATCTATTTCCATGCTCAATGTTTTTAATTTCTTGGGAATGATTTGTTCTTGTTCTTTTCTGCTAAAGTGGCAAGTGATCTCCATGTCAGAAGACTTATTTCATATACACACAGACACATGTTCACACATTTTAAAAAAGTAGGAAAGTTCATATGGAGATTTTGTATTCTTGCTTTTTTGTTTCTTTGTTGTCTGTGTTTGATAGATTTCTTATGTCTTGTGAAAGATTAAATCTTCTACTGTTTTACTAATGTGTTTATGGATTTTAAGGTTGGAAAGCTTGAATAGAATTATTGTTATGTGATTTCTTTCTTTCTTTTCTATTCTTGATGGACTTCTTATTTATTTTGAAAGATGTCTATTGTAATGTGATTTCTATTTGTTGATGCAGGAGCATAAACTGGTACTTGCATCCTACTGCATTGTTACAATGTCCACCATTTGATATAAGTGACACTTAAAATGCCAGTCACACACATGTACTGTTGAAAGATTTGCATGTGATTTTCCTTTACTACTGTTTAAGTCTGTGTACTAACTTTTTAATTATGTTTGGCGGTTGCTTGTGCGGTCACAAGTGATCTAACATTATAGAGTACACTTTAAAATGAGTCTTCCAAGAGAGTAGAAGATTGTTACTGACTACCTAGCCCCTCCTTTGAACAGAAGAAAACATATAAAAAGTCTGCAAAATCATGCCAGGAGGATGTCTGCGTACAGAAACATAGGCTAGTGGCAGTAAATGTATATTCTAGGATCTTGAGCCAACTAGATATCAAAACTTTTAGTCAGTGGACATGAGATGCTTTTACTATTACCAATGAACCATGCAATTAATTTGGTTGATCAAAGAATCATTAGATGTTATTTTTTTTTTTCCACTATTTTCTAAATTTCCACTGATATAGGATCTATCTTGTGTCTGAGGTACTCCTTTGCTTCTATTAAATTCTTTTGTGGGCAATGGAAGTGGTAACAGACATATCGGTTGGAGTTTTAATCGATCCATACTAGGTGTTGGTATGGTACCAAGGTTCAATTCAATATAGGAGTTGAATCAATCCATACTAGTCTGAAGTCTGAATCGAGCAGAACCATCCTATACTGCCTGAAACTAACGTACATACCATACTGTACCAACCCAATTCTGCCTGACACTAGGCAGTGCAGTGATAAAAAGTGAGAAAAAGAGGTCAGAAACTATCTCAGTACGAGGTGCATACGGTACCATACCAAGCTAGTAACATACTGGTATGGTACCCTCTACTTGAGGCTGCAACCGTGTAGCATATCTCCTTATCTTAAGAAGAATAAGGTATCCGAAGACACCATTCTCAAACAATCAACCAACTCAGCTGAAGATCCCAAGTCCAGGTATCAATTCTACATCTACTCCTATTATTGATAGTGATCTGTGCTTTGCTCTTCAAAATCCAAAAGAACTTGTACATCTTATTTTGTGATTTTGTTTCCAATTTGAGTCATTCTCTTTTATGTATAAATACTTTTCTCTTGCAATTTCTTCCATATCTACTCCTAAGAATTTCCAAGAAGCTCTCTCACATCTTGACTGGAAGAGGGCCATGATACATGAGATGGAAGCATTACACAAAAATGGTATGTAATGCCTTTACATGAAGGAAAATGGAGAGTTGGATGTTGTTGAGTGTGTGCAATTAGATTCGGATAGCTCTATTGAGAGTTACAAAGCTTGGCCTGTGGCCAAGGGCTATACCTGGACTCATGGAGTAGATTATATTGAAACCTTCTTTCCAGTGACAGATCTTAACTCTGAGTTATTATTTTGGTGATTGTTAATCTTGGATGTTCTATGTTTTAGTTTGACGATAGGAATGCCCTTTTGCATGGAGATCTACATTAGGTGGTTTATGTGGATCCAACTCTAGCTTTTCTCCACCTAAAGGTTCAAAACTGGTTTGGACTTTGGTGGCTGAAAAATCAATTTATGGTTGGAACCAATCTCCATGTGCCTAGTCTGACAAATTTAGCTGTGCTTTAGTTGTGGATTCAAACAAGGTCAAGCTAATTGCTCTCTTTGTTAGAAGACTTCTCATGATATGATTATCCCGATGGTCTCTGCTGCTCTGAAGTACTTCTTGTAGAAGAGGTTTGAGACTAAAGATTTAGGAGAACATTGGTATTTTTTGGAATTGAGGTTCTTAATTCCAAGCAAGGGGTGGTTTTCTCTCAAAGAAGGTATGTCATGGATCTTCTTGAAAATACTGGACTTCTTGGTTATAAACTTGCAAAAAGTCCTATGGAGATCAATATACTAACCAATTAGAGCTCCTATGTGATCCAGAAATGTATCTTCCATTTGTAGGATGGTTGACGTACTTGGCCATTACTAGACTTGATATTACTGATGCTGTTGGTGTGAGCCAGACTATGCATAGTCCTCATGCTCGTTATCTTGAACCAGCATATGGTGCAAGAGGATATTTAAATGTTTGGGGAAATTTAGATGCTGATTAGGCAAGATGTCTTCATGGCAGAAGGTCTATATATGGACATTGTACATTTTGGGTGGGTGGGGGGTTGTTGTTGTTTGGCCTTGGGGTGTGGCTAGGTCATGTGCACAAGCAAAATACATAGCTATTGCATTAGCCACGCGTGAGGATATGGCTTTTTTTACTTTATTGAGATTTGGGTTTTAATTCTCAAACCTATTCCTCTCGTAGGTTATAACCAAGCTACCATCTGCATTGCAACTAATCCAGTTCTCCATGAGAGGACCAAACATTATTGAAATAGATCTTCGTTTTGTTTGAGAGAAAGTTGCAAATAAAGAGATTGTTATGTCTCATGTTTGGTCCAGTTTTCAGCTTGCCAATGTGCTTACCAAGGCTCTCCGACAAGATTAATTGAAGAACATCATTGTTAACTTTGGCATGATTTTGATATTTATGCTCTTGCTTGAGAGGAATGTTGATCAGTATGAAATTTATTTGATGATCTATTGATGTTGTTCTTTTGAGCTGTTTTTTATTTTATTTTATTGTTATTGGGCCTTTTTTCCATTTAAGGTTACGTTTGCTTCAGGTGGCGAGTTTGAATCCCTTCATGCTAATATTTTCATTTAACCATCCTGATTATTATGGTGACTTATTTTAATCATTGTGCTTTTGTTACTTTGGCTCAATTCAATCATTATGATCCTTCCACATGCATGGTCGGGGCTCTGGGTGGTATGTGAGAGGGATGTTAATCCCAATATACATTGTTGGTCCTTTTTCTATCAGCTTAAGCTTTTATAATCAATTTGTTAATCAACATGTTCATGTGTACATATTTTATATTATTAATGTGCTTGTAATTATGATATCAACCTAGGTGTCTCAATTAGTGATATATGTGAAACTATTGTTTATATTTTTTTTTCCAAGGCACGCAACTTGGGTTATTAGTTGCAAGCAAGCATTCATCAAGTTTAGCTGCAGCTTTGATCCAGAAAATTTGGGCCTAACCTAACCTAACTTAATGTTTCACTTCGTAATTGATAAATGCAATGCAATTGTCCGGTCCTTGAATATGACGGTTTCTTAGAGTATATGTGTGCATATGAGCCAATCACATGTCATTAATGTAATGCCAGTAAGAAATGATGGGACTAATGTTATGGATATTATCCTTACTATTGCTACTAAAAAGTGTGGATGGATATTATCCTTATTATTGCTACCAAAAAGTGTGGTAATTGGATGGTAAGTATTTGTAGACACCCCTAGGCACCCTTACTTTTCTCCTTGATTTAATAATTTTTTTCTTGATGGACTTATCCCCAATCCAAACCCAACCGTTATCATTACCCATGCCTAATTTTATAACCAACCTGATAGCTAACCCAATCCCAACCCATGTCCAACCCACCAGCCTATGTGAAGTTGAATTTATGCAAACAATTACATGTGCTGCCCTTACCTCCCTGACCTCTTCTATTTAATTTTGATCAATAATTTTTCACACATTTCAACACCCATCTTTATTCCTTCATTTATCATTTTCTCATGGACTTTTATACCTATATTTAAAAACCTTACCTCTTGGTGAATGTAGCAAGCTTACCTATGCCACCTACCTTTCTAAGCTTACCTTTTGAATACTCTTAAGGAACCCCTACAAATGTCATTTATGCCTGTCATCTTACAAGATGAAATCATTGCCAAGGACTTTAAACCTCTCCAACAACCAACTCTTCATTTAAGGGCTGACTCCAAGCCACCTCTCCTTATATATAAAGCCCCATTGCATGAAGAGAAGGTAAGCAAGAAAGCCCCCAACATCTCGTGCTAGCCTTCTTCCTCCCAATCTTCCTTAGCAATCTTAAAACCCCTGGCGCTTCTGCTTAAAAGAAGAAATCTTGGCCTTAATCCAAAAACGAAAACTTAGAGCCTCAGGGACCCATCTCCTACTTCTCATTAGTCCAAATGACCCAACCAATCCAATGAAGAGGAAGCTCATGAAGAAGAGAAAACAAGGTCCACTTCATCAGAACTTAGGGGGAGGCCTGAGCCTTCAAGGCTGGGGCTTCCTTCTATGCCTAAGGGAGATCTTCTATGGCATCAACAAGTTACAAAAGGGCTCCACACCCTCTCCCGCCTCTCTTCTCTTTTCTTCATATCTTTTTTATTTTTTTTAATATTTGCTTACTAACTTTATTAAGAAATTAGTTCGCTAACTCCACAAACTTTGCTAACTTTGTGAACCTGTTAGTTTCTATTTGCTTGATTTCTCTCTTACTGTTTTACATCATGTTTTGCTAGTTTATTTACTTTCTTGTTATCATGTTTTCATAATTATTTTACATGGTGAAGTAGCATCATGTGCATACTTTTTGTTCTTATCATTTGGAATCTTATTATGTCTCCATGCAAGGATGTAAAGTAGTAGAGCTTCACGAGTCCAAGGATCCAATCCATTTTGTTAGCCTCTTTGCATACACACAGGACATGCATGTTCTCTTTTGCATTTTTTTTATTTGATTTAGGTCTTCATTCCATCAACATTTGAAAAAAAAAAAAAAAAAGACAACATGCTGAAAAGAAAGGAAAATAACAAGATTAATTAGTTAAATCTTTCCCCAGTCATTACTGAGAGTCTTACTCATTTATTTGGCTCGAGATCAATTGGAGCCAAAAAAATAAAAAAATAAAAATAAAATAAAACAATCATATCATCTTTTAATAAAATATGGGTGATGATTCCTCTTTCCCCTTTGTCACCCTCATTCCATGTAGGTGTGCATTTATGTAGCTACAAGTATCATGATTAAGTAAACACTGGGAACAGAAGTATGATGAACTTGAGTGGATTTAATGGTGGTTGTCCGTCAGGAGGTTTTGCTAGGTGGAAAGGGTAGTTCTTTCTTCAGTAATTTTACTCTAGTTTGTGCAACTTGCTATCTCATTCTGCATTGATATTGGAATTGGATGGGGATTTTATAATTGAAATAATGATAGTTTTTGTGGATAGGGTATATGTTTGGGAGGATGCGCATATATGATCTTTTGAAACTGGTAGAAAGTGTGCAGATTTTGGAGGGAAGATGCCTTTTGACCTCTGGTTAATTAGATGTTTTAGTCTTGTTTATGTCTATCTAGTATTAGACATTCAGTGATGTGAATGGTGAGATACTGTTGGAATTTATGATGTGAACTTGATAAAATAAATGGTGGAAAAAAATCTGATGAAGTAATTTTATGTTCATTCGTCAGGATAATATTTGGGTTGTACCGAATTTTTTTCAATTCTTGAATATGTCGGTACAAGGCCTTGAGAACTGACAATCCTTTAGGCCAATATTTGAGTTATTATGTTTCCATGTTTCAATATGCTGGTACAGTGCCGTGAGGAGTATGGCATACATTTTGGAGGTGGGATTTGTTGTACGTTTTATATGAGAAACCTCTATTCCTGTCTCACAGCTTGACATCCAATGACAGCCATGATGAACTCTTATCAAGGTTAGCCTCGTAGCTTTTCTATGCTACCAAGATAATCGCTTTTTTTGGTGCGGCCTAAGTACCAAGCATGTGTCAAACTTGCAAAAGTTGGGGTATCTGGTGAAGTAGATTCTCCGTGTCATCAAGATTGTGCATAAATAAGTGGAATGCAGCAAGTGAATCTTGAAGAATCATGAATGAGGGATAGTTTGTGCATAAATTAGGAAGGAATATGTGGATAGGTAAGTTGGCATGATGGATGAATGGGTGCCTTCGCTTCAACCGTTCTATTTACAATTTAGTGTGTACTTTTGTACAGGCTCTTGCTGCACTGCTTGGATGCCGTTTTTGTCTAGGTGTGTCTATTACTCTTCATTCCTGATAAAGCATTATTGAGACTTGTAGCATCCTGGTCTGTGACACCTGGGCTGCTTTCTCGGTACGACTTTTCTCATCTATTTATTTCTTCCTTCCCCGGGTGAGTGGACTTGATTTTTGGATTTAGGAGAATATACTGTGGCTTGAAGATGCCATGCTTGCAATCTGATTTGTTGTGCTTTTACCACATTCCTGGTCATCATGAGGCGTTCTGGAAAGCCCTGGATTATTTGAAGCATGGAAGAGGGTTCACTTTCACGGTCTACCATGCATGATTTGAAAATATCCTACTGGTTGAAGGGGGGTCTTGGTGTCTGTCTCATTGGGCTTGTGTAGTAGGCATTCCCCCCAAGGTGATTTGAATTCCTGATCTCATTTTTTTACATGTGAAATTCTGTTCTTGAAGCTGATGGGTCAGCAAGACAAAGTGTCAATTGCTGCAATAATTTGCTTCTTGGTGGAGCTGGTCTTCATCTTCCGTTGGGTGGATTTTCAATCTAATCGACTTTGTCCTCGCCTCCTACGATAAGTCTTCAATGCTCTGTGCGGGCGGGCAAGAGGTCGTTTCTTATTATCATCTAGCTTTATTGGCATACTGAAACTCTCCAAGATTATTAAATTGAAATCCTTATTTTTTAAAGATGATCAAGATTTCCAGTATATTCTTGATCTTTGCAAGGTGAGTTGTGTTTCTGTGTAGCAGATGCTAATAAAAAAAAAAATAATAATAAAAAAGAGAGACTCGTGCGAGATCTGTAAATCATGATAGATCATCACCATCAGTGGGCAACCATAAGTGATGGAGTAGTAGGAAATATTGGAACTTATGCACATATCCTTTATGTTATAAAAATCATCAGGCAGGAATATCGATGTGCTTGTCGAAGTTTACCGGCAAAGGGTTTAAATCTATGGCAAGTCAGTTGGACGGTTGAATCGTTAGATATGCGCTTCGTAACTTAGCGTGCTGTCTTTATGGAGGCCCCATTTCAATGAGCGGCCCCGTTATCGTGCCTCACAATCGGATTGATTGTTGGATGGTTGCTCTTCGGTGGTATACCATGGCTTCTGAGGCTTCTCTTTTCGTTTTTTTGGGTGGGGTGGGGGGTTTACGTATAGCTGCTGAGGCTTTGTTGTTCATTTTAGAAATCAGGTGATGCACTCTCTGATGTGAGGACGTTGTCGCTTACTAATGCTTGAAAGGAAGAGCCCTTTTGACTGATTTTGATGAACATAAGCCGCGGCATGTTAGACTTTGATGCTCATTTCACTAACCCTATCCCCTTTTTTTATATTGGGGTTATTTTTGGTGAGTAACCCTAATCTCCTTTTGACCTTCACATGGATGGACTATAATTTTCAATTGAGGTTTGGTCTACTTAGTGATCCGATCCAGCCTCGTGAGGAGACGAGAGCCTGCGCGTGGGCTAGCACGACGTCGTCCTTGGCACGGTGCATGTGATCTGATGTGCACCATGACAGGTGTTATAGATAGAGCGAGCGAGTGAAAGCGAGAGTATGAGTTTTCTTCGCTGGACTAAAGGGTTGTGAGTTCTTTTGACCATGGAAAGGATGGAAAGCAAAAGAAGAGGCCCTCAAATTAGGACTAAGTTGTTCCAAACTCGGATGGGCCTGGTAGGAATGACTATTTTTTCATCCCTGCTCTAAGAAGGAATCAAGCTCTGCATCTTTTTAGGGCTTATTTTTTATAGATAAATATGATAAAAAAATTAGTCTATTTTTTTATTAATCAATTTATCCATGTTCTTATATTTTTCAAAATGAAAAGATTATTTTTTTATGGATAGCATTTACTCATGAAATGGGAAAAATTTTACCCTCTTTGGTGACTAAATCATTTTTTTATGAGCCAAAGTAGACATTTAATTTTATAGCTAAAATATTTCATTCTCATTTTTAATATTTTCATCGTTTAATGCTTAATAACTTAGCCATCCATTTTTTTTTTCAAATTTAAAAAGCATAAAAGATATTATGAAAAATATGAATAAATTTTAACAACTTATCTAGAAAACTAGTAATGTAAAAGAACATGAATAACATATTTCAGAGTAACTTATTCATGCATAAAAGAATATAGATAAATTATTTTTTTATTTAAATATTATTTAAAAAATATTTATCTAAGAAAATAGAGTTTTTGAGCTAAATATTTTATCCATAAAAGAATAATCCCTTAGAGTATTCATGGGTGGGTTAATTAAAATCAAAATAATTCATGCCACAACTTATGGAATTGCATTAAACTTCAAATCCTTAAAAAACAGAATGTGCTACATTAGTGCTTCATCACCCGCTAGCACCATGTGCGCAGGATTTAATATGATGGATTTGTAACATAAAATGGTTCTTGAATCATTTTTTTCATATTATTTTGTATGATGGTTCTTAAATCATCACCTCATGTTTATTACTAGGTTTATTATTTCATATTGTGTGTTCTTTTATATTTGGAATTCAAATTTTTGAATCTGATTTTTTTCAATGACTACAAGCTGTGAAACTATCACGCAATGTTTATTAGAACTTTTTTAATGTTCATTTACTTCCAATGTATATTATGGTTCTTTGGAGGCTAGCTGGTTGATATCAGATGTTACGAATAATGGAGATATTATGATGGTGTTAATTGCAATTTGGTATTATTGTATAGATAAGGAAGGAACAAAATTTCTCAAAAAATGCCAGTAAATTTTAAACATTTTTACATTTTTTCTGTGCGTGTTTATGGTTTTAATATTTTGCATTTGTATAATTAAAGATAATATATTTATAATGTCGTTATGATGTCATGGTCTGATTCGATGGTTGTACTGGTTTTTCCAGTTCGCATTTTGGGTTCTAAAATATTAATAAAAATCATAATTAGAGAATAGCAGTGCCTATCATGCTGTGTTTGCATTAGTTAGTTGATAATGTAGCTTAGCAAGGAGGATTTGCTAAGTCGATCTTGAGTTTGTCATGGAAAGGGAAAGTAGGTATCACAGCCCACATAGGGAATATTTAATGTGCAAGTGGGTCTTTTGCTTTGAGTGTGGATTGGCTAGTGCGCAACGTACTTGAATTAATTTATATCAGTAATTATACTCTAAGATATATTAAAGGATCAAGTATCAATTCCTCTGAGAAATTATTTCCAACAGTTTAAATAATTAGTTTGCTCTTTTCACATATTTGTAGGTAACTTGGTGGGCACGGGATTTGCGAGTCTACTAGAAGATTTGCGCTGCATGGTTACAAGTATTACAAAACAAATATGGTTCTTCAAACTTCATGTATTATCTTGGCAGGTTAATTATGATGCAGACATTCAACATATACATCATGATCTTTGTCAACTTGTGTTTACTATTTTGATATTTTGATCCAGTTGAAGTAATTAGGTCAATCCAAACATACAAAATTGCTGCACAGATTGAATGTACCGCGCTCGTTATATGTGTATTGTTCAAATGAAGATATGCTATAAACTACCAAATTGATGATGCAAGGTATTGTGAAGCATTGAAAATGGAAGGGTAACATGACAGATTACAATAGGGAATTATCTACATAGAAAAATTCTGGAAAATTTAGATAATAAGTAATGTAACACAGGAAACATGGCTCCTTTTTTTTATTAATCAATCTCTCAATGCAGGTGTGTGGAAATAGGTTTGGGAGGGCCACATGGCTTATCAGATCTTAGGACATCGTAGACGGTAGCTGGCAGGTCACGCAAAGTTTTATGCATCGCTTGAAGGGTGAGACTTGGTATGATGCACAGGAGATTGATTGAATCAAAAAGATTTTAGCAGTTTGATCCACAACTTCAAGGCAATCATGTACTTCAAATGTCTCGGGTTATCGGGTTATGGATATTTCAAGTCGCATCTACTAAAAATTATGAAAAGTACTTTATATACCTTTTTCAATCCGCTACCAACTTTTCCTAATACTCCAGCCGCACCGGTGTCTCTGGTAGCATGTGGTGACACGAGGCAGCTGAGCCGCGGTCGCTCGTACTAGTGGTTGGCCCGACAACGGCGACGCTTTTGACCCTTTTGCATTTATCGTCGACATTGATTTGGTTGACCGACGGTACTCGGGCATGTGTGGTTCAAGGGAATGCTTCGTAGCGCCAACCTATCGTGGGTGAAACAATAGGCGGGACCCACCAGGCATCGTGGTGACCCTTGCATACCGCACGATCCCAGATCGCCCCGGTTGCGTTGAGAGATAAATAATTTATCTTAGCAAAATAATATAATAATAATAATTTAGGAAGTAGGTTGACTTTTTGACGATCTAGATATCAGTGTCATCGCTTGAAATTGCACCGTCTCCTGCGGCGGGACGGATGGTTGAAATGGCACCCTTACGCCTGAAAAATCTACGGATATTTTCTGGGATTAATAAAAAAAAAAAAAAAAAAAAAAAGCCATCTGTTGTGAATGGAATTCTCCGGGAAAAAAAATCCGAGCTCTTGATAATTGACTTGTCGAGAAATTTTTTTTTATTTTTTCTCCCAGATAATTTACTCCCGATGTTAGATATGAGTGTTTACTGGATCTCCTAATTAGGAGATATGTTCTTCTAACCTTTTGCATCATCTTAATTAAATTGCAATGGCCTTTTAACACCTGAATTTTAGGCCCTCACCAAATTTATCATAATGCTAGTCGTGCCTTGAGGGTGTGTTCAAGTAATAACATAAGGAGCAAAGGCTATATGACCAGCAGTTGCACTTATTTGGAGGTGTTTAATCAGGTTTTTGTGATTGGTGGTGGTCCCATCATTTTGCACCACCATGAAGTTTCATGAGTTGCATCCCCCGCACAAAAGAATCAATATTGATTCTTTTTTAATGTTGTGCCCCGTTGGATCATATGTCATACAGATCTCAAAACACTCCACGATCGATGATTGTGCAATCTATGAATGGATTTACGTAAGAAAGATGAACCATTCTTACTTTCACACGAAAGGTTAATCAGAATATAATCCTGGTTGGACTACAGTAAAGTATATATGTGTATAAAATTATTTCAATATTTGGTGCCATTTTGTGTACTGGATTGAGATGTTTGTTTTGGTAAGCCGTTAGCTTGGACTGGTCCAAGGCCAGATGTATTTCTAAAGCGACATGACGTTGCATTATATAATATTTCTATCACCTGTAGACATTTGGGAGGAGACCTAAGCGACTTGTATTTGAATACTTCGCCTGGCATCTCTTTTTGATTGTGTGGAACCATCTCTGGCATTTTACTTGGGTGGTGGTGGTGGTGGGGGGGGGGGGGGGGGGGGGGAGGAGGGGAGAGGGGAGAGAGAGAGAGAGAGAAAAATTTTCTCGCCCGCTTTTCAATGATCCACCACCCACAGCTGAGAAGAATCCGAAGCAGGCGATGGAAGCTGGGTTCGGAAGAATATTAACCACACTGATCGATACGGTGTTAAAAGGGGTTAAAAAATCCTAAAAGAAAGGGGTAAAAAATTATTTCCGGGTAAGAAAATAAGCGAAGAAGATCACAGCAAGCCCCATCACACAATATAAAATAATCAAAGGGGACATCATGAAATAAAACCAAAGCTCACAGCCAAGTTTACACACGAGGTGCAATGCAGATGAATCATGTTGCCCAAAAGAAATTGCAGCACATAGTTGCTTTTTTCTATGGACGTCATTCCACAAGCATTTAATTATCTCAATGCACCGCCATAAAAATGAAAGATTGTGCTTGGCATGGTGCACCGCCACATGATGCATAGCATAAGATATAATTTCTCTTTGAACCGGAGCTACTATTATTCAAAAAGAAAGGGGCTTTATTTATGTGCCTCCACAAAATCGTTCATATTACATGCTTGGCTAAAAAACATTATATAGGTTGAACTGAGTACCTTTGCTTGGCCGGTAGTGACTTAGTTTTATTTTCAAGGTGGAGGAGGAGGGTCTGAAGTTCGTTGATGTTATAAAAAAAAAGAAGAAAAGAAAAAGGGAGGACTTCAACGATATGATTTTACCCGTAAAAAGGTCAAAAAGAAATCGCAACTAAGCTTGCCGTTTTCTTGCCTTGCTCTTCTCCATGAATGCCTTTATTCTTCGTAGCGCTATATCTAGTGTCTGCTCGCTCATATTGGCAAAGCACACCCGAAACCAACCAGCTTCAGAACAGTGGCATGAAGAGCCTGGGGATATGTTAAGCTTCACCTCCAGCAATATCAACTTCCAAAGGCTCAGCTCTCCTTCTCTCGTGGCCTCTTCAAGCAACGGCCCAAGATTCATCCAGCAAAACAACCCAGCATTCCCTTGCAAGCAATCAATCCCAGCATTCTTCAGCCCTTCAACAATATACTCGTACCTCTTCCTAAGCCTGTCCCTGTTTGTCTTTATATAATTCCCTGTGAACTCCCTATCAGACAGCATGGAGGCCAACATCCTTTGAGTCTGGGATGACACAAGTGTAAAGCTGGACATTCTTCTGGCTGTCGTCACCACTCTATCGTTGTACGAGTATATCGTCCCCACTCTAAAGCCAGGCAGCCCAAGATCCTTTGAAAGGCTATAGACAATATGAACCCCATCACAATCTAATTCATAACCTCGGGCTTCAACAATCTCAGCTACGCTCACAAACTCGGCCGAGGTGAATACCGAACCCGAGTAGATCTCATCCGATATCAAGTGGATGTCCTTCTGCACAGCAAAGTCGAGGATATGTTCAAGAACAGTCCTTGTGATTGCAGTTCCCAGTGGGTTTGATGGGTTCGTCAATAGAATTCCTCTGACTCTAATGTTTGCGGCTACTGCTTTTGCGTGTGCATCTTCCAAGGCTTTGATGGTGATCTGGAAGCCATTCGAGCTGTGGCAGTGGGCTGGGATTATGCGAACTCCAGTTCGCCATCTTAGATCTCTATCAAATCTGCAGCAAGTGAATGCCAGTACTGATCATATTTATTTGGTCAAGAGGATTAATTCTAGTCTAGAAGAGTGCTTTGATTGATGAACAAGATGTTGTTTTTATAGCTCTTACCCTGGATAGTAGGGAGTTGGAATTAGCAAAGCATCTCCGGGGTCTGCTACGATGAAGGTCAGTAGCTCATTTGCTGCAGTGGCGCCTGCAGTGAGAACAACGCGCTCCGGGTCAAACTTTGCTCTACCCCCTCTTACTTGCTCCATAAAACCTGCCATTGCCTGAGATCATATATACAAGTATATATACATGTCAGACTTAGAGCTGATGCCAGAAAATAAATTTATTCTAGTTAAAGGAGCACGTACTGCAGCAACCAGAGAAGAAGGGTGAATAAAGTATGAGCTGTTTTAAAGGCTAAAGGACAGTACCTCTCTGAATGTTTTGAGCCCATGGTAGTCTTGAAATAAGGCATTCTCTCTGAAGCCAGAGATTCCACTTCCTTGGCTGGATGTTTCCGGGTGTTGCTTCAAATAGTTCTCCAGCAGATCAAAAGAAACCTGTCCAGACCAAAAACAGGCGATGGTTAGAGAAGACTCATGAATTCGAAGCTTCAAAAATTAATATTAATCGTCTCTCTTCATACCGAGACATTGGTTGCGCGTCAAAAACTAGTTAGTTAAATTAATTCTTTATTTTTTATTGCAGGATGGCAAACTTACTTGGTTTTCTGCCAACCCCATCTGAATGACTCCTGAAGGATTGCTGACAGCATCATAAGGATCTTCATCATAAGCTTTCCATCCAGCGAAGTAAGGGGAGTCTTCGCCATGGGCGTTAGAGGTTGCAATTTCTGACAATGGAACACCAAACTCGACCCCCATAGTGCAAGTTTGACACGAGAAAAGAAATGAAGGGGTCCTCTCTACAAGAAGTCGATCGGGTTTGAACAAGGGAACTCTGCAAAGGAAATGGTGCCGATAGGAAGACTCTCCCAGGGACCCATGTTTATAAATGCCACAAGGGAACTCTCAGATCACACAAATCTCGTGGAAATAATATTAGTATTCGAGGCAGCTAATGATTGGCTATGTGTCCAAGCTATATGAAACTTTCCCTTTTCAAAAAGAGTTTTTGTCTCTCGGGACAGCTGTGATCCCTTGGTCCATTTCAATATGTTTTTTGATCTAGCTAGCTCCATTTTCTTGAAATCCTGGTCCAAGTCCAAGTATGGTATCTGATGAGATAGGTGTTCATCTTTTCATCTCCCATGTTCTACTTGCAGCTCGATCAGAACCCGGTTGTAGTCCATATTTCAGGAAGTTACCCTTCACTTTCTCCCTCCGTGGTCTGTTTTATCTTCGGAAACGGATGGCCAATTGTCAGCCCAACCTAATTAAATGTCTCAAGAATATTTTGTGATCGTGTAAATTAAGATAGCAGGCGCGATTTTAATTTTGTTGCTCGGAGAGGACAAATACGCCATGTAAGTTACTTTCCTCACAAAAAGCTTGGAGTTCAACTAATTAACCCACACCACCACCAAGTCCAAGAAACACCACAATATTCTTTTTGAGGAGAAAGCAAGCACATAACAATCTTAACAGAAACAAATTAACTTTATTTCTGTATACGAAAGTAGTCGTACAATCATTTTCCTTATACGTAATATTACTTCCCACGAGAATATTGGTGTATAATTGTATGAAATCTCATACCATGCATACTTTCATACGCTAGATTTATCTATATATACAAGTCTTCAAATGCATGCATGTCCTTGATTATGTAACATATAGGAGAGAATACGGCAATCCTACGAGCTTAACTACGCCCAGATATATTAATTTGGGCCCATCGGCTATATGTTTTGCTTGTAATTAACTGTCCGACTAAGATTGGATGGTGTGCATACATACATACATACATATATATATATATATACATAGACCACGTATAACTAATCTGTGTATGCACTTATGGTATATGCTATGGGGTCCTTGGTGGTGGTAAATTCATCAAAAGGATCGGAGGAATACGTGGCACTGTAGATGGGAAGAGGGGAAAAACTAGGAATATCCATTTTGTTACATGGTGTCTGACGATAGAGAGATCAGAGATCCATGTGCTTTGTCCTGTTAGTAAATGTAGACCGGAAAAGAATTTGGTACCAATCAGAATGCCTGACATTTTTCAGGCCCACGAGAAGGTCATGTACGAGAGATTTGCACTAAACGAGCGTGTCGACCTGGCTTGGAGATTTTATTGTTTAGGCTTTTTATGGTTAGGGCGGTGCACCCACGACAAAGCAGGATGCAGAATGATGTCTCACGTAGAATGGACGGCTATTAAATAACGTATACGGCATGTATTGGATGGCTTGTACCCAGGTTGGACCATCTTCTTGTGATGAAAAATACTTTCTACACCGTCCACCATAGCTTCAAGGACACCATTTACAGTAATTAGCTCTCACATGGCATCTAAATTCTTTTTTCTCATTTCAGCTCCGCTAATCACCATCCACGCAGCTACAATATGGTATATAAAAAATATTTTCCTTTTGTGATAGTGCCATCCATAAATAGTATCATGTATGCAGTAGAGACCCATGCCTTTTTATAATACCAACTGCTATATGCTCTTATTATTATAATAATAATAATTATTATTATTATGAGAACAAAAGTTGTAAAATTTTAAAAAAAATAAAAAATATATAAAATAATAAAAAAAAGAAAAAAAGAAAAAAACTCCTATTGAATAAAGCTACAAGATGGCAAATACAATAAAAAAACTAAAAGATCTAAACAAATTTGAGAAGAAAGAAACTTCTTGCCAAGCACATAAATATTTCAGACACCATTCACAAGAAAACGACAACAAGAAAGTCACATGTTCAAATCTAATTATCTCATCATTGAAGTCTCAAGAACCGATAATAATATGAGAACTATCAATCAGATTTTGAATTATACAAAAAATTAAGAATTAGAGATCAAGATAGGAACTATGACAAGAACTTGCATCCTCAATCAATAGTAAAATAGAGAAAAAAATTTCAGCAAAAAGCAAGTTAATTCAGCAAAGTAAAATGTAACAAGGATTTCAAGGCATAGATCATGATTTATGATTTATGAGGCATGAAATCGTTTGAATAAGGTTCGGATGGTGCTCAAGTTGACAATTTTATCTGGCTGTTGGAAATATGCGATTTGCCCTCATTCTTTTTATCTAGATACAAGTGCCACCATGCTATGCTGGATTTCTCGGGTCCTTTACCTCTTCACCCGGTAGCACCTCTTCTGTTATCAAAGTGGACTAATTGCTCCACAGGAGTGCCGATAGCAAGTCTGCAATTGGATTGTTGAGTTTTACTGGTTGAAAGCTGCGTCGACGTTGACCGATATATTCATTAGTGAATATTTCATATATAAAGTCTGGCAGCAACTTGTCAGTACTGGACTTCTTGAAGAAGCCTTCTTATAAGATAATTCTTTATTTCGCTTCCTCGTTGCCAACTTGTATAATTGAGGTAGTTACTCATGAATGCTGATCAGATTGGATTGGACTCGTAAAACGGGAGGAAGATCTATAAATCTAAAACTACAAGCTAAGGTATTTACCCAATCGCTATAAATATGTTCAAATTTCACAGCAACAAAATTAGAACATAGGGATATATGGCCCAAGATGAGAGACGACACGCACGCACGCACACGCACACACACACACACATATATATAGCGATGTAGTAACGCAACAACAGGAGTTTAATTTGACAAATCCGGTTCCACACTTCCACTTGCCACGACTCCAATGCTCGCCCGACCTGCATGGATCCAAAAACGGTCACTTTTAATGCTCGTGCATGCCCTCTGGCGAATGCCACTAACGCATGGCTCCCCGAGAGCAGGATCGGAGTACCCCAAGGCCAATAGCCCAAGCTGTTGGAGCCATGATTTCTTTCAGGTCGAGAACGGGAGCCATCAATGATTTCCAAATAATCCAAAGAGTCGAAGCAAAAACAGCCATTTACCACTCTACAAAACCATCCTAAAGATGGGGCTCCAGCCATCCTCCATCCAAGGGAGGCAAGCACCAAATCTAATGGCACCCACTCCAGTCGCTACCAAAATGCTTGCCAAATTCCGCAAGCACTCCTGCACTGGAGAAGAAGCAAACGATTAGCACCTCGTTTGTGGAAACAATAACTCCACATTCTTGCTGCACTTTATTCACGATTTGGTATATTACTTGGGCAACTTAATATAAGATCTTCTTTTTGATTGTTAATTAGCATTTAGTCCTTATATAATTATTTATACTAGTACAAAGTAGGGATTTGGAATTAAATCATCGCTGGAAGCAGGGACAAGAATGAAAATTCCTGTCGATGAAGGAGGGACCAAGAATATGAATCCCATGGATGGACTACGAAGAAGTATCAAGACTTTAACAGTTCATGGGTGGCATGAAAAAATAAATTTCATATTAGATCATCCATATTTCATATAAAAAGTGGAAGAAAAAGATGATAAAAAAATTAATGGGCCATGTTTATTTTCCAAAAAGAGAAGAAAAAATAAATACTTGGTATTTGGTAATTGCGGACAAGAGCTCGACCCTCGAACCATAGATCGCACGTGAGGTATTATCCATTTTGGCTCGTGGGCCTTACGATTTTGCCCTTTAAAAGATGCCTCACGTAGGAAGATCTATTCCTTCTATATAAGTGCAAGTCCCTCTTGACTTACAATCAATATGGAACTAATAGAGTCCTCCACCTTATTATAACCATAACAGAACTCTCCAATTAAAGATGAACTCGATTATGTACGGTCCGAGAAGCCCCACAGTCAATAGAGGTGGATTTCTATCCCTTCTTGGCACGCTATTGTTATGGACAAGGACTCGACTCTCAACCCATAAATCGCACGTGAGGTATTATTATCTGTTCTGACCTGTGGGCCTCATGGTTTTACCCTTTAAAAGGTACCTCCATGAGATGATCTATTCCTTCCATATAAGTACGAGTCTTTCTTGACTTACAAATAATATGGGACTAATAAAGTCCTCTACCAAATTATAACCATAACAATGATAATCCATACTTCACAAAAATATCCCTAATAAAGTTGCTTATGTAATTATTGAATCAAAATAAGATGATATTATACAAAGGACTATGTCATCATAATCATTACATAAAAATTAATTAGAAATGATAATATTATCCTGATATTAAAAAGTTATTTTATATTAAAAAATATATTTATAAATTTCACCATATTCTTATATAAGATTACCAACCAAATGTAGTAATCTTTTTCTAATATCATTTTTCAGAGTAATTTGTCTACCAATCAAGTGTAATAAAAATTATTTTTCTCCATAATTATTTTTTAGATAAATAATTTTTAAGAATTATCATATATATATATATATTAAAATGAAGGAATAAACCTCTGTTCATTATGTACTGATATTTTCATTTGACATGTGCATCAAAATTTTTATGGAGAGCTGTTTCGACTTCCATAGGGCACGAGGGATTCACGGAGAGGTGTTTCGAATTTCATAGGGCATGAGGGATCTATGGATTTGCTGAGTATATCTTAAAATCTTAGCAGCTTCACTCCCATCAGAAGTCCATGGCAGGGGTGGGGAGGGACTGAGTCGCAAGTGGCAGGGAGAGGGGGGTGTGGGGGCTCACGAAGCAACTATGTGTGTGGGGTGCGGGGGGCTCACGAAGCAACTATGTGTGGAGGATGGTGGCGGGGAGGTTAGCCATAGAGGGAAGATCCATGGCGGCACCTAGAGGGGGTGTTGAGAAAAATGTCTCAAGATTCGTTTCACAATAAGCCTACAACGAGATTCAGGATGATGAATGAGTCTAAGAACAGTCTAAATGGAGAAGATATAAGCAAAAGAAGATTGGAGTGAGGCAGCAAGGCTCTCAGGCCATCGAAGAGGCCCATAGGTAGCATCGATCGGTGGCGGTGCAGCCCAGACCGGCAACGCACGATGGTGCTGGATCGATCAGGCATGCGAGTGCACACGGGGGCATGCACGGGCTGCACGGGAGTAGGCCCCACATTATGGAGCATGGTCCATGGTGGACCGCCGACTCATGGGCATCCACATGGATTGGTTCTCAATTTTTCCAGCCATTTCACGTGATCTGCGATACTATTTCATGAATCGATCATGATCCGATAGCTCAAAGAGGAGCCGATCATGCTTGGATGGTTGAGACTTGATCTGGGCTGATATAGGAGTGTTTTTGCATGATTCGATGGTCAAGAGAGCTTTCGATCAGGATTGAATGGTTCAGATGCAATCCTAGCTTGATCAGAAGGCTGTGTACGTGATCCGATGACCTAAGACTTCAAGAGAGAGCCGATCATGATCGGATGGTCTAGGATTGATCTCGGATGTGTTTGGAACTAAATTTTTTTACTAAAATATTATTTTTAAATTTTTAGAGTTTATATAACTCTAATTGATGAACTGTTTGTTGCGTCGGAACGCTAATGATGTCTTGGAGGTGCTGAGAGGTTTCAGAAAGCTTTTATAAAAATTTTAAAACTTCTTATTGAGAGACTCTCTTATATAAGAGTTGAGTGATAAGTTTTTCTTATATTTATTTATTTTTTATCTCTCATAGTGAAGTTTACATATCCTGTGGAGGTAGATTTTGGTCTAATCCACGTATACTGTATGCTCTATTATCTTGTATTCTTCTTTCTCTTTTGTGGTATCCACACATGATCGAGTGCAACACAAGCGATATCAAAAAGATCCTATGGTCATAGTGTCTTGGTCAAACTCCACAACAATCGATATTAGAGTGAGTTGATACCCCAATAATTGATATCAGAATGAGTTAATACCATAACAATTGGTATCAAAGCTTGATGATACCAGTGCATATGATTGCCCAGATCATGACAGTATTGATCGAGATCAAAAAAGATGGAGAAGTCAAGCACAATCAAGATGGAGATTAACCAGTTTGACAGAAAGAGCAATTTCTTCTTGTGGCAAGCAAGGATGAAGTATGTACTCATCCAACATGGATTGATTGACGCTTTCTTAAATAAAAAAAGCTGGACACCATAAAAGAAAGGACTTGGGAGCGGCTATAGATGCATACAATGAGTACCATCTACATGTACTTAGCGGATGAGGTGGTGATCCATATACTTGATGAGACTTTTTTGATAGTGCTATGGTTGAAGCTCGAAGAGTTGTATATGATGAAATCTCTCACCAACATCCTCTTTTTTTGAAGGTAGTTCTACCAACTGTGAATGATCGAGGGATAGAGCGTGCATGAGCATCTCAGCTACTTCCAGAAGATTTTTGCCAATTTTCTCAGTATAGATAAAAAGGTTGAGGAGAAGACTAGGGCATTGGTCTTGCTAGTGTTGCTTTTCCCTTTGTATGAGTTCTTGTTGGCTGCTCTTCTAGTGGAGAGAGTACCATCAAGATGGATGAGGTTACTTCGAGCTCAAATGGTGGTAGCTTAGCTTTGACGATTTCTGAAGGAGCAGATGGTAGTAGATGGAGCGGCAGAGGATCGTGAGGAGGATGATCCAGGTCCAAGACTAGGGACCTCAACAAGATCAGATACTATCGATGTGATGAGTTGGGGCATCATGTCCGAGATTACCCACAACCTAGGGATCGAACGAGGCTGCTATAGTAATGGCTAGTAGCGAGTCAGAAAATAATATCCTAGAGATATCTGATAAGATATCTACTTCTTTTCAGCAGTAAATTTTAGATTCTGTATGCACATATCATATTTGTTGTAGAGAGAAGCAATTTGACTTCCTATAGAGCAGTGAGAGAATTATTTATTTATTGGATGGATCGAGTTGTGCGATCAGAAATATCGGCATGGTCAGTTGGAGGACAAATGGTGGTGCAGTGAGGAGATTGGGAGAGGTTCGATACATATCCAATTTCAGGCAAAATCTTATCTCACTTAGCAGATTAGATTCAAATGATTATAGGTGGGTAGCTGGTGATGAAATTCTGAAGGTCATGCATGGCGATAGGATGATATTAAAGGAGAATAAGAGAACGAGAGGACATTACTATTTGGCAGAGAGTTCAGTGCGAGGTAGAGCTTCAGGAGTCAGAGGGAGTCCAGTACGAGATGGAGCTTAAGGTGGAGGTGGATCGGGCACGAGATGTGAGACTTGAGAGGATGAAAAGCGACATCACAAAATAAAGTTCCTATTACTGTAGGAGACTTTTTCGAGTAGATCTCAAGTCAGAGTGGATACAGCTATTGATGGAGGTGGAATCGAGCAGCTTGGTTCGACTCCCATGTTTGTCCATTCATGAGATAGCAGGCATGCCCCAGGGCATGAGGGCGAGCCAGATCATAGGCTCTGAAAGATAGATGAAAGCCGAATATTAAGTCAAGATAGAGATTATTAAGAAAAATACCTTGAGAGTCAATCCATAATAAGCCTAGAATGAAATATAGGATAACGAACGGAGTTCAACGAGTCCAAAAACAGTCCAAACGGAGTTCAGATGGAGAAGATACGCGTAAAAAAAGATCGGAGTGAGGCAGCATTGCCCTCAGGCTAGTTGAAGGGACCCACAGGCAGTGCCGCCTTGCGACAGTGTGGCCCAGACCGGCAGCACGCGGTGGCGCTGGGTCGGCCAGGCATGCTAGCATGCATGGGGGTGCATGCGAGCCGCGCAAGCGCCTAGCCCATGCTGTGGAGCGTAGTCCACGATGGACTACTAGCTTATGGGTGCCTGTGTGGACCAGAACTCGATTTCTCCAGTCATTTCACACAATCCATAGTACTGTTCCATGGACTGATCATAATCCGACGACATAGAGAGGAGCCGATCAGGATCGGACGGCTAGGATTTGATTTGCGCTGATCTGGGAGTGTTTTTGCATGATCCGATGGCTATAAGAGCTCCCAATCATGATTGGATGGCTCAGATACAATTCTAGCTTGATTAGAAGGCTGTGTGCATGATCTGACGGCCCAAGAAAGAGTCAGTCATAATCGGACAGTCCAAAATTGATCTTGGATATGTTTGGGACTAGATTTCTTTTGAAATACTATTTTTGAATTTCTAGAGTCTATATAACTTTGATTGATTAACCGCTTATTGCATCAAAAAATTGGTGATATTTTAGAGGTACTGAGAGGCTTCTTGAGAGATTTTAGAAAGCCTTTATGAGAGTTTTGAGACTTCTTGTTAAACATTTCTTGTACAAGGATTAAGTGGTAAGTTTTTCTTATATTTATTTATTTTATATCTCTCATAATAAAGTTTGCACGTCCCATGGAGGTAGACCTTGGTCTAATCCACGTATACTTGATTGTATGCTCTATCGTCTTGTATTCTTCTTTCTTTTTCTTGTGGTATCAACACATGATTGAGTGTAATGCAAGTGGTATCAAGAAGGCTCTGTAGTTATAGTGTTTTGGCCAGACTCCATAATAATCGGTATCAAAGTAAGTTGATACCCCAATAATTGGTATCAGAGAGAGTTGATACCATAATAGGGGGATGCGAAGGAGATGCAGGTGGCAAGGGGTGGGTCTCGCGGAGGAGCTGCTGATGGACGAAGGGGTTGCTAGTGTGTAGGACTGGAGGGGGGAGGGTTGGCTGAAGAGAGGAGGTCCATGGCAGCACTAGGGAGGAGCTGTGGATGGCGGGAGGGTCCCATGGAGGAGCTGCTGGTGGCCAAGGGGTCGCAAAGAACTGGTGGCGGAGGATCCATGGGTGCATGGGGTCGGAGGGGGGGGGTTGGGGTTGGCCGGAGAGGGGAGGTCCATGGCGGCGGTGGACTAAATGTCATGAGGGAAGAGGACATTATGAGGGTGGAGGTAGGCTGCGAGGATGCAGGAAGGAAAAACAAAAAAGAAGCAAAATAAAAAATGATGGTGGGGTGGAGGAGTGCAGGTGGGTGTGGAGGGAGAAAAAAAGTAAAAAAAAAAAAAATCTACGCCGGTGGATGAGGGTGCAGAAAAGAAAAACAAAAAGAAGTCAAGAAAAAAAAAACGTAGTGGTGGGGGTGTGGTGAGGGGGTGTGGGGAGAGAGTAAAAAATAAAAAAAAATAAAAAATTTAAAAAAATAGAAAAGAAGTAAGGATGAGGTTGGGGCCTTCAGGTTGGTGTAATACAATTAATCTCGGCTCGATTTCTTAACTTTTCATATAGAGTTTTGGAAAAAAAAAAAAGCTATATAGGAAAAAAAACTTCAAAAATAAAGCAGCGGGGGAAAATCCTAGCCATCATCTAAGCTTTGTTATTTGGCATGGAGAAAAAATTAGGAGAAAATCTCCAAAAATAAAGCAACAGGAGAAAATCCTAGCCATTATCTAAGCTTTGTTATTTGGCCGCTCCAAGCCTTCCATCCAATTCAAAATAGAAAAGATGGAAAAAAAATTAGGATAAAATATAATAAAAATCTACGAAAGTTTATGAAGGCTTCAACCTCCATCCGCTATGCATCGTCAACACATATACTTTCATTTACTATATATCTTCAATTATTATTTAAGCTTTCCTATTTAGCCGCTCCAAGCCACCCACTTGGTTAGAACTCTTGAGGATAAAAAATATAAAAAAAAATATATAATTTAAATAATTATATAATTAATAAAATAATATTATAATATTATATTTTTTTAAATAAAAAATATATTTTATATGTGGATAATATGCTAGTTGTCCTATAATTTGAGGCATCCTAACCAAACCAAATGAATCCTAAGATTCAGGTAGGGGCTGCATCCAGCATGTGAGGAAGCTTCTGATTGGTAAATGAAAACTTTTTAACTTTAAGAAATGGTTCAAGTGAACTAGAATATCGGGCATTTATGTCATGGTACGATACTATTTTCTTCTGAAAAAATTACATGTGAATCTATGTTTCAATATTAAAATATCAAAATCTTTTTTTTTCTTTTTCATTTTTTTTATTCCCACATTCAAAAGATAATGACCGCGTGCTTCTTGGTGAGTCGTTTGCATCTGATCCATAAGTGCGCTCGATTTTTCTCTCTTTTTTATTAGGATCCGTTTGATTGAAATATGTCAGATTATGAAGTAATCTGATAATTCATAAAAATTATTTATCTAAAAAAATGACTGTGAAGGAAAAAAATTTTTACTATGTTTAATTGGTGAAAAAATTACTCCAAAAAATGATATCAAAAAAAGATTATTATATTTGATTAGAAGTAATTCTACATGAAAATATGATAAAATTTATAAATATATTTTTTAATATAAAATAATTTTTTAATACTAAAATAGTTTTATCATCTTCAATTAGTTTTTATATGATGACTATAACCTTTGCATAATGCCATCTTCATCTTAATTTTTTTATAAAAGTATTTTATTGAATAAAATTTGAAGAACATTAAAATAAAGTTAATGATTACATATGCAGTTTTATTGGAGGTAATTTATCAAACATGGATTACCATCATTTAGAAATTTATCAAATACCAATCTTTCCATGGTATTTGTTTTACCATCTCTTTTTGAAAAATAAGCATGAAACCAACTAATTTTTTTACTCTCTCTCTTTCACTTTTCATAACAAATATGATAATCTGATATGAAAATTATTTAATCAAATGGTCCCTTAATTTTTTCTGCATCGGCGGTTGACGTTGCTTTCTTTCCTCTCGTGCTTTATGCCCATCCCTAGCGTTCTAAATGCGGTCTATATGATATGAGCTCCCTATAAGTGTAATGGTGAAGAAAAATGTGCCATTGTTTGGTGGTATTTTGTTTAGGAGTAATAGTTATGCCATTCGATCGCACCTCCTCTTAGAACAACAATTCATGGTGACATCTGGATGAGATTATTCCGGTCAAAATTATTAGAAGCCAGAATTGGAGTTGGAAGTACCGGAGCCATCCTGCATGCGGAGAAACTTTTTGAGCAATGGTGGTGGTTGACCTGAGAGGAAAGTGTCAACGTCATGACAAAAGTTACCCAATCCAACGGTGGTGGTTGATCAAGCTTGTATACTAGTGGAGGAATGTATGCATAACATGTTTAAGAAACAAAATAGAAGAGAGTCGGTTCTTATTGCAAATTCTCCTCCTCTGCTAAAGATGCTGCTGTATCTTTGTTCTCCTACATACCTCGCTTGGTAATGAGGTGGCTAATTTGAAATTTTGAAGCTTGGATCAAGGACATCCTTTTAGATCTTGCAAGAGGAGATTGGAACAATTTCAGGAATTTCTTATAAAATTTAAGAATTCATTAATTATGAAGCTGCCAGATGATAGTCGTGGGCCAATTAAACGTTCCGCGCGCGTGCACATACGATACATTTTCTGAAAAGATAAAAAGGAAGGATAACAATAACCATTTCCATTATTAGCTAAATTAAGAGATTTTCTCGCTAACACACGTAAGATAAGACTTAATTATTGCTGTCACAAAGTAATAGACAATGAAGCTTTTTGTAAGCAAAAATAGACATTTATCATGAAATGCTACCAAGTTCGACCAGCATGTTGAGAAAATTAAAAAGCTTATAAAGCATATCTTTATCATCATGGAGGATGGTCACGTGGTACCTTTATTCCAAGGTAGAATAGATATTTAGTTTCGTATTACCTCATCTCTTTCTTCAAACCATTGGTGCAATTGAACACACGAGCAAAACATCCCCGCTAGATGTGAGACCCTTTAGAACAAAAGAATGAGCAGAGTTTAATTTTATGCAGCGAAAGAGAAAATTAGGATTGCAAGCAATACATACAATAATAAGTTTGTCATGCAGAATAAGAATAGAGCCCACTTCTGAACGTCCATAGAAAAATTCCTCAATTAAGTGATCGAACCATCACGCCAGAGAATTTAGGCCAGTCCAGCGACATTGTTTCAGACAAATTGGTTGCACCAGAAACAATGTGAGTCAAGAGTACCACAGCTGACCACAACAAGAATAAAAGGTGATGGAGCAGCAATACTTTGGCTTCACGACCATGAGCAAGATACCCAATATCGTGGTGAGACAGAATCATATATAGAATATCAAGCACAAATAGAATCACAAGCAGACCATCGAGCATGGCAACTGTTAGAATACCTGATATAAAATACAAGAGCACATAAGAATGCAATGCTCGCCGGCTTATTGTGACATTTCAACAAATTAAACACCATCAAATTTTTGTAGCACAAGCTAACTGCAACGAGGCTATAAACCAAAGATCCAGTAGAGGCTCGTGTTTCAGTAAATAAGAAATATGGTTAGCACTGAAGACATGAAGAGTGATAATTGATAATTCACAAGCCTATATGCTGGACGACGATGCTGGCACCTACGCCCATACATGGCATGATTAGCAAAAGAACAGCCACTCTAAGAAGCTAAGATATAGGCCCTCAAACTACCCTTTTTGTATTAGTTGTAGGAGAGACAATCGCATCATGGGATCTAGAAAGCAATTGGTGATTAAAGATGTTGATCTTTTCCCTAAAAGAATCAGAACAAAGCTTCCTCATGGATCCGGACAGCCTCTTCTGGCCCCGGTATGAAACAAACGTGTTGATCAATGGCAATGGCACACCCTCCCGCACCTTCTTGCTGGTTGCATGTGAAAGCTCAAATGCCTTCACGAGAAGCAAACCAAAAATTATATACTTTTTTTTAAAAAAAAAAAAAAGGACAAACAAGATCATCCCCTTCTTGGGCCATCTTCATGCATAATACATATACAAGCTATTTGCAGCAGCACAGGCAATTGAATTTTCGGTTGGGTGCCACGCTAAATGGAGCAACTTGGTTGTGAAATCATATGAGTTTCCATTGGCATCAACTCCTGGGGTTTCTCCTGTGGCAGATCCATGCACCGATAAATAATAAATATAGCAGAACACTGAATGCTTTCTAGGACTTCATAAAGCAAAGTAAACTAGATGGTTTGGAAATAGAAAATTTAGCTGCTATAGTTACATCCAAGTCCTAACCTCTTCTGACAACACGTGTCAAACCGCCCAGAGATCTTGCAGGCCTTGCAGGGTTTTGAACTTGTCCCCTGCATGATATTGACAGCAACCAATGAAGAGAAGATCAGACAAATTCGATCCTATGATTATTGCAACCCCTCAAGGTAACAAAATTTTATGATGAAAAATGTTATCTCAAATATAGAATTGATTGGTATATTACTCAATATACAACAATTTATTAGTACGTTACTACTTGTGCATGAGTTTCAAATATTGCCAGAACACAGGGTTACTTATAAAGACACTAATTAATTTTTTAAAAAACAGACAGTAAATAATTCTTCAAAATTCTACAGAAATAATTAAACAATTTTCTTTTCTAGCACCTTTTCCCGAACCTGTTTCTCATTCTGGTACTACAATGAGGTATCAGAACAGAACAGTTACTTGACTGAAAATCTTCACCGACATGTCCGTAAATAGCATATATGAGACATGCACACTGCATCAATAGCATCCCTTAACATTCACGCCAGCTCTTCATGAATGATATGCCAAAAGGTCAAACACCATAATATTGGAATGGTTATGCCCATCTGAATCTAAAAGTTCCTAACATACAGCCTTTTCCCCTTTGATTTAAGTGAGACTTTCACAATAAAGCAATGCCAGAAATTTAAGGGATAGAATGTGCATTATAAATTGTACATTCTGCTCCATATCCTCTTGTCAACTCTGCTTGCCTGTAAATCTTGCATAACATACTGTCATGCATAATGAACTGAAACAAAACCTTATTACTTAATTCACATTGGCAGAAAAACAAAGTACTTCGATTTTTAATGTACTTTTAATTATTTATACTGCCACCATATTGCCAAAATCTCAGTATTATGTAATAGACATCAACAAATCTAGAAGACGAGTCTTGTTCAGCAAGACAATTAAAAATTCAATACATTGGAACCTTCATTAACATTATCTTTTCTACTTCCTTCAGGTGATAAGTTAGATGAAAATCATCATCACCAGCATAGCATACCTCATTGGATTTCTGCTAGCTTCCAGAGTTGTTGCTTCGGTGCTTCCAGGAACGCAGGCAAATATACGAAATAGATTGCTGGAGTTGCAGAAACAGATGTAACATTGTCAGTGCAGAGGTTAAAACATGCAAACTAAAGATTTGTTGTCATCAATAATAAGGTCAACAGCAGAAAAGCTGGAAAACATACCTATAAGAACCAGTTGCTACCCGCAGTCCATCTCCACTCCAGCAGCACTCAAATTTGTCGAAAATTGAGTCATTCTCGTATAAATCACACAACTGCAACAGATTAGAACTATATTGACCAGGCATTGTCCAGAGCATGTTATTAATGAAGAAATCTGGCATTAAGTCAGATCAAAATATCTAAATGAGACACAATTCACCTTTGGCCTTAAATATTCATGGACCTGGAAAGTTGCAACAGGACCTGAATCCATGTTTATATCCCATAGCTGATAACCACAGGCAAAACACATGAGAAGCAAGGAAAAGACTATGCAAGAATTCGGACAAATGGACTACAATATCCCCTTGAAAGTATATGAGGAAAGGATGTCACTGTATCTAAAAAAGATTCCCATGCTTCATGCTAAACATATCAGAGCTGCACCATGTTCACACGAACTACACCAGACATATTGATATAATGTAAAATTATGTAAGAACTGAACCAATTTCAGAGACATCGAAGTAGTATTCTTCATGTTGCAAGTGTGTAGACTAGCAACAAGCTGCTATAAACAATGGCCACTATATTTGGTTATGGCCATTAGGATGGCCTTTATATGATACTATCACTGTCTTCCAGAATTTTGTAACACTTTTTATATCGATCATAGGTATATACAATTATAATCAAATACAAACAGCAAAGTGTTATAAACAATGGCCACCATATTTGGTTATGACCATGAGGACGGCCTTTATATGGTACTATCATTGTCTTTGAGAATTTTTTTAACACTTTTTGTATTGATCAGAGGTATATATAATTATAATCAAATACAAATATAATAAGATTTACATATTAGAGTCCTCAACCACATTTAGTAATCATATGCCATTGCACGCCATTATAATGGATATTGTAAGACATTAGTTAATAATATGTTTCCAAAATTTATTGTCTTGACAGCATCCTATTTAAACATTATTAATAGGCCACAAAAGTAAAGAAGCCATCGCTGTTATATAGCACTGATGGAACTCCAAAAACTGAATCCTATGGTGGATCCATCATGAGAACTCTTAGATTGTCTCAAGACTATTCAAAGTTCAATCAGACTAGTGTGAATTTTAACAAAAGTAAATCATGTCCTTAAGCGTGTCAAAGAATAGGAGTCATATTTTGAGTTAGTTTAAGAATAAATTACATTATCAGAGCTACAATTACATATCTTTTATTCAGGTTGGGTTTCAAAATCTTTACATGCGCATGTATAAAAGCAATTATTCTTATTCAGAATGTAATGAAATCTTAGAGAGTTCTTGACTTTCTCCTGGTCAGGTGTCCATGACAGAGCCACAACACCAACTTTCTTTAGGTGATAACTCTAGAAAATTGGCAATGACGACAACAACACGAAATCCTTCAACTATAATAAAAGGACTGTAATTGAAACCAACATTGTAGACCAGTTTGACTTAAAATACAAGACCGCTAGAACACCACAGCAACACTATTGTCTGTCCCAAGCTTCGAAAACCCACAGATTCTTAAAGTACTAAGCCTTTTGCCATCTAATAAATCCAGAGCCCTAACTGCATCAATTTGGGTATGGTAGCAGCTAACCATCCTTATACAACAAAATTTGATAAAATGCTAACAAAGTCCCCTTCCAGCACATTTTAATCTCTAAAAGAAATTCTGATTTTAATTTACTCCTACTTCATATCCTTCCACTGGATGCATTTTATGATATATATCAAAGTTTCTATCAATCATCATGAGGTATGGGGAGGGGGTTTACAATTTTTGGTGATGCCTAGCAAACAATAGATGAGGGATAGGTTGACGATGACATTGTTACTCAAAACTTCTGCTTTTGTAGCTGGAATCGTCAGAATTGCATTTTTATCAAAAACAGGCAGAGGAATGCAAGAAAAGAAAAACTTGTAGAAAGATAAAAATGATCAACCTTAAGAGTCATATAATCACGACTAAGGATGTGCCTTCCATCCTTTGCAAATTTGATATCTGATACTGAGGCAACAATATCGGTAAATACGGACCTTGGACTAGGTTCTGCATGTTCCTCAAACCTGTATGGAAGGATAAGTCACTAGCTAATGCAGCAACATATATGCAAATCAAAAATTTGAATAAAATACTTCTGTGGAAAGATAGTTATTATTCACACCATGCTCAAAGACATGGAGTATAAGATCATCTAGTAACATGAAGAATTAAGTATAAGAATATTACTTACAACTTAGAATGCTTATCACATAATGCCGACTGTCGCAAATCAATAAGCCGGATTGAACCCTTTGAACTACTATATGCTAGCACGTTACAATGTGTTGGATGGAACTCAGCAGACGTTATCACCTCTGAAAATGTAACTAATATTACAATCTAGAACATTTATAATCACTTAAAAGCAAAAGATTACATAGAGAATGCAAAAGTCAACCATCCATAAAAACTGCTATTTAAACATCACATAATTAAGGACAAAAATCTAACAACGAGAAAAGGAATTTCCTTTTGTTTTCATAAAGAAAAGAAAAGGAATTTCCACACGATGTTACCAACAAGCAGAATAACTGTTTCGAGTTGTGCAAGAAGAATTAGAGTAATAATGCTACAAAATATGAAGAAAAATATTCCAAATCCAGGAACATAATCAACATGAATAATCTGGCATCAAACACCAAGCCACATTTGAGGACATCCATGGCAGTCTTAGTTTCAAAAGACCATACTCAAAACCCTCAATATCACCATTTCTATTTATCTCAAGTAATCAATTTTTGCCTTCCGAATGAATTACACAAAGTGAATAAGTGGGAATTACACCAAGCTTCCAATCTAAGAAATAGCATTGTCTAGTTTAAGAGAAAACCTTGCTTGGACAGAAATGTTATATGACTAAGCAGAATAAAAGTTCATAACTTCATATCTTACGAGAAAAATTATAATGTGTAAAACAATAGTCCACCATTTGTGCCTGCATATAGCGTATCGTCAAAGTTAGTCTAAGTTTCCTTCAGAATGAAAACATGTGCTGGATGTTAAATAGATATATTGAAAAAACAAAAAAGCAAATATTGTAACCCGTAAGCACAATTTTGATGTATGAAAGGGTATCCATGGTTCATCACGCTAGCATAGAGCATTTCTGCTTGGATAGAAATTATAAAAAAAAAAAAAAAATGTTTTTGGAACTAAAATAAAGCTCGAAAGTCGAAACCCTTGATAGATGATTGATTTTTAAGCCATGGTTTCAAGCAATGGCTTCCATCATTTGGAAAGAAGAAAAACGAAGGCCATGCACATGGTGTTCCATCATGTCCACTCGATTAGGAGTGCTCAATATTCACCTTAGACAGGCACCGAGGCAGGGGGGAAGATGAATCACATGTAAAGGCATGTTCAATAGGTCCACATTTAATAAAAATAAATGACCACTGAAATTCTGGTTCTGTGGAGAATTTCCAGGAAGAGGTTGAATTTTGCACCCATGCAAAGTTCAAGTTGAGCAACTAACTCCTGGACATGGATTTTATTCTCAAACACGGTGTTTCTATTGTAACTTAACTGATATAACTTTAACTACATATAGATATTATTTGGTAAGCTGCATTAAATCTCATAACCTGAGAAATTGTATGAATGCAAGTTTGTTAGAGGCCAACTTGCTTGAAAAAAGCATTTTCTGTTTGGAAGACCTTGCCTTGACCTACAAATAATGCTATTTAAGGCAAAAATTTCAGGTTGATAAATGCCAGCTGGAAAGGTGGCCTTTCATATAGAGAGATCAAACCAATTTGCTGCAACTCACTCATAAACATCTGACACAGTCAACCAACAGTATGCAGAACATCATTCTAGTTTCTGCAGTAAAGAAATGACTCAAACAATAATTCCTTTGAGATTCAAAAACTAGATGGGCTTCATTGGTCCCGTATGCTCAACTAACAGATACATGTAAGAGCACCAATACTGCTCAACTTTGTGCCTTTTAGCAGGAAAACTTTTGTCTAAGCTTCAAAAAAATGTTCAAGTGCTAAAGTAAAAAATCACCTATTTTAGACCCTTATCATAGAAAGATGCCATACCAGTTAGATCCTCCATATTTGCAGGCTTCACATCAACAATGTTAAAACTCTGGTTGCTAATTTCCAAATTCCAAAGATTTATGCGCAGATCATCTGCTGATATAAATGTCTCACCATCACTGGTAAAAAGGGAAAAGATAAAAAGAACATCAGTGGTTGGTTGATTAACAGAATAAAGACAACAAAATAAAAAGCAGAGGACCAGAACAGCTAATATATAAACATAAGATGGAAAAACTGTGCTCCCGTCCCCCATTTACCTCAAACAGTTATTGATCAACACTCAGCATACCAAACAGTACCACAATACAACCAATATATGAAATAAATAATAGAAGCACCACAAAGAACCATCAAACAATAAACTGTGCAATTTACAATAAATTTGAGTGGGCATGTGAAATGCACATGAAATAAATTATGTACAGATGTGATTATCCAATACAATGGTGGAAAGTAATACAGATAGCTGTGATCCTCCCACATAATTAAAAGCATTTTATGGTTATCCAATCTGACAACTGTACTCCTAATTTTGAGAGGTGCACTTCCCTTATTTCTTATCCCAAACTCACAACTAAACTAAGTGGGGTATATTTTATTTCATTCAAGAGCCATTATAGCAGAAAGAGATGTCGAGATGAATCGCCAAGCCTCATTCATGAAATTCTGGAGTTTGAGTTTAATAGTAAAATAGAAAAACATCAAGTTATAACCCAACTGCCAGAAAGTCAGGTAAGGCGTACCAAGAAACTACAGACGAGAAAATGAGTCTACAATCACCATATACACATTCATATGTGACATGCAAGTTGACTTGTATCATAACCCACAAGAATCATCTTAAAATTGTGATTTAGTTATTTTAATTCGAAAGGGTCACAATTCGAAAAATACCAACTTCTACTTGTTCTATTTTTTCTAGCAAAAGCATGAAGCAGTCTCCTGTAGCTAAATCAGGTGTAAAATTGAATATGAACAATGGCTCTTAAAGATTGAGAATCCGTCTAGTCACGGAACTTTATGAAAGAACTGGACTGAGGGGTAACTGGATAAGAGGTGCTTACCAATCAAGAGGTAAAAAAACATGCAACAATAAACATTGTCTAGAATCCATATGTTCGATGAGGACATCTAACATACAAGAGAAGTTTGTCAAATCGATCAACACAAGGTGAGAGTAAACAGTCTGTCAGCTATCTCTTTGAATTTGATCATTAAGTGTGTTATGTCCTCATATTATACCATCAAGAGACCAATATCTTCAATAAAAACCTTGGGCATACACAATTGAAAATTTTGTGGCAAGCATGATGACATAAACTCGAGGGTGGATTTACCTATTCCATTATACCTTTCCTGCCACCCTTTGTCGCATAGCACAGTGACTCACATGTTTATCCCTCCTCTGCCACCCTTTAGCCTTGTTAGGGAAATCCCTAGTTTTGCAATACACTATTCAACTCCACGTGTAGTGCAGTGCCATGGTCTAAAAAACCTAACATTTTCCTTTTAATAGTGAATGCAGATCAAGTGGCAGAGCAATGTAATGCTGGTACTACAAAAGTAAACATATAACTACCAAAGTCTGCACCAAAAAATTAGCCAGGATACAGAAAAGGGAATCATAAGTGTAAGGAAAGGATTCAACTGATCCAGCAAAGAGAGAACAAAAAGGCAAAATATGGTGAACAGAGAGCATACCAAACATAAAACAAGTTGAACATTGTGAAGAACTGATAGATTAATGGGAACTGATATGAACACACCTGTTATTTGAAATAGAGTTGATGTGATAATCATGAGCATGAGCATATACCCTTCGACATCTAGCAACAAGGCTTGTCTCTTGGCTTGTCACCTATACAGATAAAACCAAATGTTAGTCATTTATATTAAAAATAGAAGTAACAATACTTTGAACCAAAGTAGGAATGAATCCAGGTGCATCAGATGATTAAAAAACTGCTATGTATTATGTTGCTACAGGCAACGCTGGGTCACAAGCATCCACCCACTCCTCTCTGAACATGTGTATTATCATGGGTGGGTCATACTTCATGTGTGTGCGCACACAAGTAGGCAGGGAAATGTACAACTACCACAGGCAAATGCAGTGATGGAAACCCTCCAGGAGGGAATGAGAAGTCACTACTCAGATAGTTGCAGGGCCTTTCAGAACATCCACCATTTGGAAGAAACACTCTGAAACTAGCTGAACTTGAGCTAGCAAAGCTACCATTTCCTAAAGGTTGCGAAGCATCCATATGCATCTCAGAAATTCTTTTCACCTTCTTTTCCTGGACCTATATGGATTCAAACAAAAGCAACAAAAATATCGGTTCACTTAGAAAATTGCCAGCATAGCTGGTACCAGAAGAAAAAGGTCACAGAAGAATGACGGAATTTTAAATAAAAACCCCAAAAAACATGATCACTAAATAGCACTGATAATAGGATAACTGGAAAAAGCATTTGAAGGCAACTTCTATAAATTAATGAGCTTCTTAAATCAAATTTATTTTGCAATCAACTACTACTCTATTTCCAAAGTGTTGAACAATTACAAAAATGAACAAACCTGAAAAGTAATGGAGAATATTGGACCAGTACTAACTGGGACTTAAACCCTTGCTTCCAATAAAGTTTGAGGCAATATTCCTAAAATTCATTTACAGAATGCATGAACCATCACCAGACCTGTACCTGACCAAATTTGAGAAAATAGCACCTCCTCCCAAGACGATGCAATGACCATATTATTTACAGTCATTATATCCAGACAGACAGACAGACAGAGAGATGCAGGGAGTTACAGCCGAAGTCCCACAACAACATGTAATCAATGAGAAAGAGTAAAGGACCATGCCTATAGGAACAACTGACAAAATTATATTCAAGGATTGGCATGGAAATGAAGAACACAATTTATGGTTTTCAGTAAATTATATTGCTTTGACATGAGCAAGAAGTAAAGGAGTGCATCTACAAAATTTGGTAAGAGTAAAAGCATGATACAGCAGAAGGATTGGCATAGGAAACAAAACAGTCGACAATCAGATTTTATAGTAAAGAAGCACCAGAGTATGTTTGGACTATAAAAAACTGTTTTTTTGTATGTCACTGTCCCTAATTAGATAAGTTGAATGCCAAAAAGATTGGTGCGGTCCATGCTTGCAGAAAGAAATAAAGCCTACCTTCCAGAATTTAATTGTCTTGTCGTTAGTAGAAAGAAGAAAAAGAGCACCATTGACTGTTTGGCACCACCTAATCTTGTTGATCTTCTCTTCTATTTCCAAGCTTTTAAGATAGTCAAACTGAAGCACAAAGATAGAAAGAGTCCACATAAGAGAGTTGATCCACATAAACAGAATCACATTTTCACCAGTAAGTATCCAGAAGAAACTACCTCAGGTTCGTGGCTTTGAAACTCTGTTTTGTAGCGAAACTCAGGATGCCTGCTGATTGGATAATCTTGCCTATCAAGATCCCTTCGAGATCCATGCTACAAATTACATAATAGCATATTGTGAAAATTTGAAGGAAAAGCACAACCACAACAATAGTAAAAGAAAGTATGGTGTATGACATACATCCCCAACATCTGTCCTTTCAAATAGAACCACGCGCCCTCCTCGATCTCCGGTAGCAAGATGGTCTCCAGATCTATCAAATTCTATTGCTGATATAATATCAACTGCAAAAAGAGAATTAGAGGACATCAAGAAAGTGAACAAGAAAGGAAGAACACAAACCTTCCAGAAGCCATAATTTACAACTTACAGAAATTGTAAGATGTACAAAGAAACATATCATTAACTGAGAGATCAAGTGGAATAGCAACATGATGGACAACTTCCAACTAACTAGAGAGATATGATCATCAGAGTAATAATTTGGTGAAAAAGGTTAGCATGCAATATATATTTCATAAGTTGAGTAGTTTTAAACAAAATTAAACACAACCATCCAAATAGCCTGGTTCAAACTATGACTGTCCATAAAAAGACATAGCACCACCTTTCCATCTGATGCCTACATTCAGAGGCTCCGCCAAAGTCTGGCAGAGTACCTTTGGACAGAAGAGGGACATATAATGAACCTTGGTGGATACTCAACCTAAATTCTTCATTTTTTTATAAAAAATTTAAGAAGAAGATGAAGAAGCTCATGAGAATGGAAGCGCTTCTTGAGGCTTCTAATAGATTATGCATAGGCCTAGATGAAAAGAGAAAAATGCAAGTGATATAGAGAACCATGTTCATCTTTAATCAAGTAAAAAACAAAATAAAATTCATCTCAACAAGACCTAACTAAGGAAAATAAGACTATAACAATGCCAATGCACATTCTCGAGGTACCTATCAAATTCCATAATTCTTGAAGAAAAAAATTGAAAGATTATGATATGATCATATGATGTATTGAAAGTCCAATCATATCAACAAACAAATATCTTCAATTGCACATGGTATGGTGGACAAGATCATGAAGCCTACAAAATTGCCAAATCTACAGAAGGGGGAGAAAAACACAAGGATATCAAATTATAAAATGAAAGGTCCACTTATGATTTCAAGCAAACTTATAGACATGCCATGAGACCATAGGGAGACTAGTTCAACAAAGAATAAGTCAAGTGTAGAGCATTATGAACCCATCTCCCAAAAACTATCATTAAAACGACCATGCGATAGTATGTCCCATTCTTACTAAGAATTCATTTACCAGATATGTTTCCAAAAGCAGAACTGAGATGATAGCAGTCCACGATATATTGAAGAAAGCAAATGTAGTAGCTTATTGAAAACAAGGAATATGAATTTCATTGTGATGTTTGAGATTTAACCATATTATCCTGAAATATTACAAGAGGCATATGATGTGTTTAGCAATCGCATGGAGATTCTCCACCGACAATATGGTATTGGTTACAAGATGGAGTTATATACCCTTTAAGCGTATAAAGACATAATGAGTTGCCACAGCATTCTAATTCAATGAGATGCTGGAAAATAAACACCTAAGAACATTACACACAGAGAAGGGAGTGATTTTTCTGAACCCTAGTCTGAATACTAATCTGCTCCAGCCAACCCACCAAAATTACAGCAGTGAGTCTCATTGTGATCGAGCAAAGTAAACAGGTTTAAGAAGGATAGAATACAACTGGCTTGACATGAAACTGTTTCATGCCTGCCAGAGAGCAAGCAGAAGGCATAAATTTTAGCTGAACATGTGAACAATATTCAAACAAGAGAACTCAGGAATGCTAATGTCCACAGACTGGGTCCAATGTAAGCCAAAGTTGATGATTTGAGTAGGGAGAAGCGAGCACGCTTAACATAAACGCAGAATCCTTGGCCGGAAAGTTGAAAGGAATTAAAAGCATATAAAGTTAATGACATATATGGGTCAATCAATAAATCTTTTTATAGCAAGCTCCATGTGAAAATCCACATAACATAGTAAGAAGTCAACTAAAATTGTCATTAAAGGAAAAAGGATGACTACTAACAGGTTTACTTATATGCTAACAGGTTTACTAATATATTTTGATGAGATAATCGCTTGCCCAAACGATGCACAAAAGATAAAAGAAAAAAAAGGGGGGAAACTAACTATTTCATTGGTGAAACAGATGATTGCTAGATGATCACCCTGGAAACAAACATCAGCCGATGTTAACTCACATAGCAACAGTTTTCATACGATCGATTTCACCCAAGTTTCAATCTTTTTCTATGGAAGAGTAGTAACGCATTAGTCCACATCAATTTAATAAAGATTTCTTATTTCTCTAATAAAACCCAAGACGGATGTCGTTAATACTTATCAGAAAATCTAACATCAAATTCAGAAAAAAGAAGAACCGATTAGAAAACAACTAACGACCGTAGCAGTATAAGTAAGGGATTCCAAACAAAATAATCTAAAAAATATTCAAGAAAACCCTAAGCTCCAGTCCAGACCATCAAGAGCCACAAGGCCCTCTAAATTGAGCAGATCTTGAATGGATTGAAAGCATGAACACCGTACCTTCTTGGACCTCCTCTCCGGCTGTCCGTTCGCCGAAGACCTGCGAGAATTTCCATTCCAAGGACGGCGGCGGGGACGCCGCGGGCCGCCCGGCCTCCTTCGCTCCATTCCCGTTCATGCTCCCACCAGAATTCCGTCAAGATCGGCACAGGAGCCCACTGGCATAAACGATCCGACGGAGATCGCAGGGAGATCAACGGTCGGGACAGCTCGTCAATGGAATCACGGAGAGGCCGCTTCTGGATTCCGCCATCGGACGAGGGTTTCGACAAGATGATGGCGGAGACGACAGTCTGGTACGACGGAGAAGAAAAAAGAAATGTATAATAGCTCTTTCTCTCTTTCTATATCTCCTCCCTCATCTTTCGCCCTAGCTAGAGCGTCGCCTTTCTTTCCTCTTCTTCTCCTCTTTTTAATTAATTAATCATTGAAGCCTCTCCATCTCTCTCTCGCTCACTCACTCTCGCTCGCTCGCTCCTAGGTGGGGACGGAATGTGGATTCCTACTGGACCAGAGTTCATATGAAATGGGCTCTGAAGCGACGGTTGCCCGAGCCAGCCCACGTAATCACTCCCCTCCTCCACAACGTAGCCATGTAATTTTTCCTTCGCTAGCAAGCATAAAACTAGACGTAGAGTTTCGTTTTTTTTTTTTTTTTTCTGGTTTGAATCGCCAGTGATCTAACACATAAAAACTAGGGGCTATCGCCTTTAAATCGAAAACCAAAGGATTTTTTAAATAAAAAATAATAACAGCCAAACCGAAATAAAGGAAAACAGTTAACCTTTTTATTTATTTCTGAATTAACATATGAAAAAAATAAATTAAAGATGTTGTCCATAATTTTTATAACATAATCCATAACCTAACCAAATTTATAATATAATATTTTGGTTTTATGCAAAATATAAAGGACATTAAGACATTAAATATTAGATGTGTTTGATTTTAATTTTAGTTTTAGGTTCGGTGTTGGATTCTGTTTCAAATCGGAGAATCAATAAAATCATAACCGAAATCAATACTGGACACTTTTTAATTTTTAAACCCATCCCCAAAATTATCTCCATTTAATTTTGGTTAAAATCATTTCATTGGTTTGGATTTGGATATCCATCCTTGTTCGACTTTCCTAATCCCTACTTATAGCATCAAATTTTAACAGGGTTTGAAAATATTATGGATACTTGCCTGGCCGGATCGTAGACTTGAGCCATTTACTAGTTCTAACTAGCCAATCAATTGGTTGGTTTCCTAATACGTGGGAGACATAATTTAGAGTAGGTAGAGGCTCATATAATTTCATAGAGTGTACAAGAAACATCACTCTTGAGCCAAATCCAAGAGATATTGAAGATAACAATAATGCCCACATTTCTTGGAATTTGACGGCTAACGTTATGATAAAAAGCAATGGTGTAGCTCCATTAGCTCACATTTATTATCCATAACTAGTATTTTACATATGCTATGCACGTATCTACCAAAAAAGGAGAAAATTTTGTGTATGTATGTGTTTTTGCGTGTGAGTGAGCGTGTGTGAGAGAGAATTTTCTCCCTACTTGATCGTTAGTTCTTTTAATTCTTTAGGATAACTTTTAGATTGATCAATAAAATCAACACATGAATTTTCTCCAAAATCAAATGTTTCATGAAATCCTTAGACATGGTCGCCACATTAGATTTTTTTTTTTTAAGCAAAATTCCTTCATTAAAGAACTTTAATTAAAAATAAATGATAGTTGTCTTTCCTTTACTTGTTTTAGTTACAGTAACAAGACGCTTGATCGTGTTTTCCATCTCTATTAGAATATTTGTATATTCCCTTAGTTGCATTTCTTATTTATTGCCTTTCCGAAGTATATGAAAATTTTCATTGCACATGCAACCATAGACTTAAATAAGCTCTACCTCGATTGATTTTAACTCCTTAGAAAAGACATAACCACACATATAGGTATTAAATAACACCAGCATGTACCAAAAAGTATAAATTAATGCCGACTAACGTGGACCAAATTGCTAGGAGATTTGTAGCCTTTACATCACATTCACTTGGGTTTTACATGAAATGGTGTTGTCAATTAACTACAGTATATATGTCTTAAATAACAAAGTGTCACAACATGTTTTGTTTATCAATTGCAGGAACATTGAGGCAAATCACAACCCTTAAGTTAGAAGAAACTTATTAAGCTCCATGCAAAGTTTAGGTGACGAAAAGGAGAAAACACCGTAATCAACAATGAAATTAGTCACCTAATCTGCCAGTCTATCTCCTTGGCAGATGCCGGTTGCTCTTTTCTTGTTCTCCTTAGTATTCTCATAAACGCAAATCCTTAGTGAACCTTCCCAAGGAAAATATTCGAGCTAGTCTGGTTCAAAGCAACATGTAGCTTTTTCTTTCCCTTGACAATATTTAAGCAAGACCCTGTCTCTCGTTTGCCGAAACTAGTTCAAATTCAAATGTAATTTAATAAAATTAAAAGAACCTGAGCTTAAATGCAGTCAGACATAGGGACGCGTGTTCGATACCCGCGGGCGCCACGGAGGAACTACGTAACTTGCGGCGAACCAATAATCTCGCCGGCTGCTTAGAAAAAAATTGCCATTGGGTCCCTGAAGTAATTTGCTCATGTGTCTAAGACTCGAGTGCCCCGACGAGGTCGATCGAGCTCGACCTCCCTTTCCAGCCATGGCCGCCTCCTCTCCGTTCACGAATAAACGGCGGTCTTGGTGGCGCCGGAGGCGGCCCTGGCTGGGGTGGGAAGGCGGCGGCGGGATTCGGGGGAACTGAGGAGAGAACAGAAGAGCAGAAGGGGGAAATTGGGGCGAATATCCGATGGTTGGGCGTGGAGGGTCTCCCGTGTTTCGCGACCCACTGCGGTTGGCTGGGGGTTTTGTTTGTGCTAATTAGGGTAAAGCCAGCTTTCCCTGTTTTACCTTCCAAGATAGCCTTCTCCGAATCTAAATATGGCAACAATCCTACCTGTCTTCCCTTTTGTTTTCTCTTCCAGAGAAGAGAGAGAAAAAAAAAAGAAGAATACGTGGGAGGAGAAAAAAGGAAAAAAGAAATCCTTTTTCTCCACTTTTCATCATGCCATTGTTCAATTAGCTCTTAATCACCTTCTGTCGAGGTAAATCTTATTGCTTTACGTGAATTTCCTTTTTTCCCCTCCCCAGGCAAGAAATCTGCCCTTTCTCCCTTTCTTAGGTTTAGCTCTGCATGCAATTTTAATGAGTATCCAGAAAAATTTCATGTATTGGGATGTGTAGGAAATTGGTCTCCTCATAATGTCTTTAGCTTTCGTCTGTCATGATACCTTTCACCTAAGATTGAAACATCGGGGTTTTACATTTCAAGGTAAAATTTTGATATAACAAAATTTGGGGAGGCGAAGATTAGCTCTATCCCAATAGTTTTATTGTTTAATACTGAAATTATCTGCCATAATAGCAACGAATATCGAGGTTGGTTATGTTTTCATGAGAATTAATTGAAAATTACGGATTGGGGATGTGAAATATCCCGCTGACATTATCAAAAGAAGCACCTGGTAGATGCAATTAAAAATACGACTATAAGTCTCTGCATGCAAATTTTTCAGGGCATGAAAAAGAAATAATATATAGTCTTAAACAACACATCTCAAACCTCTTCAAGCCATATTTTTTGTTATATGCACCATCTTCATGGAAGCCAACGAGCTCATCCATGTAGTATATTATTTTCTGGCTAAATTCGTTGTTTCTGGTATTTACACCTAACTATTCGGCCCTACTACACTGCTTTATGTTAGATAAGCTTGCTTAGAGTTTCAAAAATCAATTTTTGATTCTGGTGGTTGTGTCATTTTGGCATTTTGTTGTTGCAGTTGGTGCTTGTCAAAGGTAACTTTCTGGGTAGCTGCCACCAGTCAGTCTTCCAATTTGTTTGGCTTAATCCTCCCTAGCCTCTTTGTTCCTATCATCATACCCTCATCCAGCTTAGGAAACTGGTGACCTTTGGCCAAGTGCAATCTGTTCTTAAGCATGAAACTTGTTTCAGGTAGTAACTATGGCATAGACATTCTTCAGCACCACATCTTTATAGATATTATTCTCAGTATCTTCATATGCTTGTGGTTGGGATGGTCCATGTGCTGTAAAAAATTGGACTAGTTTATCTGTTTATTGTCTTTAGTGCAGATAATCTTTTAGAGAATCTCATTAAGAACCATGTGCAGAAGCTTTTTCTTCTCTCATAATTAAGAGTTGTGACCAACATTGTATAGCTAAAATGGGTTATCAAATGAATATGAAAGGCTGATGTAGGTGAAAAAATGAACAGCTTAAGGATTTATATGGTGGATCTTTTTGTTAAATTTTTAATACGATAACCATTTTTGTGAGTCAATTTTAAGATTTGTTTTCATTTATATAGAAGTACTGTTTATCAGATACTCTGCTCACTTAAGAAAACAAAAGCATGCAGAGGGTACAAACAAAGATCATTTATGTGAATATAATGTTACAATGAGCTAATGTTGTTTCCTCATACTCCAAAAAACTTCTTGAAAGAAGTGTGGTGTTACCTCTCTGAAAAGCCTATGCGGCTCCAAAAATCTTGCCAGTGAATTGGAGCTGGATCCAAGTCATAAAAAATTCATAAGAGACCTTGGTTATTACTTACATTACCTCTTGCTGACTAGAAGCCTTACAAGCCTTCCATTGGTTCTCTTTTCCTTGATTGGCTTTAGAGTTTTCTTGCACTTATCGTGTTTGCTGATGGCTACTTCTCTGTTTTTTGTTGAATTCCTTTTTCGCTATCGCATTTATATAATGTAGGATTTGCTCTTATGGAGTAAATTGGGATCCTTTCCAGGAGGCATTATACTTTATATGTGGAGAATTTATAATATTTCATGTCTGAGATTTTTCTTTTTCATGCCGTACAGATCATTGGATAATTTTTATCTGAGACTTGATCCAGACATCATTAAATGGATTCTGCACATGGAAATGCAAGTATAGAACATGCAAGCACACATATTGGGGCAGGAACTGTTAGAGGTGATGAACTGCCTAAGCCTGGAAATGAGCCCATGCTCGATCAAGATGCACGCTCCTCGTCATCCTCATCCCCGGATACTTCATCTGAGGAAGATTTCTTCCAACTAGATGCAATTGAGCTAAGCAATGCAACAGCAACACTTGATGGAGCAAATGCTCAGTCAGAAGCAGCTGTTATTGACTCTACTCGTAAACAGGAAGTGAAAAATCCAAGTCAGGATGAGAATATGCTTGTTGGAGCAAAGCAGTCCCCACCAGTCCAGGTGATGGGAAAATCAGATGGTTTTGATCCCAACAGGATCCCTTCTTCCGTTTTCACGAGGAACAAGTCTACAGCACCCATGGAGTGGAGTGTGGCTTCTAATGAATCATTGTTCAGTATCCAAATGGGAAGGTCTGGAGACCTGACTGGCTTGACCAATGGCCAATGGGATGGTTATCCACCCATTTCTCCTTTACCTGTCTCTGGTCCAGCAAACAACGTAGGCACAGGACTAGGTCTAGAGAAACCAAGTGTGGCTGAAGCAGCAAATGCTGAGGCCATGAAGGATGTTTTAAGGGCGGCTGCAGAAGAAAAAGGCAACCCTTTGACTGTGGGTATGCCTCGTTCTGATAGCAAGCGTTCTGATAGCAGTGTTAACAGCTACCGTTCTTTTGCATTTCCGATGTATGATCTCTTTCTCACATACTTCTTCAGCTTATGTATTTGTATGCACACATGCATGCATATGTGTAATTTTGTGTACACTTTGATCCACTGATTAAGTAGCACATAATAAGCTAAGAAGTGGATCATTGATAAATCACAAGTTTAGCTACATTTTTCAATTTTACATTATACATGTTAAAAAATGTGGTAACTTGAAGGAGTATTTTGGAGGCGAGAACTGATTACTTGGTAACTTACAGATTGACAGATGGAAAAAATGGGTCCATAAAAGTTGAGTCGGTGCATCAGCATACGCCAAAGGAGCAGCCAGGGCAACCTCAGCCACAGACTGAGCCTCTTAAGGCGGCTTCTGTTGCTGCAGAAAACAAATGGTTTCCATGCTTCTCCTGTTGCCCATTTTGTTGCTGAGTGAGTATTTCAGCAATCCATTTCATTTGGTTTTTTAATATGGTATCTCTCTTATATGTGTGAGATTTGAGTAGTTTTTGTTTAGCCATTTTACTAATATTTGATTTGATTGGTTGGTTCCTCATGTAATGATATAATTAAAGATGGGTGTGCTCAAATGTTTTTCCATGAAAGTTTGAATTTATATTGTGAGAATTTGTTTTCAAGAATGGTTTTATGCGATAGTAATTTGTTTCCATGGTTGGATATAATTGAAGCATAAATTGTTGATATTCTAGATTCACTTTTAATGCTCCCGCACACTATAGGATATGTTGACACAACTTCTGAGAATTTCAGGATGCAACTCGGGAATTGCCTTGACAACAGATTGGTATATTCCTACTTCAGTCTATATGGGTTCACTGTCTCTTAATCTTTGAGGAACCTCAGAAATTTGATGATCCAACAAAAAAATAAGCCAAGATTTTGAGTGGATCAGTGATCTAAATAGAATTTATAGAAGAGTCCTTCATTAATCACATATGCTAAAAATTTGATAAAATAATTTGACCTAATAGCATGTTTAATATTTTCATTCTAAAGATTCAGTTATCTTCTTTAACCTTCTCTACTGTAGGAAACATTACTCTATTTACATATATATTATCGGGAGTACAATTGGGATTATTTTCCTGGAAGGCTACGATGATTAGAAAATTATTGTTGCTGGGAAATTATTGAACCAAAGAAATTATCGATAAGAAATTCTTTAAACTATATAAAGGTGGCTTAAACTATAAGAAAATCCTCAAAAGGATATCTTTGTATATCTGGACTGTTAAACTTTCAAGTGAAGAGGAAGATAGATACTTCTTAACCAAGAGGCGAAAGTCAGATGTAATATACTAGAAAAAAGTTTATAATGTGTTAACTGTTTTCAGGTCCTTTTGGAGTTTCGGCTTAAATTTTCCCAATATAAAAATTTTAGTAGCTACATTCATCTGCACCTGCATTCTAACCAGTTATAAAAAAAATTATATTTCACAGATGAGTCCAGGTTCGTGACTTTGAAGTTTTAACATTTATTATTTAATAATATCATTGGCATACAGGTCACAGATTTGTCCTTAGGTTTTGGATTAAACCTTGTTTTACCAAAAACATTTTAGGTTGATATACATTGGAAAGCATCCATTCAGAAAAAGGTATCCATGAGAAAGCAAGAACAACAAATGAAGCATCAAATTACGAACACAAGTTTGTTGTTGCAATGCATGCCTAAACTGCTAGACTAGTGGAGGCAGTCACATGCTATTAGCATTCAAATGCTAATATAGAAAAAAAAATGCTGACCCTGTTCTCTGCTAGACTTGTGGAAAGATGAGGTTATTCTTACTTGAAATGCCCTTTTCCATACTCCCACTCCCCCCACCCCAGCCCTCAGGTGCTTCCCTTTTATCCTTGATCCGCATGTCACCAGTGGCACCTGGTCAAGTCACCACCCTGGCAAAAGGGATCACACCTCTCTACCCCAGTATGCTGTATAGGAATTTCTATGTGGCTTTGAATTGCTGCAACCTCTGCTCTTCTGAAGCCATTAAATATAAGTGCTGCTTGGACAGGATGGCTTTTAAGAAGGAATGCTTATAGAAGACCACCAGCATGCATTGAATTTCCTGCACAAGCCAGCCATACGGAAGACAGCTAAAATTGCTACCAAGAGTTACTTTTTCCATAGGATATGATCTTTTTCATATAATGAGCCAAGCCTGAGAAGCCAAAGTTTGGCTCTTCACAGTTCTAGGTTGCACATTTGCTGCTGCATTTTGCTTGCCTTCAACTTAATATTCAACATCCATTATAACATCTTAATAGACACAGTTTGTGATCACACAGGTCAGAATTAGCAAAGTGATCAGCCTTGGCAATGGTGGTTTTAACTTTTAACAATCACTTCATTGTTGGCGGTAGGGAGTTATATATTTGTTTTATGATCTCCTATCCTTTTCTTGTCATTTTCAACTTAATATTCAACATTCATCATAACATCTTAATAGACAGAGTTTGTGATCACACAGGTCAGAATTAGCAAAGTGATCAGCCTTGGCAAATGGTGGTTTTAAGTTTTAACAATCACTTCATTGTTGGCGGTAGGGATTTATATATCTGTTTTATGATCTCCTATCCTTTTCTTGTCATTTTCTTTCTTTGAGAATTCCAGTGGGAGTATTACCTTCCATGTTCAAACTTGGGATCTCTTCCTAGCATCTGCAGTGAGGAGAGGATTGGCGGATAGCAGACCCATGCCCTAATCTCCTATAAAACTTTCGGCATTTGCCTGGTTTGGTTATTTTTAGAAGTACAATGGGATATCACTGCCAGGGTTCGAAACTAGATTTTTCCCTAGTGAAGAGAGATGCCAACCGGCTATGGCTGGTTGGCTTGGCATGGCATTGTCTTATATGGTTGTGGTTTTGTTTAAAGCTTGTATCTGACGTATCCTAGACCTGGTTTTAGTTTTGTCATTTAACAATAAATCTTACAAAATGATTTTGATGTAATAATATTTGGTTCATGCTGCAACAAGATGTAATATAATAAGATTGTTTCTGCTCCATCCATTATTGGCAGTTGAACTGTGAGGGGATGTGTGGGAACCTTCACATCCTCAAAGCTACCAAGAAGGTTGGAGGCTCAGATCAGTATCACATGGAAGAACGGAAAGAGTAAATGCTTGCTCTTGCTCCATGACATCCAAGCAGTGATGGCTGCACTCGGTGAGTTCTGCACAAATGTACGGGGGCGGATAACTACCTTGCTGGTTAGGGAGCCTCCAGAGTGAGTTTTGGTTTCAGAGTTTGCTGCTTACCTGATCTGTATAATTGTAGCTGAGGCATCTTGTTGTTTATTTCCTGGTGTATGGTTGCTTCGGGTGTTCGCCCTCACAATTGCCGTCGAAAGACACGGTTGCACCATGAAAAATATATATATATATATATATTTGAATGTTGATTTTTTGGGATCATCAAACTCCTTTTTTTTTTTTTTTTGGCTTATCTTCTACTAGAAGCAATTTTTAATTAATATTTCCTAACTTTTTCCCCCCTTCAAAAAGCTTTTTTTCTGCTTTAAAAGTCATAAAAGCATCTTTTTTTAAAGCAATACCAAACATGTTAGGCAAGTTATTGACGTGTAACAGGGTGTCCGGGGAATGCTGGATGTGCAAAGATGGATGGTCTTTGGATAAATAATAAGCAAACAGATGCCACCGGTTCAACCAAATGTACAAAATGGGTGTCCTTGCCACAATCCACCATATTACACCAACTCGATGGAGCCGATATTAAAATTTAACATCATTTGAATCAAATCTTATTCTAAGAATTATTCTGCGTAATTTTCGTACAATTATTTTTTGGAGTAAGCTAGCACCGCAAATGCACAAAAGTCGTGCGTATGCCCGAACGGACGCTGATGCTTGAGTTTATGCATTATTGGAGAATGATGTTGGGATAAAACATCTTGTGCTACTCTTATCACTCAAACTGTAAATCCAAATCGGTGTTGTTTAAATATCCATGTACACACAAGGAAGCCCTTTGACATAAAAAAGGTTGTACCATTCGAGATTGAAAGATTCCAAGTCGCAATTAAGGAGTTCAAATATGGTTAAATCTAAATCATGGTTGTAAAGGTGCAACACATCATATGACTTAATCTGATAAGAAAGTGCTAAAACATTAAAAGACTATTATTTTTGTTAAACAAGGTTGTATTACAATGTCATGATCAAGAACATGATTGAATATATCTATTATGTAATGATCTAAATCAAAGCAGTTGCCTTCTCTATTAGAAGGCCTAGCCAAGGAATGTTGTTATAGACTCTAAACCATCCTCAAAAAAAGTGTTGCTGTCCAAAATCCAATCAGGTGATCAAAGAGCTCCGAAACAATCTACGCTCCAAGTGCACCTGTTGTCCTATACATCGAATAAAAAGAAAGATTCACCGGATTAACTCCAGCCCAACCCTCCAATGCTCGAGTCAAAGAGAGCTTTGGAGGAAGGGACAAATAAGAAGACGATAGAAAATAAGGACTTATTTGGCTCATGAAAAAAAAAATTTCTTACTAGAATGTTATTTCTAAAAAATTGATTTCTATGACTATGATACTTAGAAAAATAGTTTTGGTATGTTAAGTTGGCCATAGAAAAGTTGCTTATTTTAAAGTAGCTTATAATTAATTAAGTATTTATTTTTTTGAGAAAACTATGTAAAATACCTATTATATCTTAATATAAAAAAAATAATATCTATTTTACATATTATCATGGTCTATAGATAAAAAAATTATGATGATTTGAGGTATTATGATGAAGAAAATATTTATTTTAGTTGTAAATTTTTTGATGTCTTAAAATGATATTTTTAGAAAAAAAAAAAGCCTCCAATTTCCATCTCATGGAAATTCAAAAAATCTATGTCCTAAATGAATTTTTCTTTCTCATGAAAGATAGAAATTGCATTCCATGGGAACATCTTTTTTTCAATCTCTTTCATTTGAAAACTCTAACCAAATAAGATGGATTTTTTTTACTCTTTGTTGACCATACTTTTTCTTCTCCACTTCTCACAAAGTGAGTCCTAAAGAAAGTTGAAAGAAAAGTTCCATACATCATTTTGATACTGAGCCTTCTTTTATAGATAAAAAGTCCTTTTGGTGAATTTGGATTATAGAGTTCTTAATTTAATGGGATGAGATCTAGGCTTTTCTTATTTTGATGAGTCTAAATATTTGAATTCAAATAAATTAAATTTATATCACATTTTAATTAGTCAACATATTTTTGCCACATTGAATATGCTTGACATTTGGTACTATGGGAGGTGTTAAAGTGCTGAGATGGTGAAAAATCAAGAGGATATTTGGCCGAGAAGAATCTCGTTGCGATTTTGATTTTCGGATGAAATAAAAATATTTTAATTTATTTAAAATTTAATTTTTATTTTTTAAAAAAAATTATAATTTTATTATAATTTTAATTATAAATTAAATATTTTAAAATATTTAACTATTTCGACCCTGATTCCAATTTATTCTGGTTTCACTTCCATTGTGGATGGATAGCAAAAGACCCCCAGGGTATATGTGGGGTGGATAGCGTATACCGTGCTCTGTCATTTTAAAAAAAAAAAATGTCGAGAGAGGACTGGCACTGAGCTTAGCAATATCTTATTTCAACTTAGGGTTTGACGCGAAAGTTCCCGGAAGCATCGACCAAGGCTTTTTAGAATTCGGATAGCGTCTCATCTCCGCGGTCCCGATAGTCGAATCTTGCAATGGCCAGCTTGAAATCGATGCTTCGCGCCGCGCCGAAGGCCGAAACCCTAATGCTATGGATCTGTCTGCTCGCCGGCGTGGTCCTCAGCAGCCTCTCGTACGAAGAGCGCGAGGGCGGCCTCGTCCCGACCGTCGCGATCTTCAGTGACCGGCCGGGGGCCTTCTTCGTCTTGGTCATCTCCCTCGTCTTCGCGGGTTCCGCCTCCGTCGGCGCGATCATCCACAGCGCCAACTTCCCCAGGTACGCCAGCCTCTGCCGGGGGGGTGGGGTGGCGTCGCTGACGGTCGCGGCCGCGGCGGTGACCTGGGCGGTGGCGGGGGCGTGCTGGTGGTGGGCCGCGGCGCTGTGCGTCGTGTGGGTCGCGGCCTACGCCGTCTTCGCCGTTGCGAGGGGTTAGCGAGGGCAACTGATGCCGGAGTCCGTGTGATATGTGGGAAAGCGGATTCCTTGATGGCTGATGCTGGAGTTGTGGGGGGTACGTGTTGCGGTGTCTGGGCGTTGTTTGTGTGAATATAACCCCAGGGAGTGTATGCCCATTTCTCCTGTTTGGAAGAAGAAGGGTTATGTTGTTGTAATATAAGATGCAAGACTATGATAATGCATACATGTATGTGATGTATTTTTAGTACTTCTTTGGTATGAGGTTTTAGAAAAGAAACTGATTGGCTAATATTACTGCAATTTGGGTTTTGCTTGATTTAAACCTTTGGACAAGATCGCAGCAAATTTTCCATATCAGAACAGTGGATTGATTCTTCTAAGAGTTGGTTGTTCTGTTTTGGCAGTTTGATATCTGTTGTTAAATCATATTAAAGCAATCATTTTGACCTCCTACAACCATGAGGAGACTATCTTTTAGAATAGCTGGTAAGCAATGTGTGTTGACCGGTTAATATTCCAATTCCCATGGTTAGGAGTCTGTGGTCATGTCCTTGATACAGCCTTCAACAACCGGACATGCAAGATAGCTTCACCAGCAGTTCTGCCGGCAACATAAACTTTGTTCTTCTGTCACACATCTTCATCATCATGAAACAAATCAAAGACAAAAATCCAGGTTTATGCACATCTGTTATAGGATGTGAAATCAGTCGTTTTCGCCAGTAATATTATTCCAAGCAGGATAATTTCGCAGTTACGGATCACCTTTGAACTAATGAGAACACTAGTTTACTGGGAAAATTCTAAAGTTACAAGATTGTTTTCATGCCCATGTAGGCTCTATTTCTTCTCAGCAAGTACAATAGACCATTCCTCACAACTGATTAATACTTGAAAAACAAAGTGTCATGGAAACCCTCTAATCTATGATTCTGGAAGGCCCATAGATATGTAGACTCAGCGGATGAAAGGCTCTTGTTATGTTCCTAGAATCGAGAACATGAATTGTCGCATCGTGGTGTCATGAACAAGACTTTCAGGGACGAAGGGATCCCGTCTCAAAGCTCACTTTTGCTAGTCCTTGGAAGTTTAGAAATCTTTTGCTTTCCCTGCCACCATTTCCTCATTGTTCGTGATACCAAGTAGTTCACATGCCTCTTCACCTGCTTCCCAGTCTCTGTAATTCCTCGCAGGATCCTCTATTTCAGATCTTTCTTGGGAGGATTTGTATTTTTTAAAACTTTGCCCTGAAACCAAAACAAAAGGACAATGATTAAATTTTAAGTAGCAGAGATAAACAGAGCCACCTGTTGGGAGAAATGTTGTTTTACCAATTTTGTAGGAAAGCCATCATCATCGTCCTCCTCTTCATCAGCTTCTACATCGCCAAAATTTTTCACGTTCATCAACTCTTCTCTAGAGTACATTTTCGTGCTTGGTGCGCCTGGCATACCCTGCCAATTTATAGTAGCTTAAGAATTTTGGTCATGGTACAAAAACTATCAAAGAGGTCTGTTAGCGCGCTGAAGAAAACGTACCTCCATGGATCTCAAAATCTTTTCCATTTCAGCATCTTTGGATGGCTTTGCAAGAAACGGTTCTCCAGGAATTCTATCCTGCAAACCATGATAGAATAATAATTCTGAAGATGATAGAAAATGCCTTTCCATTCATATTTTCCAAACTATTGAAAAAAGAAAATGAAAATTTCAAATTATTTATGCACTTTCCTACTGACTGACCAATTCTCCAAGTTTTCCTTAAAAACCTAATTATTCCCTTTGTATGCAGCAATTCCTTAATGAACATCTCATAAAAACATAATTAAGGTTACCGCTTCATTTACATGATCAAGAAAAAATTGTTAATGGGACAACAATATAAATTTTTTAGTACTGCCTCATATAACTGTATCATAAATCATTGGATGAGCTTCAACTTCATAAAACTGGCTGGGCATATTGGTTTTCTAATGTATATAGCATGTTACTCTGGTTCCTCAATGAAGGCTTTTTAATATTATCGGTTTTTTATCATAGTCTCAGATGCACGATATCCATTTTCTTCCCTACAAGTGGTTCCTGGAATAGTCTGTCCTTCTAAGAAAAGGAAATGTGCTCAACAAAAGTGAGAGAAATCAGTCCATGATGGTAGTGACCCAAAGCGATAAGGTTTACATGTATGGTTGTAACAGTATTGTTTAGCTGAGCAAATATATGTTGCCTTTTCTTCTAAAGTTCTGAAGGATAGAAGTGATTTTCTAAAGTAAAATCCTATTATATGTGTACCATTTGTGCATGTCATATATGATACTCTTCCATGCAGCATTCCATGCACTGCTAGTTACCAAACTTTCACCAAGTAAAGACTAAACAAGTCATACTAATGTTTGTGGAATAGGTCTACGAGTCCTTCATAGTTGTAATCTTGTGAAAATGCTGAATTTCTTTACCTAACTTTTCATATGACCTACTCTTTTTTTAATATTAAAATTAATTAATCATTTAAATAGAAGAAGAGGGGGAAAAGCCAGTGATTCCCCTAATATGTCAAAAAATATTACCTCAGGAACAGGTGGTGGCTTGACCGAGCATGCTTTGGAAAGGTCATTGCAGAGAAATTTCACCAACAAATCAACTTAAGGACTGGTTTTGAAGAAAACTCAGCAATATCAGTATCTGCATACCCCATTACCTGCAAAGGATGCCATTGGACAAGAAATTAATGCACATATCTCCTAAACATAAACAGCATCATATTTGGAGTCCAAATAATTATGAAAATGTATATGTTTCTTTCTATAGTTTCTTGACTGGTCGATTTTGACCAGATCTAATAATTGTATTACAATAAAAAGGATAACTTCTTCAAAAAAAAAACACAAGAGTCAACTAAAATGAGCATTCATCAATTCCGAGTCATGAGCATCTCCTTCTAAGAGGTGCCTTCCATCTGCTAAGAACTGTTTTTAGGTCTATACTTCCAAGCACCACAGGTCATGGCCATTTGATCTCAGCTTATTCTGCTCTCCAAATAACTATTTCTTCATTACACGGGAGAAGTTAGGAGAGGCCCAAGAGCAGTTTCTTTCTAAAAAAATGATTTCAATGATCAGATTGACAGGCAATATTTATATATAGCTAAGCAGAAAAGAGGAAATAGTCAAATGATGGGTCCATCTTTAAATATAATTATCAAGACGAAAAAGAACAGACAAATGTAGAAGAAAATCCTTTTAATTTTGTAAGGCATGAGTATAGCACAGCTCTTAACTGATCAGGATCATAATACCTAGCAGCTCTGTTGTTGAAGAAAAAGCATTTTTTCCATGCAACTATTAGGTTTAAATGAATCATATAAGAATATCAAAAGCATAAACTTCAACAACATATATCGATTATCATGAGTTATCCAAATATAAAAGAGTGCCTTAGTCTTATATGCATGTTTGCCCCATCGGCCACAGGCTTCATCATGAAAACCAGATCATAGAGAAAAAAGCTCAAGAAGTGAATTAAGGCTCATCTTTTATCCTTCTACTGAAAGGTGTGCTTCGGGTGTGAGAAGATCAAATTCTTGACATCAAGCTAAAATTAATCTACTATGAGACTTGTGATCTAGCAACTGTGCCACCATATCATGGTGTAGGACATAACAAAAAACTAAAACCACCTCTCAATAATGTATGTGACATGATATGTTGTCAAAACAAAGCTAATGACACTCCTTAATATGGGATAAGTATGAAGAGAATTGCAAGGCAAAAAAGCATTTGTCTTTCACCTCTTGTCAAGCATGCTCAATAGTCTCACATTCTGAATTGCATTGCCCTTCAGTTCCCTGCTCAACAAGCTGCAGAAAATACAAAACTAATATGAGAAATCAATGCAAGGTTTGTTTCAGCAACAAAAGCAGCATAAAGACATGATAACATGGTAAACCCTTTTGTTTCCAAAGCGGAATATTTTGTGAATAATATGAAGAAATGTGGCATAAGAAAATCATAACCAAATACCTTGTCTTATCTTTGGTGTTGACATTAGCCATTGGTTGCTATAGAAAGGACTACATTTATCCAGTATGAGTGTTTAAAAGATATACATGAAGTCAAAAGGTTGAAATGCCAACAGGGGGAACTCAAAAGGCCATGTCCTTGTATCAAGAAGACAATAAAAAAAACAGATTCTCCAAAGGAAAATAGTAATAAATGGATTTGTAAGAAGCCATGGTAGGAACAGATCCTAAAGTACATAATATCAAATTAGAAGACAGAAGGATATTAATACCGTATGTTTAATAAATTGGGCATCTCTTAATATACTCACTCACAAAAATATCAACCACCTGAAGAATCAGGACCATATGTTTTAAATGAGTTTAAATTGAATAAAAAGAACAACACATCTCAACTATCCCAGCTCTGTTTGTCTATCACATATTAATCCCATGGTCACATGCTATATTCCTCTCCTTGTTATATCCTCTACACAAGCAATACTTTGGAAATTGGAGAGACATCATTATAGTCCCTCTCTCTATAGTCTCTTCCTCTAACAAATTTCTTCCCATAGACCAACTTTCAGCACAACCTGATCTCCAAATATTTTGTGCAAAGGTGTCTTGGCTCATCTAATATAAATCCTTTTCTGCTTCTCATCAAGACTCACAAATTCCATTCAAGATTACGAGCTGAGAACTCTTCTTCACTTTGAACCACTACAATCCCTGTTCACAATTTCACTTCAGATGCCTTTTTATCATAACCAATAAAATAAGGCCAACATGTACATTAACATGTGCTGTGGAGGATATCTGAGTTAGTTCTCAAAAGTAATATCTGTCGTATTACCAGAATTTACGTCCAAATGATGATCTAACTGCTAGTTCCAAAGTGCCTGAATGTTTCATCCAACCAACATGACTACCAAATTTTTCCACGATGCATGCCTTGTAATGCTCTCTTGTCCTACCCAAACCCAAAGATGACCTATTTGTACAATTGGGATATTTCACATAATATGCTCCATCAAACCAGCTTAAAGAACTTTCTTTTTCACCTTTCATTTGGATTCCAATCAATAAGTGTCAATGGTAATTCACCCTCATGTCAAATACAAGAAATAATCAGGGTTACAAAAATGAGTTTTTGTTTTTAAACAACATTAGTGTGATTTGCATTGTGAATTGGAGCGCTAATTGCCACCTCTTAATTGAATAAAATATCCTAACTATGTTCCTCATTTTTATGACAAAAAGCAGTTCACTGTTGCGCAAAGAACTATAATTTCCACTTCTAAGTTGCAGATCATATAGCTTAATTTTCAACCTCAGCCAAAATCTGAGAAATAATCTCAGCTAAACCATTCATTTGATTGATGCATCTTTAACCTCCTAAGTCCAACAAATCTTCCTTCATGGTATGAGCAAAAAAAGTTGCATCTGTACATATAGAGATGTCATGAAGTACTATCACAGACCTTCCCATAGTCATCAATCATCCTTAAAATGTGCCTGAACCACTTGTAAAAGAAACAGGAATCAACAGCGAAGCAACATCTACACCCCGTTGATCACTAGAATATAGACATTAATTCAACCTTACTATATGAATCTAAAACCCCTTGTTGTCGCGAAAACTAACAGATAATTGTTTCAGAAAACAGAAGGTTAAGATACTTATAAGATCCTTTCTCATAGCTACACACAGTCAATTTCAATGTCACTGAAAACATCTATAGAATGTATGGCCAAAGAAATATCTCCGGATCCAGTTTTTCATGTTCTATAATTTCCAACTGGATATAAGGTTTTTTTTGTATTGAGAAAAACGATCCTTTCTTTTAAAATCATTGCAAATGCAAAAATCATTTCGAATACAGAATTTCTCTAGCTAAAATTACAGTTACTGGCCAGCATATAGACATCATATGGACCAATAATATCTCATACTGATGTCAAGAATTTTTCAGTATAATGGCTAAAATTGTATTCCAGCGTAAATTAGCTGAAATCAGTTCAGAAAAATGTTATCATTACCTCCAGTTTATCTCCTTTCTCAACAATATCGATCTGAAGGATCCAATCCGCCTGTTGCTTCTTCAAATTACAAACGTTCTCCGCGATCTCAATGATCTCAAACTCCGAAACCTAATCCAATTCAAAACAATCCGAATCACGCCAACAAACTATCGCAGAAAATCCAACTCCAACCCAATAAGTTTGATCGAAATCAAGAACGAGCTAGAAAGAAGGCAATATTACCTTTTTAGGGGCGATCCGGACAGCCTTCTTCTCGACCTGGTGGTAGATCTGGTGAGCGATCTTCTCGCAGACCTGGCACCTTATGAAGGGAATGTCCTCTATCCTCGCAGCCAGAGCTGGCTTATTGGGGGAAGCGAGAGAGAATGGAAGAGAAGAAGAGCAGAGAGAGCGACGAAACCTCGGGCAGGCCTCGCCATGGCTCTCCTCCAGGGTCCTGCGCTCTCGAGGACCGTTGTGGTTGGCTCGAATTCGACTTGATGGCTGCTAACTTTTTTTCCTTTTTTTTTTTTTTTTTTTTTGATAAGGCTGGTTGAGCCACCCAGAGATCGGGATTGGGGATTGCAGTCGGATCCATTTTAAATTTATTTAACAAAATTTCATAAGATTATATATATAATCTTATGAAATTTTGTTTATATATATATATATATAAGAGATTTAAAAAGTTTGAAATGGATGTAAAATTTGATATTTAAGCGCCAATAAATTGAATCTAATTATATATAACATATATATTTATAAAATTTTACAAAATTACATATGTACAATAGAAGGATCAGAAGATTATGGATTTAATATTAGCATTATATTTTATGATCATTTATTCAAGTTTGAATTAGAAATTGATGTGATATTAGTTATATTTAAATCATTATGCAAAGATTTTTTTTTTCTATCCATCCTTCTTTTTAGTTTTATTTTATTAGTAATTCTAGGTCCACTATCCAATTTGATCTAAATAGTCCAATCTAAATAAAAATTAATTAAATGGATTTGAGTACCCCAGCACTCGATGGATATATCTATAAATTATAGGATATATTTTAAAAATTTATGATAAATTTTTAATTTGAGAAGTCTAAAAAGTATGATTTTAAATGAATTTAGATATGGATAGAATAAATTTTATGACTATTGTATGTCTGTATCCATTGCCATTCCTAATTAGGAGTGCAATTTGATTAGATCAGGCTGAGTCTAGTTACCCCTGGATTTCATATCCACATTTGGATCCAAATAGTTGGGCATTGGATCAACCCATATGAAAATTGGGTCTGGATCCAAATAGTTGGGTCTAGACAAGATCAGGCAAGGATCAAATCAGATGGGAATTAGATCAGGATTGGATTGAAAACAGTTCGCATTTTGGTCAACGTGGGATCGGACACAACTATTATTTGAATAAAAAAGGCTATATCTCGTTCATTGAAACTTAGGAGGTATAAAAGTAACAATACAGTGCTACCGGAGATGGATTAGGTTCATAAAAATCAAACTCATGCCCTCATGTAATTTATGATTAATTCGGAATAAATCAGGTTTCCACCAAACAAAATTGTAGTAGATGCAAAACTTGGATCCAGCAGCTAGAGGGGTTGCTCTTTGGACCCATACCCAATCCTTAGCCAATGGCCCAAATGACGTACCTAATGGATCTGGATTAGAATGGCCCAATGACTTCCCTATATTATTACAACCTTTCCTTTTCAGGTAAAAATTGGTAGGGTAGTAGGTCGTATGCGCTTGTCAAGTGATTGGCATTGATGGACGGCGCATATCATGAGCATATATAAATATTAGTATAACGCATGCACAAGTTTCAACGTTCCAACTCTGGCAGACGCGTTCGAAGCTTTAAACATGCTCCCCCATTGTTTAGGATGCATGCAATAAATAAATGTTAAAAAAGCAACCTAAGTTAGAGCATATAATTTTGTATTCCTATGTGCTGATATCACTGGTGTGTGTCCTCAAATTTGCCAAGAGTTGAAAGTTAACCTATCACCACATGCCTCTCAACCTTAGTGGGCCATACTAAATTATAACTAGTAACTCATATGGGTTGTCATCATTGTTCAATGTAAATGGTAAAATTACTAAATTTCACATTTGGTAAATCCCAAAAGTCACCAAAAACAACCAAGTTAGTTTAAAATGGTGAAATTTTAGTTCCAGGCAATGAGTGATCACATATTAGATTGAGCTGTTTAGTGATGGATAAGGTAAGTCGGTTAACATAACTGAGTGGAATCGGCTAGTTATTATTGTATAATTAGTCCAGGGTCATGGGATTATTGGAATGTTTGTATGATGGTAGGTAAGTTCTTGGACTTGTGCAACTTAGCTTTAGAAATATAGGATTATGACCGGGTTGAAGCAAGAATTAGGTATGATTAGGTATTGTGTTGAAGCAAGATTGGGTTAGGTATGATTAGGTCAAATTGAAAGGCAGTTAGGTTGATATGTTTTGATTGGTAGAAACTACTACTTGGCTAGGTGGCCAAGTCATCGCCTTCGAGGATAAACTCCACGTTTTGCCCAGTTTGTCTTCTTCTAGATGCTTGTTGGAATATCTATAGCAATTCCTAACAACTGCTAGCTGATTGCTACTTCGAGAGCTTGCAGGATGTGTTGCTGTGATTTAAGGATGTTCGTTATGTATTTTAGTTACCATAGCAGGTAATGAGACTTACTGGTCAATTTTGTCGTTCTTCGCTTGCTCTGATATATTTCTGAAACTTTTTTCAGTGGGTAGATGGGAGTTGGCCGAGGTAAGAAAACTAAGAAAAAGAGTGCAAATAGGGATAATAATTAATTATAACGAAGTTGCCTTTGCTTCCACTCATATCACCACCAGCTCTGTTTTCCAATACTTTATTCGCTACAGTTTCCCTCACTCAATGGAACGCTCACTAAAAATTCAGGATTGCCGGTAGTGCTCTTCTGTTCTTAATAAATGGGTCAATTTAAACATTAAAACTGTTGCTTAATTGGCTATGTGTGGGTGCTTAACCATTTAAACTGCATCTCGTTAGGGGTATAGCAGTCATTTTGTCCGTTTAGCTATTTAAAAAATTGCTCATATTGATAAAAAATACATTACTTTTTTTTGAATAAAATCAGATATTTATTATGTTACCGTCGAAATAAATATAACCATGAGAATCAACGTGTAAAATATTTAACCATTGAGCGCGAGCTATGAAAGAAGAAAAAAAAAAAATCTATAAAATGGTTTCTACATGATGAGCAACATATGGATCAACTTGGTTGCTTTTTTTTTTTTTTTTTTTTTTTTTTTGATGATAATGGGAGGACATCCATCAAATCTTTCGTGAACTATTTACATGAGCATGCGTACAACTGAGTGGGACTGTTTACGGCCATGCCGTATCCATGTGCATGCCCCCTTCTTTAAAGGCTAAGCCAACCTCATGTTGCATGGTATGAATACGGGGTTTTTTACGAGGACCGTTTCTACCGTATTTACTTGTCCACTTTCATCTAAGCCGCTTTGTGATGTTTTTTTGATGAAATGGGAGGACGTTCCATCCTTATAATAATATTTACATGAGGGATTATTGCAAAGGAAGCCGCTTTGTGCTGTTATGTGCCATCTTTCAACACTGTCGGCAAGTTCTAGTTTTTGAGTGTCCAATTTTTCAGAATATTTCACTGAAGAACTGCATTATGTAAGTAGGCTTCGAAGCGAAATATTCTTTTCACAGCATACAGGTAATCCTATGAACACGAGTCGTCTCAAAAGAACAATGAAATGTAGCAATAACATTAGTCCACAAAAATATGGCCCGAATCTGTTCTACTATTTCGATAATTGTAGGGTTAGTGTGTAGAGTTAGATACGCATTTTTTCAAGAATAAGATATCATACTTATTGGTACAAAATCTGATCATCGCCGAATTCAATTGAAGCGGAGATGGACAAGATCACCGCTGGGGACCTACAAAATAAAGTTTCGTTCGGAGCTGATGGAAGAATGGCTCCGACAGGACCATCCGACGATCAAGTCAGCTCCGACCAAAATAAATGAAGTGCTTAGGAATGAGTTCGGCAGAGTTTAGAAGAGGAGAGGAGAGCTTAGAGCCTAAAGTTAGCATATCTGGAGGATCCTTTTTATAGGCAAAACTTGATTGATGGTGACGGTCATATCGTCCGATCGTGGATCGCTCGGAGCCGTATGGAGTTCGGAATGGAGAGGAAGGCATCGTCAGGCGGATAGTGACGGCCATACTGAATTGTTTGAGTAGTTCGGCTAAGATCCGACTGTTGGAAGTCCGAAGGAGCTCGGTCGTTGAATAGTTCGGTCGGCTGAAAGAGTTTGGCTAAGGTCCGACTGCTGGAAGTTCGAAGGAGCTCGGCCGCTGAGGCTCTTCTATGGCTATCGGTTGCATTAAGCTGAGTATCGAACTGAACTTCGATAGAAGTAGAATTTATCTCTAATAATACTCATAATTAATGATCCTATTCCTAATCAGCCAACCTTCGGAAAGAAACATGCATCTAATAAAGCCGACTTTCCAAAGTGATTTAATGATGCTCGTGGAGGCAAGACAGTTGTGCCATGCCGAAGACTCTTCCTTGCTATAAACTCTTCAACAACTTTTCTTTCGTTTATTTACAAAGAAGCATGGCATCCACTTTGTTTTCTTCTAGGGAAGCGGACCTGCGCTGAACAGATTGTGAGAAACCTTAGGTTTTCGTTTTCCATACCGCGCAAATTTGGGGTTCTCTTTGGAGATTTTCGGTGGATCTACTTCATCTCCTCTCCATGTGCAATATTAAATTGAAAGTGATGTAGAAGAATATAGGTTCAGAAGAAATGGCTCGAGTGAATGTGTTCGAAAGCCATCTCGATATTCTTAACTTCATAGTCTAATAACCAAATTAATTGGCCAATTACTTGTCGTAAATTCTTATAGAGTTTACAAGGCATTATATTTACTCACGGTTTTCATGAATTAGTTAGCGAGTTAAATCATGAAATAGACAGACATTATTTATTGCCGTTTATGTTGCACGTTTCTATTGGCTTTGTACATGCTCTCCTACAACCATGCCTAATTTATTTGGTAGACCATTCATTATTATACACTAAGTTTGACTTTTTTTTGTTTAATTATTTCTTGGATGCCAAAGTTTGACTTCAATGTGAGTTGTAGCCTACATGTGCTCGTCATGAATCAAACACCGTAACATCTTTAGCTGGATGCTAGCAAAAGTTTGACATCAATGCGAGCTATAGCCCATATGTGTTCGTCGTAAATCAAACCACGGTAACATCTTTAGCGGATGGTAGCAAATGACACGTGTAATATATGCTTAAAAAATCAACATAAGAGCGAAAATATATGAATCGGATAAAAGAGTACTAATGGTTTTTTATAATTTATTTTAAAATTTTAGAAAGAGTCCAAATTAAGGATATATATATATAGAAAAATGGAGTCTTAACTAGTTTAGGATGCCTAAATGCAAATATAGCGGTGAATGAATATTTAACCTTTTAATAATTATATTAAGAGTATGCTTGGTTTGTTGAAAATTAGAATCAAAATCAAAATAATCATTTTCCTCCTATTGAAATGAAAATTGGAGATTCTAATTCTTCTTTGAAGTGGGAATGGGAATAGAGATTTTTTTTGATTAAACAACTAGAATAGGAGCCATTCATTCTCATTTATCTTTAGAGCCCAATTTTCTCCAACCAAATAAATCCTAAAAGTATTGTACTTATCAGATTTGACAAACAAAATATTAGATAAAATTTTCTCTCATTTGATAATATAATAGAAATAAGCAGTGCTATTGCGACCAAGAATAAGCATGTTCACGATGCTTTTTTCTAAATTGATGCGGTAAGCCGTCACCAGAAAAAAATAACAATGGCAAAAACATAGAATCATAGATCACCTGCTACTTATCAGCCAATTCACTGAGAAATATGGGAATTGGTCATTGGACAAGCGTAACCAGAGGCTAACTAATACCATCAATCCCATCATCTTTAGCACTAATCCCTGATTGTCATATCCTAGTTGATCATGAACAAGTGATCAATAGCCATGCTCATGAGAACAAAAAAATTCAGATCAATTGCTTGCTCAATTTGATCATGACATTCATACAGCTTTTATGCAGAGTTTGTAATTGGACATGCTAGTTTGAATGGTAAGCACCCTTAAGCTCCTTTCTCTTAGGTCAACATCCTAAGATGTAGCTGATACAGTATCCTGCCTATGGATGACAGCGTTAATGAGACCCGCCTTATTTTAAGTGGGAGGCTGATGGGATGTCACTACTAATCATGAAAATTTAGTGCTAAACATTAGATGACATAAGTCTAATTAACAATGGATGGTCCCAATAGGGCCCACTTGCTAAAACTCTAGAAGCAGCGAAGTTTCAACTTACCTTGCCAACCCTTCCGGCACTGCTCGTTTGCCCTTTTTTTTTTTTTTTTTTGTCTTTTCTTTCTTTTTTTTCATTCTTTTTTTTAATCCTGTCACATTGGGTCAGTCGATGGGTGGGGTCCCTGCCTTCTCCATGGATCTCGGCCGAACTTTAACACGCGGCTAGGTACCGTGGGCCCCGTGAACCTGCCTGACTAAATTTTTATGTTAACGGGAACACGGATGGATCCACGTCAGTTGATGGATTGACGAGAGCTATCATCCAAATGCTGTACAAATTTTGGGTACGTCCCCAATGGTGCCATCTCGTTCACCTTTTGTATGGAGTTGAGCGTATCAAAATGGATGGACTTGGAAGGGCGTCATCATGAATGGCACATACGGAGCCTACAACCAGCTACGAAAGCTTTTCAAATGCAACCATTTCCATGACCCGGCTCTAACGCCAACCGACTCAAAATTTTCTGTGATGCATGACTTGCACATCAGAGTATTGTAGACTGCTCAATATCTCCCACTAAAAAATCGATGACAATCAAAACTGATGTATCATGTATAGCATACAAAGCTACTTAGTTTGATGACGATGTCTAAATTTATATTAATGGCAGCTAATATGGCACCGGCAATGCCGTGTTCCAAACATTTCATGTGAATCTAGGTGCTAGCTGCTCTTATAAAGCCGTATGGGCTCCTAAATCATTTATTAATGGTATGTGCTTCAAGAGTCAAAGCCAAGGACAATTTTGCAAATAGGGCCCACAAAAAAACTAGTCATATTAGTTTCTACTTCTAACACCATCAACTTGATATTTTCAAGCCATTCAATTTCCTAGCTAGCATATTTGCAAGCTTCAACATATTTTTCAACACCTTAGCAAAGTTTAAATTTATTTTTTTAAATTTAAAAGCTCAAATAATACCTCAATATATCATTTTCTAATTTTTAATTTTTAGATAATCAATCTGTCATGAAAGTTTTATGCTAATCCCAACAAGGATTCTCATCAAATCCAATAAAAAATACTGAGGCCCGACAACTTGATAAAAGACTCGACGTCTTATAAAGCGATGGTTGATCTAAGGATCAATCAAAGATTATATACAAAGAGTCAATTCAAGATCCAATATTGACGTGACACCATCAAACATGATTTAAGGAAAGCAAAGTCAATGATCACGAGGATTATGCATTCAAGATCTCCAACCGATCACGAGTGTCTCCTCCTCCTCCTCACATCCAAAATATTTCTTTCTTTTACGTTAAAAAGAGTGGTCCTCCTCGCTGTCCCATTTCAAGCTGGTTCAATGATTTGGGCTCATTAGGCTCCTTTCCATTCTCGCTCGACAAAAACGTGTGCCTTGTTACCGTATCCCAAAAGCCAAATTTCTACCCAAATCTTACCAGCAATGGAAATTCTTCAACGAGTTTTTACCAGAAATTACCCACCCCATCACATTGGCCAAAACGCCCTTTTCATATGTTTCCCACAGTAATTTACTCGTCACGCCCACCTCAATTTCGCAGTAATTTTATATTTATATATGATTTCATGATATCACTACCAACGGCACGGATGGCATGATCGCGGGACCACGGACCCACCTGGTCCCTCCATCAGGTGCACCCCATGACGGCGCCTAACGTTAGTCTCTGCCGACTCTTCCGCGGTCCCGACTTTGGACCAAGATGCGCCAAACGGTGCCACGCGTCCCGGTCATTTAACGGGACCAGCCGTGGGCCAAGCCCGGGTCAAACCGATGAGCCGGTTGCGGATGATCCGGTTGGCGGGTCAAAACAGTGTACCCGCCGAACCGGCTGTGGTTGGGATTGGTTGGGAGAGACGGAGGGTAGTTCGGTCATCTGGTAGGGGGTACGAGGGTCGCTTTCGCAGGTGGGGTAGGGGGTCACAATCGTAAATTAGCTTCGAGAACTGTCAGTATGGTAACTCGCGGCTGCCGTCACCGAGGTTACCTTCAGTTAAGCGGTGTGCGCGTGACGCCCCCCCCCCCCCGGCCCGCCTGCTTAGGGAAAAATGGGAGTGCGTGAAAGATTTCAGAGGGCGAGCGTCGGTGGGGTTAACCGGGGTTACTTGGAGGGTTCGGCAGAGAGAGGGACGCTTGGTGTATAAAAGAGCGAGGATGGAGTTGGCTTCTTAGAAAAGCTGGTGGAGGGCGAGGGAGGGAGGGAGAGAGGAGGATAACCAAGGAATCTTCTGGGCCTGGTGGAGCAATGGGAGAGTCGAGCAGCTCGGTGTCCGTTGATGTGGAGAGGATTTCGTTTGGCGGAAAGGTTAGGGTTTCTTGATATTGGAGCACTTTCGTATTTTTTTTAAAGCTTTTTTTAGATAATTGTTTTAGATCTTTGATCTGATGTTGTGCTGCATTTGAATCGTTATGTTTATTTGATTTTTTTTTGTTATATTTTTGTTGTTTGGAGGATTTAATCGAAGGGAAAGCGTGAGGTTTGGTGCTTGTTCTTAATGGTGTCAATGTTGATTTCTTGGGGATCGTATGGGAGCTATGCTGTTGATGGAGCCGTTGTTTATCATCTTTATATTTTTTAATTTTTTTCTTGTGACAATGGTGCGCGTATGCGGTGGTTTCTTTTTTCTTTACGTCTCTTGTGGTTTCTTGAGTTTTTCTCCTATTTTTTATCCGTGTATTTGTAACGGAGCTGTTAATGAATTGTTTCTTTAATTTCCTTACAACCCAGATGATATGTTTGTTTCGTTGGTCCTTTCTTCTTCCGTTTCTTGATGGTGTCTTAAATCTCTCTTTCTCATTGTTTTGTATGGTTTTAGACAGTTTTCCTGGTTCTGTTTTATTTTCTTATTTTAATAACTTCATTGCATTAAATATTTCTTTGAAGGCAACCTTGTAATGTAGAACTGTTTCCATCTTTGACCCTTTTTTTCTATTAAAGGGGTTCAGTTTTCTATACATATATTCCGAGAAATGCAGTCAGTTTTAGAACACCCTTTCTCTACATGGCTAATTTTTCGAGTAATCGATAGACGAAATAAATTAGTTTATATATAAAAGTTTGGATTTTTTTTTTTCTTTTATAATACTGGATCTGTTTTCCCCTCTTTATGACATGAGGAATGGCTTTTCGCCATCTCTTTGTTTCTTTACATAATAAAAAAAAATATTGGAAAATTTGTTGTACGACGTTGTCTTCATGATGAAGCTCTTGAATACTTGAACCGCAACCATTGCTTTGCAATAGAGTTATCCTTTACCTCAAACAACAGCAGCAAATGACTTTCTAATTGAACATGCAGAGAGTGTGTGTGTGTGTGTGTGTGTGTGTGTGAGGACATTATACTAGTTGAGGTTCTTTCAATCTAAACATGCATCTTTGTTAGACTAAAGACCAACCGGGATCTTGTCTTCATTGGTTTGGTGATTTACCATGCAAAAATTCAACTTTGGATCTGAAATTGACAACTTAAGAGCTAATAACATGCGCTAGCAATTTTAAATCTTTAGATCAAAGTTGATAAGTGTCGAAAAGATTGAATATTGAATGATTCAAAAGAAATCAAATGCACTCAAGAACTAGAAGAGCTTGAAAGATATGTGAGCAAGTTAATCTGAGCCTTAATGAGCTTTTGTCCTCCAGTTGATTGCGACCAAGTCTCCTGGATCTCATATGTAATCTGTCTAGGTTTATTTAACCTCCTTATCTTGTTATTTTTGTTTTCTATGACGCCTCTATTTGAATTTACGAGGCATTTATCAGAAGTTCGTTATCGGAAATTAGCACTGCATTTTCTTACTCTTGTTTTTGGCTTTGATGCATCGATAATCATCAACTATGGTTCTCTAAGTTTCTGGGTTGTTTCTGTTATTGTCCTCTGAATTACAGATAATTATATTTTTCATATATGTCCTTTTCCCTCATCCTCCACATTGGAGCAGCTGACTACTTGATATATCTTTGGTTGCATTTCTGTCTTTTCCTCTTTTACTCAACGAATCTTATCTCCCTAGTTTTCCCCCTGTTTTGACTCTAGAAATACTAAATGCTATATGTTTTCTACTTCCAGGCGTATAATGAGTTTTCCTTGCCTGTATGTTATTCATATCTTATTTCTGATCATAGGTCCAACAGGAAGGAACTGCTTTACTAATTTATCATTTCCTTGTTTGCTTGTACTAGATTTTCAGTTCTTTAAAAATAAATACGACTATAGTTTTTTGTTCATATGAAGTACTTTTATTCTTCAATATCCTCACAATTGTCTATCAGAAATGCCAAAAAAAAAAAAAAAGGGAAAAAGGTTAAGGTGGAAAGCCTTTAGCTCTGAACTAATATAATGAATGGGAAAAGAAGGTTGAGTCCCTGATAATCTTAGCAGGTGCTATCTCTTTTGCTAAATCTAAATGCTTACTTCATGGAGTCTCACATGCGAAGCATCATGTATGAACTGAAGAGCTGTGTTTCTTCACCTTTCTATTTTCTCTACGTACCAGTTTGATGGATCTGTTTTTGTCTGTGATGGAGAAAAGATTTATTGAACAAACAATTTAGAATAATTTTGTGTTTAATATCACATTAACTTTAGTGAAATCACGTTGATATTGATGCATTTTGTGCTTATGCTGAACTGTGTTTTTTTATTTTTTAAAAAAAAAAATAGTTAAACATTCTTTTTCTTTCCACGGTTGCTGAATGGTTTATCCTGGCTACCCTCAGGAACATCATATACAAACTAGCTATGGTCCAATATCAGTTGCTGTGTTTGGAGATCATGAAAAGCCTGCACTAGTTACTTATCCAGATGTGGCTTTGAATTGTAAGTATGAGAATGCCACAAATGTTTTAGCATTCTTGCTTCCTTTTCTTCCATCTAATTCAACTATTTTCTATTTGACGTGGAGTTTACTGTATTATTTCAAGGTCCAGCAAGAGGTCCTTGAGCTGTTTGTTGTACTAATTATTTATCTTTTTTCATAGCTTTCCTTAATGATAACAATCTTCCTTTCTTCACTTTCTTTTTTACTGATAATTAGTGTATATGTCCTTTCAGTTGTGCAGAACCATCCGTTGATATATCATTTTATGTTATTGTCGTGGAAAATCATATGCCAATGTGTGCATTCCATTGTATGCTGACTGGGAACTGCTGGACTGTCATTTTGCAGAGTGAAGGCATGCCCGGCCTTCATACTGCCAATCTTTGTTGTCAGTGCACAAAGGAGTGCACACTGGATGTTGTAGTGACTTATTTACTTAGCAGTTTGTTCTGTTTTCACCTGGGACAGCTAACCTGTGTACGATGCAAGATGCTTGTCTCATGGATGTGTCATACTGGTTCTTCTGTAACTCAGTTTGGCTTTTTTTCTTGATAAGAGAATCGATAGGACATCAGTATACAGAGTAAGAGGGAGAAGATAATATTCCATGTCTCTCTCTTAAAACAAGGAGTTTTGTGCACTCATTCTACTTGTTTATATGATCAGATATGTCATGCTTTCAAGGATTATTTTTTTGTCCTGAAGCTTCTACATTGCTGCTGCACAATTTCTGCATATACCATATAAGCCCTCCAGGTCATGAGGTCAGCAATTCTGTTCCTGCATCCATTTCATCATACATGCATGAAAAAAATGTGTAACATGTATTATATTCCTTTTCGACAATTTGTCACGGGATTTTCTTGGTCATCCTCTTTGTGTCTTGCAGTTGGGAGGTGCTCCAATTTCTTCAGATGTCCCGGTGCCTTCTGTTGATCAGTTAGCAGATCAGGTGGCAGAAGTTCTGGATTACTTCGGGTAATTTACCATCTTTTTTTTTTTTTCCTTATTCATTGAAGTGCAGCTTGCAGAGTATAAATGTGGACTATGGACGGAGGAAGCATCTCCTCTGGATGCATTTGATTTTTTTTTTTCAACGCTTTTTATTAGAAATTTTGCTCGTTCCAGGTTAGGTTCAGTGATGTGTTTGGGGGTCACGGCGGGTGCTTATATTCTTACCCTTTTTGCTGTAGGTGATTCTGCAAATAAAGCCTTTCAGATTAATGTTCTTCTAAAAATTTACTGAGTTATGCTTCTGACAAACCGGTTGCAGACAAAATATAGGGATCGAGTTCTTGGTTTGATGCTTGTGTCACCTTTATGCAAGGCTGCCTCATGGACTGAGTGGTTGTATAATAAGGTGCCATTTCATTGTCATTCTTTCTTCCTTTTTTTTTAAAATAAAAAAAAATCCTTTTTCTGAGTCATTGTGATGTTATGCTGCTGAACAAACTAAAATCAACAGGTTTTATCGAATTTGCTATATTTTTATGGAATGTGCGGCTTGATCAAAGAATGCTTGCTTCAGCGATACTTCAGCAAGGTATGGTAGCATTGCTTCATTCTTCTACCTATTTACCTTGATTGTGGTGTTCTTTCTCCATCTTGTTGCAATTTTTTCATTGGCAGGAAGTTCGTGGAAACTCACTAGTTCCCGAATCAGATATTGTACAAGCCTGTAGAAGTGTTAGTACTCTTCTTTTTGGGAAGCTTGTAAAATTTCTATCACTATATTCTCTCTTTTTGTTTTTTAACAAAAATGGTCTGTGTTTTGTCCTATGCAGTTGCTTGATGAAAGGCAGTGTACAAACGTCTGGAGATTTCTTCAATCGATAAATGGGTATGGTCGCCTACTCTTTTTACTCTGAACGAGTCAGCTAAAGATGTTGCTGCTGTACTCCCTAACACTTTTATGCTTTCCTTGCCGATGAACACGAACAGGAGACATGACTTGACGGAATCATTAAAGAAACTGCAGTGCAGGACACTAATTTTTGTGGGTGAGAACTCTCCCTTCCACTCCGAGGCCCTTCACATGGCTACAAAGCTGGACCGCAGATACAGCGCCTTGGTTGAGGTATTCTTCTTCTTTTAAACAGTACTATATATATATATATATATATATATATATATATATATATATAGGTAGATTTTGCTTACCGGATCCAGTTGGATTTTCGACCGTGGATCAGTGCACGTGCCTAAAAAAAAAATTAATGTTCCTGCACCTAAATATTTTTTTTTTTGATTTTTTTTTCCGGCCTGAAGGCATCTTCAGGAAAAAAAAATTCTGAAAAAAAAAAAAAATCCTATGCTTTTAGCGTCTTCGGGACGAAAAAAATCTGAAAAAAAAAAAAATCCTATACTTTCAGGCTGAAAAAAATTAGAAAAAAAAATTCTGTATTTGAAAAAAAAGCTATAAAACAAAAAAGAAGAAGAAAAAAAGTGCCTTTTCTTTTTTTTAAGTTTTTTTTTTTAATTTTTTTTTGGGCCTGAAGGTTTTTAGGTCCAAAAAAAAATAATTTTTTTTTACTTTTTTTTTTTTTTTTTTATCCGATCGAATATAGATTTAGATTCGATCGAACGGAGTCAGTCCATTTCTCTCTCTCACTGATTCATGATATCATGGCACCTTGGGGTCTCAGTTTTTTTTTTTTTTTTGGGAACACAAATGCAGGTCCAGGCGTGTGGTTCAGTTGTGACAGAGGAACAGCCCCATGCGATGCTGATGCCCATGGAGTACTTCCTCATGGGATATGGTCTGTACAGGCCATGCCAGCTGAGCTGCAGCCCACGGAGTCCGCTCGGTCCATCATGCATCTCCCCTGACCTGCTATCACCTGAGAGCATGGGAGTGAAGTTAAAGCCCATCAAGACAAGGGTCTCGCCTCAGGTTTGAGCGGGTAGGGCGGGGACGACATGACGGACTCACAGTCACAATTAGGTGAAGTCCCAGGCAAGTTTAATGGTGGATAACGTGAACAGTGTAACATTTGAGATGTACATGTCCCTATAGGTATGGTTTTGTAAAGCCCCTTCTCCCCGCCTTTTTTTGACGTGGAGATTTGATTTACTGGGCTGTAGATATGCAAAAGATAAAGCTGAGGAGAGAATTGGGTGAGATTCTTCTATTCCATTCATTCGTAGAGACAACACGTGTAAATCTCTTCATTATTTATGACTGCCAAATAATATGAAGCGATGTCCTTGTATCATTAGATGGATATATGCTATTACTGTTTCACTTTTTCACAAATGTAACTTATTTTTCGTCAAAAAAACATAGGCAACTTCTGTCGCTGGCCATGATTTGTCTTTTTTTATTTTTTCTCACCAAGTCAAGCTGTTGCCGTATGTTTTGCGACCGTTTTGGAAAGTAGTATCTTTTTAACTTGCAGTCATCTTTAATGATGGGTGTATGCATATCAACTTCATGTACTATCGTTATCAGCATTTGAAGTACTGCTTTCCCAAAAAAAAACCCGCTAATACCTTCCTATTGCCTGTTCGAGTGTTTTTCTCGATCCGTCAGAGGAATTGGTCATAGCGATTGAGGAGAGTATGGTGGAAACTTTGGTAGTTTGGAACATCTTTGAAGGAATGTCAGCCACATCTATTCTTGTTTCAAGAATTGTTGGTATTGATCTAGACTTTGCAAATGGCACAAGGTGGTTGTCGGAGAATGTTCTTATTTTATAATTTTCTTGGGAGTGATTGAATTAGTCATTAGAAAATTAAATGGTCCTCTACCGATTTGTAGAGCATGGAGTCCTCGGAGGGTCGAAACACTAAAAACTATATATTTTTTGGGTGAAGTTTAAAGCTGATTGATAGATCACTTTAAAAAAAAAAAAAAAATAAATAAATTAAGATATACAAGGATAACTATATCCACGGGAGACGGTAGACAAAATATTTAATAATGAAACAGGAAGATAATCTCATAACCTAGTGCTGCTGTGATTTGCCATTACATTAGATGCCATTAATCACCTCTTTTGAGACCATCGATGTCTGAGGTGCTTAAATTGGTGTCATTTGTATCCAAAAAGAAGAAGAAGAAGATTGTAACTAATATCATGCGGAGGACCAGGGTGTTCTACAGGACATTCGAAATAAACCTGCCATTACAGAGGCGAATTCCAAAACTATTACATGGCCATGGTTTCTGTATGCAAATTTATGACATCTTTGTAAGGTTGGGGCATCCATGCTGTAGAACGTACACTTTTGTCGGCAAAATCGCCAACAAAGTTTCCATCGCCAAATCCTGCGCAGAATCAACTCACGGATTGGATGGTCCCACATAGCAGCGAGAATCTGTGGCTTATAATGCGTGTAGGCGCCGTTCTGCTCCACTCGTGTAAGCCCAGAATGCTTTATAGAGTTTTGCAAGATACTCTATTATTTCTCTTCAGGAGTCGTTTGATTGGAAGCAATTTAATACAAAAAATTAATTTTTATATTAAATTATTATATTTAATATAAAAAATAATAATAAAAAAAATGATAAAAAAATTAATGAATCTCATGTTTATTTTTTAGAGAGAGATGATAAAATAAATATCATAAAAAAATTAGTATTTGATAAATTTTTGAGTAATGATAATTCATGTTTGATAAAAATATTTTCAATAAAACTGCATATATAATTATTAATTTTATTTTAATATTTTTTTAATTTTATTTACTAAAAAATTTTTATAAAAAAATTAACATGAAGATGACATTATGCAAAGAGTGACGTGATTATAGTCATCATATAAAAATTAATTAAAGATGATAGTACTAATTTAGTATTAAAAAATCTATTTTATATTAAAAAATATATTTATAAATTTTATCATATTTTCGCATAGGATTATCTTCAATCAAACGTAATAATCATTGTTCGATGTTATTTTTTGGAGTAATTTTTCATCAACCAAATATAGTAAAAAAAATTTTCCTCAATTATTTTTTTAGATAAATGATTCCCATGAATTATTAGATTACTCCATAATCTGACATACCCCAACGAAACGGACTCTAAGGGTCATTGGAGTATGTCAGATTATGAGATAATTTGATAATTCATGAAAATTATTTATCTAAAAAAAATGATTGCAAAGGAAATTTTTTTTTTACTATGTTTAGTTGGTAAAAAAATTACTTTGAAAAATAATACTAAAAAAAAATTATTATGTTTGATTGGAGGTAATCCTACATGAAAATATGATAAAAATTTATAAATATATCCTTCAATATAAAATAATTATTTAATACTAAAATAGTATTATCATCTTAAATTAGTTTTTATACGATGACTATAATCACATAATCATTTGCATAATATCATTTTCATCTTAATTTTTTTATAAAAAAATTTTATTAAATAAAATTTAAAAAATATTAAAATAAAGTTAATGATTATATATGTATCTTTATTGGAGGTATTTTTATCAAACATGAATTACTATCACTCAAAAATTTATCAAATACCAACTTTTTATGATATTTATTTTATCATCTTTTTCTAAAAATAAGCATGAGGCTCTCTAATTTTTTTATCATTTCTTTTTTTTCTTTTATTTTTCCATATTAAATATAATAATATGATATAAAAATTATTTTTTCATACGAGATTATTTCAACCAAATGGTTTCTAAGCATCATCCACGGTACTACAATATATTTTGAATTCACTTTCACAGGAAGCATAAGCGAACACAAGAATTTATTAAATAAATCTCACAAAATAAACAACCATTGCATTATCCAAACACAACTCGTAACAGATCCAATAGGGCCAATCAAGTGTTTTTTTTTTTTTGCCCCCTCCTCCCAACATGGTGATTGAGCTCGCTGTCTTCACTTTCTCACTCTACTGCTCTTCCAAAGAAATTATATCGAGCTGAGCATAACGCCGGGCTCGGGCTCACAAAACGACAAATTTTACATAAGCCTGGTCCAAAATCTGACAAAAAAAATAATAAAGTTTAGGCTTGAGGTTTGCACCACCGTATAACACACGTGGTGGAGGATATCATTTCTCGCTCTCTCTCGGTCCTCCTTTCCGTCCCTCCCACCGTATCCAGCCGATCACGTTGGAAACAGCAAGCAGGCCTGGATAAAGAAAAGAAAACCTTGCCGGAAGGATCCTGCCAGCGCTGAAAAAGAAAACAGAACTTCGCCGGAAGAGTGACCATGGATGGATGCAACGGTTACAACAAAAAGGTGGCCATTTGTTTGATTAATTATATAAAACTTTTCCCGGACCCTTTTTTTGATCCAGCATGTTTGTGCCGACCGCTACTCGACCCATGGCATGTAGGGAAGGGGACCGAGAACCGTGACACTCATCACTCTCGCATAAAAATTTCTATGCACGCGCATGTGACCACGCTCGGTTGCGCCTTGTCCTTTTGAGATGATCTACTTCCAGCCAGGGACCTGAAAGCCATGCGGAGAATCCGCTTGCTAAGCGACCTAACGGTCGGGTTTCCAGTTTTTCTTCCAGCACCTCGGTTATAATATCAAAGAATCTCACATCAAAATATTATGATAAAAAAATATATATATATAAATCAACCTAAAAATTTATCTTCATGAAGTATGCAAAATTTTATTATGAAAAAAGAATAGATACAAGAAGAGATCATCCTCAACTCGCATATACAATCCTCTTAACAAGAAGTTACTCTTATCAAGCTCTTTCTTGGAGACTTCCTGAAACGACTGCAGTCCGCTGGTGCTCTTCTTCTGCTCTCTGTCGTCTCAGATCTCATCAAAAATAACCACCAAGCTACCACCACAGTTCTCTCGGTATGCTCCAGACCTTTTAAATGCCACATTTCGATACTGGATCGGAGTCTGCAATCTAATTCAATATGAAAAAGGACCTTTAACCATTGGATCGCAATTGCAGCCCTCCGTGGCCACTAGATCGTGCAAACCCCATGAAAAAAGTGTGTACACTGCGATTTTTGGCCATGGACCTCTTAAGGATCCATGATAGTCCATGACGGTGTTGGTCCATGATGGACCGTGCTCAAAAAATGCGTGCCATGTGGACTTGCATGCACCCATAGTCGGCCCGCGTGCGTGTTCACCCACTTGCTGGGCCGCGCTCGCACATGCGTTCACGCACGTATTGGGCTGCGCTCGCACTAGGCCACACGTGATACGTGCCTACATCCTAGGTTGGGCTTGCATGCTGATGTGCTGGGTCGTGCCCTCGCAGCCTGCCTACACTATGCACTGGGTTGGGCGGCTGTGACAGCCCATGGATCCCATCTGGCGGCTTCGCATACTTTTTCATGCTTATTTTCATCATCTGAATTTCGATTGGAATATTCTTTGACTTCGTTCATTTTTTTGAACTTTGTTGTTGATTTATTGTAAAAAAAATTGAGATATTTTTCTAAATAATTTTTATCTCAATTCAATATTTGGTTTTCATTTGTCTGAGAGCTCGTCTCACGCTCCTGTGCTTTGAGGTATCTGCTGATCATGGATGACAAATATGGGAGTCAAATCAAACCGTTCGATTTCACCTCCATCGACTATTGTAATACTTCTCGCCTAAGATACTACAAGAAATACCTCCTTTTTGTAGCGGATCAAAACCGCTGCTTATGAAGGTCAAACCGCTACATTAAAGAAAATGCAGCTTTACAGCCGCTATATTTGCCGCCATTGCATTTGCTTATTTGCAGCGGTTCACTTATTAGCAGTGATTTTGGCAACGGTTATAGGGCCGCTGTCTATTAAGGTTAGAAAGACAGCTGTTTTTTTTCAACTCAAAAGCAGCGGTTACATTGTTAAATGCAGCGGTTCATAAAGTTTTTTTTGCAGCGGTATAGATCCGTTGCATTTGATCTATTTAAGAAGCAGCTACAAAACCGCTGCATCGAACTTTTTGCAACGGTTTTTATATGTTGTAACAGATGATATATGGCAGCGGAACTTTGCTTAAAGTAGCGGTTCCTATATGCAGCCGTTGTTCTACTTTCTAGCAGCGATTTTTTTGATCCATGTGCGGCGGTTTTCTACTTTACTGCAACGGATTGCCATGATGCATTCGCAACGGTTTTCTATCCTATGGCAACGATTTTTGCTTATACAAAGGCAGCGGGTTTTGATCTTATAACAATGGCTGTCCTATTAATATTATTGTAACGATTTTAATGCATTAGGCTCATATACCAAACATTTTCAAGTCGTTCCAATATAAACATTCTTTATAGGGCATTGCAACACAAACATTCACACATTACAAAATGAAAATGTATCATAGTAATAAAATATCATCCTTCATAGTATTAATGATCCAAAAGTTGAATCCAACATCTCAAATTCATCACTACATTCAAATGTTCTTTCATGAACCATAAGTTTCTACGATAGTGAATTTGACATCTAAAATATAAACTTCCTGCCAAATATTCTTCCCACAAACTATCAAGCACCAGAAACTATCATGCATCCGGAGTGCAAGCGTCCATCAAACCATTTCCTGCAATAAAAATAAAAAAAAAGAGAAAAAAAGAAAGACGTGAATGTTAATTATCTAATTAATTATTTATTGCAAGAATTGGCAATAATAAGTAAACAGAAGTAAATGAGAACTTTGTACATCACTGAAGCAATAGTAAATTTAAAGAAAAATATCAATAGCAAACCGACATTTCAAGACCAAAACGGGTAAATATTAGTACAAATATAGTTGGCAACTTCAAGCAATCAATTAACAAAACAATAAGAAGAAGGTAACATATCTAATGCAATGCACGGTAGAGCCCAAAAAAACACATTTCTGTAGATTTAATAATTATTCCTCACAAAGCACTCTCACCCATTTTTGCCATATACACACAAGTTCACTTGAGAATCTTTAACTTTCATACTAAAAACCCTCTTTCAAGCTTCCTACCATAACTCAGAACCTAATAAAACTTTAGTTGCCTTTTTTTAAGAAATTATCTATTACAAATAAAATAATTAAACATTGAACAAGAGGCATAATACCTGCATTTGAAGAGTTTCCATTTGCCAAAGATACATGACCTTGAGGTGTTAAATTTGGAGCACTTGTAGCATCACCAGGAGATCGATCAAGCATACCCTCAGGAATCTCCAAATTTGGATTACTTTGTCTTAAGAGCATCACCAAATGCTCAATGGTTTGGCTTTACTTTTCAATAGTTTGGTTCTGTTTCCCAACAGTTAGCTGCAAATCATCAACTCTATTCTTCAAATTTCCGACCTCTTCTTGACCCCTCGTAGCACCAACAATTTGTGAGGATATAGTTCTAGAAGTAATTGCTCTTCCAAACCCACGCAAACGTCCTGGATGCTCAACTCCCATAATTTCAGCAGACTTTTCATTAGCAACGATACTATCTCCTGGAGCTTGAGTCATGATTTCCTGAAATTGGTCCTACATTTTCAAACCATAATCCAGTTGGCAAAATTTGAAATCTTTAAAAAAAGTAAACAGAAGCAACCTAACCATTTTTAATCTTGTATCTTCATCTAACAACTTCCCTTCCTTGGGTGTCCTAGTTGCAATAAACATCTCCACTGCTGTGGGCTCCTCATTGTTTCCTTTTGACCTCATCTGGAATCAAATAGATTTAGAGTACATATTCCTAAAGATTAGGATGTAGAGAACATCTTGATATCAGATCCTTCAGTAGTATCAAAGAAATCTCTGGGAACTATTTTTAAGACATAAGACCATTGAGTCTCCACTGGATCTTGCACATAAAAAACTTGCTGCACTTGGGATGCCAGTACGAAGGGATCATCCACATAAATCAATTTAAAAAAATTGACACAGGTAAGCTCATAGTCATCCTTCTCTACCTGAAACCAATCACGTCTGTTGGAGATAAATTTTGCTCCTGCTGAAGTCTAGTCTGATGCTCAGCCTAATGCAACCGTTAGTCACGGAAGAGCTTCAGCGGACGAGTCTTAGCCAAACTCCTTCAGCCGGCCGAACTTCTCAGCGGTCGAGTTTCAGTCGAACTTCTCAGCGATCGACTTTCAGTCGAACTCCCACGAGAGCCGAACTCCCTTCGTACTCCTTCAATCGGACATCGACGAGAGCCGAACTCCCTCCGCGCTCTTCCAGTCGGACGCCTACGGGAGCCGAACTTCCTCCGTACTTCTTCAATCGGACGCCTACGGAAGTCGAACTTCTTCCGAACTTCTCCTTCGGCCGAACTTCTATAGAAATCGAATCCTTTTCAAACTTTTCCTTCGACCGAACTCCTTCAGGAGCTGAACTACTCCCGAACTTCTCCCTCAGTCGGACTCCTCCAGCGGATTACTCTCCAAATAATCTCCATCAGACATATTTCCTTCAGAAGTCCAAACTTCTTTGGAATTGATATATGTCGAAGTCCACCAACCAACGCCTGCTCCCTCGAACTACGGCTGTTGAACCTCGGCGGTATGGCCGCCATTACCAATCTGATGACACCGCTCTCTCCGTAATAAACTCCATGTGGCTCGCGATCGAACGACATGGCTGCCACTACCAGTTCGATGACATCGCTCTCTCCATAACAAGCTCCATGCGGTCCGCGACTGGACGACATGGCTGCCACTACTAATCTGACGATACCTCTCTCTCCGTACCGAATCCCACGTGGCCTCGAGCGGTTCGCTACCAAATGGTATGGTCGTCACCATAATTTAAGCTCCATCTATAAAAGGGACCCTCTAGATATATTTTCTCTAAGCTCTTCTCTTCCCTCTAATGCTCAAAGCTCACTTCTCATTCCAAAGCACTCCATTTCTGTTGGCCAGAAGAGCTGACTTGATCGTCGGAGGATCCTATCGGAGCCACCACCACCGACTCCGGACGAAATTTTATTTTGCAGATCACCGACGGCAACCTCATCCTTCTGCACTCCAGCTCGATCCGACGTCAACCAAATTCTACACCAATAAAATTGGCACTAGAGAAAGGACGCCTCTGTTCTTGAGGTATTCTTGAGATCCCCTTGTTCTTAAAGAAATGCTCAGCGATGATTTCTCTCTTTTCTCTCCAGAAATCTCTCTTCTTTCTCTCTAGAGTTCTTTCTTGAGAGAGAATGCCTCCTAGGAGAGCTTCGACCTGACAATTGACGGCCTCCACGGTCCGATTTTATCCAGATCCATCTGCTTCCGCTTTAGCCCCGACAACCCAGGTTCCATCTGTAGTCATGGTAGATGCGAAGCAGTTCAACTTACTGATCCAATAGGTTTGTGGCCTCATCGAGATGATGCAGGCCATGCGATAGCCTCCGACGGTGACTCCACCAGACCCACCATCAGGATGTCGAAAATCGATCCCAAGAAAAAGTACTCGAGCTAGCATACCCATCGCCCTTGGAAAGGAGAAACAAAGAGCAGAGGATCCATGTTCGGATCATGGTTCTTCTCTGAAAGAGATCTTTCCCATCTGTAGCCGAAAGTCCTCCAAGGTCTGCGACCGAGATAACATCCTCAATCATAGACTGCGAAAGATGGACCGATAGATTGAGGAGCTCAGCCATGTCGCCCCGGCTCACCTTGACGACATCCACATCGATCCTCCTTTCTCCCTCCAAATTATGCAAGAGCCCATCTCACCGAGCTTTGAGCTCCCTCAATTTGAAAGCTACAACGGAACCTCTGATCCAGTTGATCATCTTAAGGCCTTTCGAATCATGATGCTACTCTATGGCGCACCAGACGTCATATTATGCCGAGCCTTTCCATCTACCTTAAAAGAAGCAGCGAGAAACTGGTACTTGATATTGAAGCCAGGTACGATCTTCTCTTTTGATCAGATGAGCTATCAGTTCATGGCTCACTTCGTCAGCAGTCGATGCCCTTGTCAAGGTTCGAATTTTTTGATGAATGTCAAGCAGAAGGAGGAAGAATCAATCCGAATTTATGTCACCTAATTTAACACCACGGCATTAGAGGTCCAGGACCTGGATCAGTCTGTTGCGATGACTGCACTTAAGGACGGCCTCCAGAAGAATGATTTACTATTTTTTCTGAAGAAGAAGTACCCTGAAGACTTTGTCGACCTGCTAGCCCGGGCCGAGAGATATGTCCGCATAGAAGAAGCCTTCAAGTTGAAGGATGAAGAAACCGTAGGAGAGCGATGAACGGACGAATGTAATAGATCCACCACCAATGGAGGGTCGAATGAAGTTCGATCGCACTCACGGACTCCCTCCAAGCACAAACGAGCCCAAACTCCTCCTTGAGCTCATCATCAAGGAAGCCCTAATAGAAGAGTGCGAAGAATTTCTCCGTCGGAAGGTTCCACAACTATGCCCCCCTCAACGCTCCTATGGCTCAAGTTCTGATGGAAATTAAGAATCAGCTACTAAGATCAGAAGAATTACGATCTTCTCCAAACAAGCATGATCGAAGCAAGTACTACCTCTACCATCATGACCACGGTCATGACACTGAAGAATGCATTCAACTCCGAGATGAAATCGAAAAGCTCATCAGGAGAAGTCGACTGAGTCGGTTCCTCAGACGCTAGTCTGAAGCAGAAGAAGATCGATCAAGAGTACTGCCATAGCCAGAACCACCAATGACGAGGGAACAACAAAAAGGTCGGTCGCCTCCCATGTGATCGACGCCACGTTTGGAAGGAGCTTGGTACTTCAGTGAGCCATCATCTTTCAGCTTCAAAGTCAAGAGAAGCTTGCTCCAAATTGAAAAGACTAGCATGAGATAGAGAAGGTCATTCAGCCCGGGACTTACCGCCTAAAAAAACTTGGAGGAACAACGCTCCCACGATCCTGAAATATAAAAAATTCAAAAATGTGCTGCTAGTAATATTTTTTCAATAAATTTTTTTTATTTCAATAATATCGTTTCTTGGTACAAAAACTATGTGATGATAGGGAAGAAGCAGTCAATAGTGACCGTGTTAGAAACAGGAGGAGAACCTCATCCTAACATGAGCAGGTCGAAATCCTTCAACCTCAGTTAGAGATAAGATCTCCTTCGAGCGATCGAGCCAATCTCGACTAGAGATAAGATCTCTTCTGAGCGATCGAGCCAATCCGAACGATCGAGACAACCTTGGCTAGAGATAAGATCTCTCCCAAGCGATCAAGCCAACCTCGACTAGAGATAAGATCTCTCTCGAGCGATCAAGTCAACCTCGATTGTAGGAGATAAGATCTCCTTCGAGCGCCCGAGTTAATCTCGGCTAGAGATAAGATCTCTTTCGAGCGCCCGAGTCAACCTCGACTAAAGATAAGATCTCTCCCAAGCGATCGAGCCAACCTTGACTGCAGAAGATAAGATCTCCTCCGAGCGCCCGAGTCAACCTCGGCTAGAGATAAAGATCTCTCTCGAGCGATCGAGTCAACCTTGACTAGAGATAAAATCTCTTCCGAGCGATCGAGCCAACCTCGACTATAGGAGATAAGATCTCCTTCGAGCGCTCGAGTCAACCTCGACTAGAGATAAGATCTCTTTCGAGTATCAGAGTCAATCTCGACTAGAGATAAGATCTCTTTCGAGTGACTGAGCCAACCTCGGCTTTAGGAGATAAGATCTCGTCCGAGTGTCTGAGTCAACCTCGGCTAGAGATAAAATCTCTTTCGAGCGATCGAGTCAACCTCGACTAGAGATAAGATCTCTTTCGAGCAACCGAGCCAACCTCGACTGTAGAAGATAAGATCTCCTCCAAGCCAACCTCGACTGTAGGAGATAAGATCTCTCCCGAGCGATCAAACCAACCTCGACCACAGGAGATGAGATCTCCTTCAACTTTGGCTAAAAGTGAGATCTCTCCCGAGCTTTAGCCTGAACTGGTGTAGAGTTCTGAAGAGAACTTCGACAGTCGTCTTTTCTGCACTCTCTTTCTTTGAGTTTCGAACTCGAAAGTAGAGGGACTATTATTGGGGATAAATCCTGCTTCTGTCGAAGTCCAATCTGATGCTCAGCCTAATGCAATCGATAGTCACGGAAGAGCTTCAGCGGACGAGTCTTAGCCAAACTCCTTCAGCCGATCGAACTTCTCAGCGGTGGAACTCCAATCGAATTTCTCAATGATCGACCTTCAGTCGGACTCCCACGAGAGCCGAACTCCCTCCGTGCCCCTTTAGGTAGACTCCCATAAGAGCCGAACTCCCTCCATACTCTTTCAATCGGACGCCCATGAGAGTCAAACTTTCTTCGCGCTCTTTCAGTCGGATGCCTACGAAAGCCGAACTCCTTCCTAGCTTCTCCTTTGTCCCAACTTCTACTGAAGTCAAACCCTTTCCGAACTTTTTCTTCGACCGAACTCCTATAGAAGCCGAACCCTTTCCAAACTTTTTCTTCGACCAAACTCCTCTAGGAGCTGAACTACTTTTGGACTTCTCCCTCAGTCGGACTCTTTCAGTGGATTACTCCCGAATAATCTCCATCAGACGTATTTCCTTCAGAAGTTCAAACTTCTTTGGAATTGATATATGCCAAAGTCCACCAACTAATGTCTGCTTCCTCGAACTATGACTATTGAACCTCGATGGTATGACCGCCACTATCAATCTAGCAACACCGCTCTCTCCATAATAAGCTCCATGTGGCCTACGATCGAACGACATGACTGTCACTATCAGTCTGATGACACCGCTCTCTCCGTAACAAGCTCCATGCGACCCACGATCGAACGACATGGCTGCCACTATCAGTCTGACGATACCTCTCTCTCCGTATCGAATCTCATATGGTCTTGAGCGGTCCGCTACCAAATAGTATGATCGTCACCATCATTCAAGCTTCATCTATAAAAGAAATCCTCTAGATATATTTTCTCTAAGCTTTTCTTTTCCCTCTAAAGCTCAAAGCTCACTTCTCATTTTTGAGTACTCCATTTCTATTGATCAGAAGAGCTGATTTAATCATCGAAAGATCCAACTAGAGCCACCACCACCGACTTTGAATGAAATTTTATTTTGCAGATCACCGACGGCAATCTCGTCCTCCTCCACTCCAGCTCGATCCGACGTCAACCAAATTCTGCACCAATAACATCTAAATAAAACAATATTGAACTCCCCATAATAGTCTAACTAAATAATATCTCTAATTAGACCATAGTATGTAATGTCGTCTAGAGTTGGATTTCAATCCCTTGAACTTGCAAAGCTAGAAGTCAATGCCTTTAAAGTAACACCACCGTTTTGAGTTTTGCATCTAGCCTCCCGCTGTCTAGTATGGAACTTGTAACCATTAATGAGATACCCACTAAAGCTTTGCACGATATTACTTGGACCCTGTGCTAAGTACTTAATCTCGTTAGGGACATTTTCACATTCCATGATATGTGATCTAAACCAACTGCTAAAATCTTGGCTATGTGTTTGCTCTCTTGCCCATCAACATTTTCTTCCTTGATTATTGATATAGCAATGATGCTCACTATCATCAATATGTAAAATATTAGATATCTAAATAAATATGTAAATATTAAAATTTTATCTAGAAAATACATCATTCTTAAGAGAAACTTTTTACTTACTCAATATACGGTTGAATGTCGTCACAATTGAATAAAATGTATCTATGAGCTTGATCTATCAGCTTCATGTCCAACTTTTTTAATTTGCCCACCTTACTCTTGCCAATCCCAAGAGGACGGCGAATCAGTGGAAAGGGTGATTGTGATGCTTCTTTAGTATAATTATCGACTTCTTCATTGTTCCTTGAGGGCCTATTAAACCTTGTGTCTACACTCTCATGTAAGTACCTTGAGCAAAATGTGACACCCTCGTCTGCCAAATAGGCTTCAGCAATGCATCCCTTTGAATGACTTTTATTTCGAACAAAAGATTTTAATTTACATAAATACCTTTCTATTGAATACATCCAGTGAAATTGCACTGGTCCACCAAGTCTAACCTCCTCTGTCAAATGAATAGGTAAATGCACCATAATATCAAAGAAACTATGAGAAAAAATTCTCTCAAACTGGCATAATGGCTCTATAATTGATGATCGTAAACTATGAAGTTCCTCTGGTTTGATGACCTTTTTACATAAGGTCCTAAAAAAAGCACCTAATCGAATTAACGGAATTGCCACATCTTTAGGTAAAGTCCTCCTAACCGCTACGTGGAGCAAGTGATGAAGTATGACATGAGCATCATGACTTTTATAGTTTGAAAGTCTCTTCTCTTTAACCTGCACACATTGTGATATGTTTAGAGGCTAATCCATCAGGAAGTTTCATCCCTTTCAAGACTTCACAAAACATTATTTTTTTTCTAGGTAGTAGTGAATAGTATTCTTTAGGCAATGGTGGCTTGCGTCTGCCATTTTTAGGCAAATGGTGGAGTTTCTTTCTTATTCCCATGTCTTTCAAGTCTTTTTGTGGATTCTCATAATCTTTACTCTTTTCCTTAATGCTCAACAATGTTCCTAAGATGCTGTCACATATGTTTTTCTATATGCATCACATCAAGGCTATGATGAAATAAGTTATGATTCAAATAAGGCAAATCAAAGAAAATAGACCTCTTTCTCCAAGGGCCTTGGATTTTTCTCTCCTTCCCACGAAGTCCAAACTCATTAGAAAAGTCCTGCAATATTTCAAGAACCTCGCTTCCAAACAATGACTTAGGTATAGGCCTCAACTCTTTCTTACCATTGAAGTTGCACTTGTCTTGACGCCATTGATGCTTCATTGAAAGAAATCTGTGATGGCGCATATAATAGTCTTATGACTGTGATGCAAATACTGAGATTCAGTATCATAATTACAACATGGACATGCTAAAGAGCCTTTTGTGCTTCACTCAGATAGCATTACATAGGCAAGAAAGTCACTTATAGTCCAAAGTAGTGCTGCATGCATTTGAAACATTTCATCACTAGATGCATCATAAGTTGGGACCCCCAAAGTCCACAATTGTTGTAACTCCTCAATCAGTGGCTGTAGATACACATCAATACTATTTCCAGGAGAGTCTCTACCTGAAATTAGCAAAGACAATATGAAGTACTTAGCTTTCATGCACATCCATAGAGGTAAGTTATATACCATCAATATAACAGGCCATGAACTATAAGGGATGCCAATTGTTCGAAATAGGCTAAAGCCATCACTAGCTAACCCAAGTCTGGCACTATGAGGGTCTGATGCAAACTCAGGGTGCAAGCGGTCAAACTCTTTCCATGCTTCACCATTTGCTGGATGTCTTAAATTTTCATCTTTATTTCGCTCCTCATGATGCCATTATTGGGAATGTGTCCCAAAGCCAATCATCAGTCTATTGATAGTTGGACCATATATTTATAATTATATATGAATTATAAATTAATAAAAATTATTTTAATATTTTTCATCATAAATTCTATTGTCTTCTAATGAACTCCTATGTTGTGATGAAGTTCTTAGAACTATCTAGATTCGGCAAAGGAGGATTTGTCATTTAGTCTTTAAATAGTTCACGATCAAATGATACGTTGTTACTTAGGACAATAATGTTTATCAAGTATAGATCATTGTGTGCCATATAGGTTGGTTGTTCTTATAATCAAGGAGTGTTGAGACACTGATATGGCATACAAGTGAGATGTATGGGTACATCTACACTGAACGTGACCAATTCTGGAGCTTTTTTCTATCAAAATTAGCTTCGATGGAATATGGATATAAATATCCCTCCAACCTAAGATCATCATAGTGATTTTCAAGCAACTCACTATATTTTGGTGCTGGACTATTTGAATTTTTAATTCAGTGATGGAAGATTTTTGCACACAGTCAAGTACTTATGAAGTCGGTGCCTGTATCAAGATAGGACTGACCACTCCTGATTTTAGAAGCTATATTCAATTATATTTTAATTTAGCAAAACCTTGGCCATAGTTTTAGTGAGGAGTCACGGGACTAATTACTTTGAGACACGACATGGATGTATTTTCTAGGGTTGACAGTCTAACCCTGAGTCATCTATTACACAGATGTCATAGGGATGAATTATATGGTAACCATATTCACATAGGTTCTGAATATTATAATTACGATTATTCAATCTATCTAGACGTCGAGTACTATTGCTAGATGGTCACTTCAATTAATATAAAAATTGATTTCTATGCTACCGGCTTAGGTTTGGACCTACGGGATCACATACATTAGGAGTTCCTATCTGATCTGATGGTTGATCAAGAGTTTCATTAGTTTGAAACTCTATGGTCAAGAGTTCCATTAGATTAAAATTCTGTAATCAAGAATTCTACTAGACTGAAACTCTAAGTCCAACTTGTCTGAAACTCTCTAATCAAGAGTCCCATTGATCTGAAACTCTATGGTCAAAGAGTTCCACTAGACTGAAACTCTGTGACCAAGAGTCTTACTAGACTAGAACTCTGAGTTCTATTTATTTGGGACTCTCTGATCATGAGTCCTGATAATGTAGAATATCGTGGTCAAAAGTTTCACTGGACTGAGACCCTGTGATCAAGAGTCCTACTAGACTGAAACTCTGAGTTCTACTCGTCTGAAACTTTTTGATCAAGAGTTTTACTAGTCTAAAATTCTATGATCATGAGTTTGATTCGTTTGGAATACTAGGTTCAAGAGTTCTACTGATTTAGGATTCTTCAAGAGTTTCATGTTGATAGGACTCTGTTGTCCAGTAACCCATTCGATTTGAACTCAAATATTTTTTAGAGGATTAATTAGTAATTTGATTGTTGATTAGCTCAATTTGATTAAATGATGAGGATTTGATCAAGTCCGATTGAATTTGATTCGATTGGATTTAATCCGATCAGATTATGAGATGACCTAATCGCTATGAAAGTTTTGACCCTGATTTGATCAAGACATAAATCTAATTAATTTTTAATTTAATTAAAATTTTATTGGATTGGATTAAATCTAATTTAGTTGGATTTAACTTGATTTAATTGGATCTAAATTAGTTGATTTGGTTGAAACTAATTAGGACCAAGTCAAATGAAGTTTGAATTCAAATTCTTCCATGCACCTATCATTTTTGACTTTTCCACTCTGCTTCCCACGCCCTTCCTTTTATTTATCGAATATTTTTTAAGAAATAAAAATATGTACACAGAAGGAGAGTCCTTCTATATATTAAACATAAGGGACGGGGCATTGGATAAGGATAAGAGGCTCATTTGATTTTTGAAATCAAGTGAGTGGTTAAAACCTCTCACTCGATCTTTATCTTTTTTTATACTATTTTCTCATGGTATTCATGTTAATAAATTATAAAAATTTTTGTACGTGTAGAAGGAGTTTTCATTATGTGATAAAAATTTCAAAATGTTTGGACATCAGTTCTGGGTGAAAAAAATTTTGAAGTTAAGGTGAATAGGATCCTACAACACTTTTCTTTTCCTTTATGCTTCTCTTCTCTTGTGATTTTTATCTCTAAGGATATCTTATTTTTAGATATAATCTAAATAGAGATTATATATCTGAAAGTTAACTTTCCATAAAAACTTATTTCATAAAAAAACTTCACACAAAGAGGGCGTGATAAGATTTTTAGTGTGTCAGAATTTTTGAACCGAGTGAAATCCTAGATTTAGGAATCTGGATTCGGATGGAGAGATCGATTGCTGTGAGCATCGGATCACCACCAAATTTGAATACATCTTCATCATCCTCTAATATTTATATTTTAATTTTTTAGAATATCTAAGAAATAAGAAAGTATATGATCGATCGTAATCAGTCATTGAAGGCTCCGACGAGGAGTTAGCACTCCAGTAGGGCTGATCGAGATCAAGAGCTCTGTATAGACCAACTGTAGAGGTCGGACATATGTGTGATTGTGACGTGATACCAGAGCATTATCCAGTGGATTCAGATTATGGTGATCGACTATCCATAAAAAGATATTATATTCTGAATACGTAGATGTATAAATAGTTTATTACATAGTTTTATTTTCAGATCTATTAATGTATGCATGCATATTATATTTAAATTGTAATGTGTAGAATTAAATAATCTGATATGATCGGTAGATAATTAATTAGATTAATTATTTTTTACTACATCATTACTATTTTTGAAATATTTTTCGAAAGTAGCATGGCAAATCTTACACTGTTTTCTTTAGCCATCTCATGCTACTAGATGTTTTTGAGGACATGAACAACCTTTGAATCCTTAGTATCAATGAAAAGTACCGCAAGATCTTTGTAGGAATTTTCTTAGTCTTCACTTGTGTTTCTATCTCTTCTGGCCCAATGTTGGCATTTTCATTAATTTGCCACCTAGAGGTGCCGCATTTAGGACATGATTCTATATTTTTGTACTCCTTCCAAAACAAAATGCAATCATTTGGGCAAGCATCTATCTTTTTATAATCAAGACCCAAGTCCTTAATCATCTTTTTGGCTTTGTTAAAAGACTCTGAAAATTTGCATTGGGCAAAATCTATCTTTGTAGAACAAGCATTGCATCAAAACCAGCATCGCTTATCCCATGAAGGCACTTTGCAAGATACGTTTGCATTGTGAAAGATAATTTAGAAAACCCTTCACAACTTGGATACAAAGGTTCCTCACTTTTCTTAAGCAAGTCAAAGAATTTCTTCGTATCTGCATCCATTCTTTTGCGCAATCTAAATCGGTCATTCAATAATCCCTCCATATCATCGTACATGTTGACAGGATCATAAATATTAGCATTTTCAGGGCCTTGAATATGGCCTCAACTATATTATGATGTATCATCATCATCCACAGGTCGAATCCAATCAGGAGTAAAATTTTGATGAAATCCATCACAAATCAAATGTGTCCTCACTGCATCTCTTTCACAAAATTTTGCTTTCTTGCACTTTTTGCATGGGCACATAATTTGTTCACCATAAGCACACTTGGAAAACACAAAATCTAAAACTTGTCAAGCCTATGCATGTATTCATTCGTATATCTTGGCAATGAAATCCTACTCGTGTCCATGGCTTTATATGACTACAAAACAAACGAAATGGTACATCTTATAAAAATAATTCATAGTGTACCAACAACTAATGCAAGCAATGCTAGTAACAAAATAGATAAATTTATTCATATAATAAATTATAGGGCGAGAACTACTTCTAAAGTAGCCAACAAACTTTCTCATTTTTTAACATTTGTTAAACTAGATTAACCAATAATTCATCCACGTAAATCAATTAATGAACTTGACCGATGGAAATAAATTTAGTAATAAATAAAAAAAAAAATGTACAAATAACTTGAGTGGAGGATTAATACCTTTGTTCCTTTCTGTGCTCTTTCCCTGCTTTTTAAGTCCAAAGAAGATATAGAGGCCTTATCACTATTTTCATCAGCATATTTAGTAGGTCCATGGCCCAAATATATACATTAAAAAAAGTATCAGTGACCAGATAAAAGAAAATCAATATATCGCAAGTTAATGCATTAATTCTAATGGCAAGTACTACTTTAGATCGCATTTACATTATATGCCAGATTTGCCTCTCTTTTATTCAATATATTGATATTGGTCCATGAAGTATATGACAGCAATTAGATGTATTTTAAAATAGTTGATTAAAATGAAGAACATCTAACACTAGCACTGATTTCAAGATTTCAACCAACACACCGTATTAGAATATTATATTATAATATTATTATAAGGTTCATGGGTGCTTGTTTCAAAAATAAAGCAATACGGATAAGGCACTTAACAGAGACAACACTGATAACTAATAAAGTCAGAGATTTCACTATTTCTCTTACCTAAGGCTCAAGTAGAAAAAGATGCAAGCGGCAACTTTACAGCATCAGAGAAGAAGAGGTTGAAGAGAAGGTGATGGGAGCCAATGCAGATAGAAGATGACGAAGTTAGGATCCAGAGGGATGATGCTTGAGCTACTTGTCAATGGCGGCAATTTCTTCAGTGGCCGATGCGGTCGATGTAGTCACCTTTAGGTTTAGGGTTAGAATGAAAGAGTTTGGGCATTAAGGAAGATAACTAAAATTACGGACCGGATTTGGGGTTTGGGATTTTTTTTTTTTTGCCAAGTACCTCGCGCGAAACTTGTTAGTTTCCCCTCTTATTTTTAATTTTGGTGCTACTTCTCTCATATTAATTTATTCCCACCCTTTTTTATAAATGTATAGGCAACATTTTCATCAACTGCTGCAAACTGTATAAAAGAAGGCAGCGGCCAAAAAAACTGCTGTTATTGCACCAGATTATATGCAACAATTTCTTAGAACCACTGCTTCTTATGAGGTAAAAGTAGCGGTTAATAAACTGCCATAGAAAATGCTGCTTAAAGTGCAAGTACTTGCAGTGGTTTTCTAGAACCGTCGTAAATTACATCAAATGTAGCAGTGATTTAGAACTACCACAATAAAATTGCTACAAAAGGGGGATATTTCTTGTAGTGAGACCTGCTCGGCATAGCCTCTTACGGTAATAAGAACTTCACCTTGCGACGTCGCATATCATCCTTCTGAGTCTTTCATCTCGTACCCAATCCATCTCCCCCTGGAGCTTCATCTCCACCTGGGCTCTCTACCATAAGATAATGTCATCCATATTTTTTTTCTCTTAACACCATCCTACTACCGCGCATGATCTTTAAAATTTTTTTATCAGCTTTCCATCTGAAGCCGATCGAATCCAATCTGCTTAGTAAGATTAGATTCTTCTTAAAGTTGAGTATATATCGGATCTCACCCAACTTCTTCAATATTCCATCATGGAGCTTTATACTGACCGTTCTACTGTCCTTAATCTTACAGCTCGATCCGTCTGACGAGAATATAATGTCCTCATCGATCTCTTGGGAGTCAAACAACTCCTCTCTATAACATATATGATGAAAACAAGCAGAATCCAAAGAAGTAGATACCTCATTAGTTATCAGAAGAATATTGTCATTGTCTTCTGTATCGCTACCGACCATCGCTATAGCAGCATATGTCTGATCTTTAAGTTGTAGACAATACTTAACTCCATGCCCCAACTCGTTGCACCGATAGCACTTGATCTTGCTCTAGTCTCTTGTTTTAGACTTGGATCGCCCACCTCGCAATCTCCTACTGCAGTCACTAAAGACTCGAAAAAGGATGAAAGTGATGATAGCAAAATCAACATCCTCATCTTCTCCTCAACTTTTTCTCCAATGCTTAGAAGGTTGATGAAAATTTTCTGAAAATTGGATAGATGCTCCTGCACACTCTGATCTTCGTCCATCTATAGCTGGTAGAACTGCCTCCAAAGGAATAACGTGTTGGTGAGCGACTTTACCATATACAACTTCTCGAGCTTCGATCATAGCACCGTTGAAAAAATCTCATCAAGTATATGAATCACGACATCATCAGTTAGGTATAAGCGGATCGTGCTCACCGCCTACATCTAAATCCGCTTCCAATCCTTTACCTCTATGGTGGCTGGCATCTCATCATACAAGAGAGCATCGATTAATCTGTGTTGGATAAGGACATCCTTTATTTTTGTTTGTCATAAGAAAAAATTATCCTTCCCATCAAATCTATTGATCTCTACCTTGATTGCACTTGTCTTCTTCATATTCTTCAATCTTTATCATAATGGTTGCAATCTGCGCTCTAGTACAATCTGACTTTGATACCAATTATTGTGATATTAACTCGCTCTAATACCAATTGATGAAGATCTCGTACTAGAATATTACGGTAAGAAGAAAGAAGAAAATAAAAAGAAAGGACAATCAAGTATATAGATTAGTCTAAAGGCTCGTCTCCACGGGGTACGCAAAGTTTTACTACGAAAAAAATAGATATAAGAGGAAATTACTCACTTTCATCTTGCATATACAATCCTTTCAACAAGAAGTTATCCTTATCAAGCTCTCTCTTAGAAACCTCCTGAAATGACCGCAAGATCATACAAACCCCATGAAAAAAGCATGTATGTCGTGATTTCTGGCCATGAACCTTTTAAGGGTCCATGGTAGTCCATGTGGGTGCTGGTCCACGGTGGATCATGCCTAAAAAATGCGTGTCGTGTGGACTTGCGTGGGCCTTCTGGGCTACATTCGCGGCAGGCCCGCGTGTGCATTCGCACGTGTGCTAGGCTCGCCAACGCTAGGCCATGCCCCCGCGCATGCTTGCACTAGGCCGTGCATGATGCGAGCCCGCATGCTGGGCCGCATAGGGCCGGGCCTAGGTGTCCTCGCGGCCGGCCCATGCCGCGCGCTGTGCCAGGCGACTTATTGGCCTATGACAGCCCATAGGTCTCGTCCAATGGCTCCACATATTTCTTCGTGCATATTTTCACCATCTGGACTCCGATTTGGATATTTTTGGGCTCGTTGGACTCCGTTTGTCATTCTGGACCTCGTTGTGGACTTATTGTACGAGAATTTAAGTCATTTTCTTTAACAAAAGCAACTTATCATTAATAATTATGCATAGTTTAATTATATTTTTCTAAACTAGCACCATTAATCATGTTCTAAAATATATAAATTGCTAGAAAACAAAAAAAATAATGATTCGAGGCTAGAAAAAAAGAATAGTAAAAAATAGTTAGTGAATAAAAATGTAGTATAAAATCTATAATTTGTAATCATAAACATTTGATTTTGATTTTTTTTTAAAAAAATATGTGCATGTAAAATTTCAGCTAATTTCTATGTTTCTAAACTGCACATCAAAGTGAAACACAATATCATACTGCTGAAACGGTCAATGTTATTTTCATTTGATATAGGATGAAAGATATCATAAATATATGAATGTTGGTTTTGAACAAATTTAAATATGATAAATCATTATCAAAGGTGCTGATTTTGTTTTTTTACTAAAAAAAATTTCAGAGCCAAATGTTTTCCGAAGCATTCTGACTTGAGATGAGCAGCTTCATCTTGTGAGTGTTGGCTAGGTAGAAACTTATCGCCAAAACTCTCTTTAGTAGGGTAAGTGCTTATAGGAATCTGTCTGGTAATTAAGCGCCGAAAAGATTAAAACAATTTTTTAATGTCAGGGCTATTATTTGGAAGATAATTTAACAAATTTTAACTTGAGTAATGAAAGTATAAATGAGAAAGTGCCAAATCAGATTCTTACTGATGAACCAGACTAAGGAGCATGATGTTGAAGTTGCTAGTTTGCATAGAGTTCTCCACCGAAGCAAGAGAACTTGCCTGGGTTCAAAGAATTGAGGAACAAATATCTTGTCTAAAAGAGTGTTTTGAAGATCATTTACCCCATTCAAATTTAACAAAACCTTGGTATATCAACAGAGTAATAATCCGGTTGCTGCGTTCGCTCGAATGAGGGAATCAGCTTATCCTTTGCTTCTGCAAGGGAACGCAGGATCATCTTTGAATGAGAGAATCAACTTAGCGTCAGATGTAGTTCTCCACCAACTTCATTAAGAGAAGGACGAAAATATACAAACATCAGAGGAGGAAGGAGGGGGAGAAGGGAAACACCAGAGAAGGAGGGAAAGGAAGCGGAAGATGATTACAAATGCTCTTGAAGCTCCGGGGAGACGAACCGATAAGTTGCTGCAAACTTTGCAGGCACCATGAGTCCTCCAAGCTAGAAAGAAGGGAAGCATTTATGAGGAAAGCGACCCAGATTGAAAACCTGGATGGTAGAGTAACTTGGTTTGACTTCCATGGAACTAGTTAAGGGAGTTGCTGACATCTCTTATATGATCCCTCGCTATATTTTTCTTGTGTCTATTTACTCATTTGCTTGAAACATTGGCGAGTAAATGTGAACATCTTATCTCGGTCATTATTTGTTTAAAAGACAACAGAGAAAATTAGCAACTTGAACTTGCCATGCATCTCTTTTGATCAAACAGATCGAGTGATGCCAACCAAATATTCATAATGACCAAGTTTTAAGGTCAGGTACTCAGTTATGGTTGACAGAAGATTTATATTTAAGATCTGAATCAGACCCACGTTATAAAGAGCTTCCGACGGTGACCGTGATATTCACCATGATATTCCATCTGAATTAGATAGAATATGAAGGTTTTCATGTCGCTCTTTCCCCAAAATTCCATTGATTTCTTCATGGTTTGAACTGAAGAATAATCGTTTTCCTATATGTTTCCCTCACTTGTTATGGATTCAACTGCGCATTAGAAGAATTTCCATTACCAGCGGTTTACTGCACACCAATGTAAAGCAGCACAAAAATCCGAATCCAAAGAGTAATCTGCTGTTGGAGGCCCTTGAGAAGAAACTGCACATGGTGTTTGTATCTATCGAATCAAGCACAAGAAAATAGGAGGGAACCAACATATTGTCACACTTAAGTAATTTATCATTGCTTTCTATTTTCGATGATCAAGTCCAAGCATTGCAACCTCTTGTACTCGCATATGAATTAATGCATTATAACCTCTTCTCATATATATCTTGTACGTAACTTTATGCTTGATAAAGGTTGAGGGGAAGTACTTCACTTCCCCCCTCTACCCTCAAAAGAAAAACAAGTCCAAGCATGGTTAGTGAGGAACAGGAAGGGCCTTGGGTAAAGGCTCATGCGAGGATGGAGGTATCGTCTGCAACTTGCAATCGGCTGAAAGCATTTGGGCTGCATTGTTGAGATCGGCCGAGACCGAATCATCGATGAGTCGGAGGAGGACCATCTCGAGTTCTTCTGCATCACTCCATTCATGGATTGCAGCTTTCAGAGCCTGAGGGTCATTGCAAATGAGCTCCCACAGAGGGTAGTTCTTCCTTGGCATCACATAGTCCCCTTCATTTAGCTCGAGTGAGGGACAGTAGTCTCCTTTTCCATCACCCAAGTAGATGAATCTTTTCTTCCCCTCTGCAAAAGCAGAGCTTCGGATTCTCTCGATGATCTTACCCTATGGATTCATAACCAAAATAAAATTAGATTAGAAGGGCCGAAACACCAAGAAAAAATAACCAACAACAAATTCAGCCAGCTTGTTTTCAGTTTCAAGAGAGACCACCCTTCAGAATCTTCTGAAGTTGGACCAAGAAGAACAAACTAACTTTAAAATAGTCTTATAATTCTTTGGTGATGATAAACAAGAGGAGGAGTCACCTTGCACATGTTTGGAGGGCAGAGGCAGCAACCATGAGAAGAGGTGGTGAAGTCATGGTAAGGGAGGATCCTGAGCCTCCCCTCCTCATCAACATAGCCTGGGTTTGTATCGATCTCCGAGAAATAACCGACAAGCCCATGGTGCTTGAGAATGGTCTCGATGAAGAAGAGATTGGCATCACTCGCTATCCTCAGCTCACACCTATACATATATGGGATCCAAAACCAAAACCATCAGAGCAACAAAAATGGGAGGATCAAAGAAACAAGACTTGTTGCCCATGGAATCAGGAAGGAAAGAAAGCATACCCAAGAGAATGGACCGACTTGATGGCGTCAATGGTGTGTGGGGACAAGGGAGCCTTTTTCAGGCTGTTTGAGATCTCTTCAATGGTCTTCCCTTGTGTGTGGAGTTCCCCCATCATCCTATCCTGAAATCATACCAAGAGAATGGACCAACCATTAAGTTTCCATTGTAGTAGTAGTAGTAGTAGTAATAATAACTAGACAAAAAAGATTCATGTAACAGGGAATGTAGATCGAAAGACTCCTTGAGTTTTAAAAGAACTTTTCACTACGAACATGGATTAGAAAAAAACAAAACGGAGGATCTTCAATCAAAATATGGACTTTATGTCGGCAAAGAAAACAGAGTAAATTAAGAGGAAAGGGTCTAAAACATGATGCACACAATGGCAGAGTTCCATGGCAAAGATTCGAGCAGCTCGTCGAAGCGCCGAGTGGCTCCAAGGTCATCGACAACCCAGTTATCGCTGTCGCAGTCGATGATCGTCTTATCGAAGTCAAAAACGACGACTATTCCAGCCATCAGATAGGGATAACACTACAAGAAGAAAACGCAGCAGCAGCCGCCTAACAATTAAATACCATGCAATGGATTGTATGATGAAGTATGAGGGCCTTATCGAGGGAGGTATATTTATAGGACGGGAGATGCCGATGCCAACGGAATATTACGAGGGAAGGGTCGGAGGGAAGGTGCGACGTAAGGCTGCTGCTCGCAATGGGAATGCTTATTTAATTATTGCCGGAATTTTACCACGGTGGGGAATGGAACAGATGCTCGGAATATTCTCCAAGCACCGAAACGAGGGGAGCCATCGCGCGAGGAAACACGTGGCTCAAGTGGGATTTTCCTTATTTCGCTCGCGGAAGGCTTTCAGGTGGCAAAATGCTCGGCATCTGCCTGGAACGGTTGGTCCCCTAACCGTATCGATGACATCTTGTTCCCATCCACAGCGTCTCAAAACACCGTGCAGGTAATTATTTGTGCGCTTTTCCTGGTTTTCACCTCAGCCTGCTGCAATATAAATCAAAATATTCCGAGAAATCAATTGATAGAATAGCTGAGACATTTTAGTCTATTTTCGACTATGTTAGTATAAATTATTAACCAATAAATCATTATATATAAAGTGATATATCATCTTTCCTCTCATCGAGATAAACCAAAATCTTAATTAATCCTTAATGGAGAATGCTAGGATTTAGGCATTTGAAGACCCTAATTACTATTTATGTTGGAAAGAAGATTTTTTTTTTTTCCTTTTTTTTTATCATTAACGTTGTTGTTGGTGGCTTTTTGGGGTTGAAGAGCTCCGGAAACATATCCAAACTTATCCAAACTGAACCATCAGAAGGCATCCGGGAACAACCATCATGATCCAAGCATGCGGCATGTTTCCTTTATTGCTAGAAACAGTGGCAACGAACCATGCGAATGTGATTCTAAGCATTAGCATCTAGTGCTATTCTTGTTCCCCCTATAAAATATTTGTATTTATATGGTTGTTTAATAATTTTTAATTTCTATGTAGCATAATCAAGATGCCACATGATTTATAGAAAATTTTCTGGATTCGTTTGATTCACAAAAAGAGAAGAAAAAGTATGATCAATAAAAAATAAAAAAAATATTTAATATTTGGTTAGAGTTTTTAAAGAAAAGAAATGAAAAATAGCATTCTTATATGAATGAGATTCCCACATTTCATGAGAAAAAATGATCTATATGCAGTATAAAAAAGTCCAATTCCCATCTATTAGAAATCAGATTTTTTTTTCCTTCTAAATATACCTTTAAGCTTTTAGATAGAATGGAGTAAAAGCTCTCTTTATTAATAGCATAATAGATATTTTAAACAACTGTTTAGAAAAATGGATTCTAAATCAAACAAACCATTCTACAATATGCCACTTTTAATCAGCAAAATATTTTTCATTTTTTCATGATCAATAAAATATTAAAAAACCACTTTTCTAGGTATCAGCGTTCCATGAAAATTATTTTAGTGAGGAAATTTTTTTTCCATGAATCAAATAAGTCCTATAAGTAAACTATTGCTACGAAGATTTGACAAGTACTCATAATCTATTATATGTTTTAATAACTCAATTATTAATTCCATATTTTTTGAGCTTGGCTTAATGATCTATTATTAAGATTATGTGTGATGGAGACTGTTTTTTCCCCCCTTGCCTCTTCCATGTTTGCAAGCATTCTAGTACATCACATATATGTAGACATGCCAACCATCTTTAACCTTCTTCCATCCTTCACACCCCTCATTTTAAGAATTTTCCTAATTAAATGTATGACACGCGGTTCTTTATGTGGTCCATTACCATAGTCCTCTGTCGTCTTGTTTCCATTAATAAAAGTTCTTAGCGACACTTTTAAAGTTGACAATGAAAAGAATGCAGCTCTAATCATCTTAATATGAATCGGGGAGAGATCGACGCCCTTAACACGGAATTTCTTAGCTAATTAATTCCAAGGCTCCGATATCCGAGACCAGCGATTTCGACATCGAAAGGCTGACCCCCAGATCTGCGCGAGACACTTTCTATAGCATAGAGCTACCTACCTTCTGATCCCCGATGACGATATCGTCACCGAGGAGAGTATAATCTAATGTCATTTCTTTGATCCAGTGAACCCAGCAGCAGCCTTCCACGCCATCGGCACATCCACCGCTCCAGACAGAGGCCAAGCACGCCTTCACGCAACCGAAAACACACGCTACACAAGAGCCCAACTCCACTCGCCACCTAAGGCAAGTGAAGGGATGCACAGACTGAGTACCGCTTGGTGGAGTTCCGAGGAGGACAGAGACGATCTACAGCTGCACAGCAGCACATTCACACCTCCGTCCCAAAGAAGTAGCAGCATGGCGCAAAGCAGTGAGTTCCAACCCCCCGTAACTGAACGAAGTGGAAAACTTCACCGAAAACGCAAGCAGGGATGGCTGCGAAGCTTGACTTTACTTGTACGGGCGATATGCTTCTTGCTTCACGCGGCGGGAAGCACTAAATACGAAAAAAGACTTGGTTTGTTGGCTGTTAGCGCTTCCTTCCCCACCTACCGCCCTTGCTTCTACCCATTTTTCTCAGTATTATTCGGTAGCGATGACGACTGCACCCACGAGACGCGCTCCGCATGTCAAGGAACCTACGAAATGGATGCCCCAGCCTTCCTCCCTTTACCTTAAAATGCGGCGTCAAGAGCATATAGACTTTAGGACCTGGCTTCCCGGTCCTCTGGGAGGCGTCGCACACCCGCACAAAATCCTTCACATTTGTCGTAATGGTAGGCCACCGGAGTCCTGCCAATAGAATCTTTCTTACTGTGACTTCAGGCCCGCCCATGGCCTCCGGCAACTCCTGGTGTGCCTCTCGCATCACATCAGAGGCTTATTCCAAATACACACATGGAGTACTCCGAACCCATTCTAGAAAGTACTCCATTTATCAGCTGAAAAGGCGCCGATGTGAATTTATCCTTCAGGGCGCTGCGAAGAACAAACTGACTACCTTTATTCAATAACAAGCAAGTCTAGGATACATAGAAAAATCATTTCTAAAACGCCCTTAACACGGTGCTAAATGGTGCTAAAGTTCTCAAGAATATGGTGCTAGCATTTCTTATGATATATCAAAAGGCAAAAGATACAAATCTCTAGATCCATTTCAATGCTGAATAGCCCCAAAGGATGGTACCAAGAAGAAGAAGAAGAAGAAGAAGAAGAAGAATAGCCCCAAAGGTAGAACCACCCACCAAAATAATGGGGCAATCCAGCTGGTGCCAGCGTCATTCTCCTCAACTGTGACCGATCTCTTACCTCAAGCTCTTTAACAGGCAACCAAGGAATTTAGCAGTCTATTCGTGCTCTTCAAGAAAAGACGCTTATGTTTCCATAAACGAAATTTATTTCAATGTACAAGTCTTGCTAAAAAGGAAAATTTTGTTTTCGAAGAAACATAATCTCACAAGGCAAAGTAAAATACGGAACCAACATGGAACTTTTAGAGTGAGCGACTAGAAAGAGCATTAGGAAGGCTCCATTCAAGCCGAGTGAATTGGCTTAGTGAGCGACTAGAAAGAGCAATAGGAAGGCTCCATTCAAGCCGAGTGAATTGGAAGCCAGTGGTCACGATTGCTAGTCTTGAGGTTGATATTATAATCGATGGTCCTGGCATGCCAATCTTGCAATCTAGTGAACAGAAATATCAAGTGTGAGAATTTTCGGGTCCGTAAGCTTGAGTCGGAATATTGTTTAGACAGCATGCCTTACGATCAGGAACTCATTATTTTCACTAGGCAGCAGCAGAAGCAATCCTTGATAGATATTGAACAAACTTAGTGCCCGTTTGGCTTGTCCACTTCACTGAGGTAGCTTTGGCTCTCCCTGCTTTAATTTCAAATCGTTTCAGGACTTTTGTCACTTAAATTGATCCAGGTGGAAACTCAGTTGAGCTCCACTTCGGACTAATCAAATGTCCAAAATGGACTCCTCTGGTCAGTAACCGAGTTCGGATTCCTATTACCGAGAAACCCTAACGATTTCTTTCTACACAACATCTGTCTCCTCAAATTTTCTTACTTCAACCGCAGTGCTATTGTAGTCGCACGGTCAGAAAGCCACATGCTTAGATTAGTGAAACGGAAAAGAGGAGACCAATGGCAAACCAGTCTTTGGTCCAAGGACAAGAGAGACTGGTATCCCTCGCACTTCACGTTAAGTGCGTTATCGCCTAGGTGCACATGGCATTAAACTTTGTTTGTCTACAACGCTTTCATCTCAATTATTGCCCCATTCTGTTGTGGTCGTGATGCTAAAAGATGAAAGGAAAAGGTCCAAATCTTCAGCTTTGTCAACCTAGTGATCCTGTCGACGCGGTGATCTACCAGGAGTTGGTTTACGTGGGAGACCAAAACCAGACAGATCGTAGTATGCTTTGGCCATGAAGAGTGGATTGCATTTGCTACGCGCTACCAAATATTGCATTTTTCCAAGTTGTAAAAGCATTCTTAGCAAGCAAGGACGGTCTCCGTTTCCGGTCATGGTTGATGAGACTAGAAAATGGTTGATGAGACTAGAAAAGTGCGAGTGGAGATGGTGGATGGTCACTCAAGTCCTCATAGATTAGAAAACTACTTTCCTTAGCATGGGAGAATATATATATTAGATGTGCTTTGATTAGGTCAGTTGTGATGGCAAATAATTTCATTATTGGAATATGATGAATCTAACCTTCTTCATCAAAAATGCTAGAGCCCCTAAAGCTCCATTTGGAGTGGGTTTTGATTTTCCAGGTTTAGGGGAAAGTGACACTTGAATTAACGAGCTTTAAGTTCAAAGCTTATTTTGTCTTAGAATCCATTTGGTTGAGGATAATTTCACATGAAAAAATAAATTTTATATCAGATTACCATATTTAGTATGAAAAATGAAAAAAAAGATGGTAAAAAAATTGATGAACTCATATTTTTGGAGAGAAAAAATAAAATAAATATCATAAAAAATTGGTATTTGATAAATTTTCAAGTGATGATAATCCATACTCGATAAAAATACCTCCAATAAATCTGCATATATAATTATTGAATTTGTTTTGATGTTCTTCCAAATTCATTCAATAAAAATTTTGGCAAAAAAGTTAAGATGAAGATGACATTATGCAAAGGACTATATGATTATAATCATTATATAAAAACTAATTGAAGATGATAATGCCATCCTAATATTAAAAAATTATTTTATGTTGAAGGCAATATTTATAAATTTTATTATATTTATATATAGAATTACCTCCAACCAAACGTAGTAATCTTTTTTCAGTATCATTATTTTGAGTGATTTTTTTACCAACCAAACATGATAAAAATTATTTTTTTTTTGCAATCATTTTTCAAGATAAATGACTCCCATGAATCATTAAATTATCCCAAAATTTGACATACTCCAACCAAATGAACCCTTAAAGATAATAAGCCATTAACACATGTAATGGTTGCACTTTTTTAAGTGTTTGAGTCTTAATTTGAGAATTAATGGATAAGAAAAGTTAAATATTATGAAAGTGGATAAGTTGGTCCATCCAATCCCTACTATTATATATAATATAACAATATCATGATAATACTATATAATATATTGTATATCATATTATATAATAATACTATAATAAGATTTATATGATGGTAATATTATAATAGCGTTATGACATGATACAATGCTATGTATAATGTTATCATACATATAAAAATTATAATATATTAATACTATGCTTATAATCTAATAATGTTGTGTTAATATAGTATTATATTATAATAATATTAATTTCATATAAGGGCTAAATCTATTATTTTATCAATAATAGTGGATTAAAAGAGGGTGTTTAAACCAAGTCTAGCATGTTTTACAGTTAAACCAAGGTTCCTTAGGTGTAAGTTAAACTAGGTTATGTGTAAACATAGGACTTTGACCACCTTGGTGGGTCTAACCTAGGCCTCCCAACAACTGGGAGTATTTGGCAATTAAATCAGGTTTAAATGGAAATAAACTCCCTTTGAACCCGTTAAGGGAACCTCCATGTTCAAGACGGATTCCTCAATACTGCTGAAGTTGATCCGTCTCCTTGCGATCATAAGCTCTAAGCAAGCTAGAGGAATGGATTTGAGTTCAACAATCGCATGGTCCAAAAGGAGAGCTAGGAAGCAGTAGCACTTGAATTATATATCATCGACCACACACACACACACACACTATGTATGTGTGTGTGTGTGTGTATGGCACAAACTAAATTGGAATCAATCAATCAATCGATATATTTCATTACTTATTAGTAACACCACAAATTGGTGTCTAAACAGCCATCACATATGTCTGGCAATTATGCTACTGTTTTTTAAAGTCAGTGATTCTTTTTCTTTTGAATTTACAGAACCAGATTCTATCCTCTTGCAAATTTGCAAGATAGGAAGTCCCCCCAATATGCTGGTTAAAAAGTTGCAGATATGCACGGATATGAAGTGCACTGTGCTTATATCAGATGGAGAAAATGGAGAGCAAAAACATATTTCACAATATACGGCAAATTTTTTTTAAAAAAAAAAAAAATCTAAGAGAAGATCTTCATTAATCAGGGCCTGATAAGATTTGTGTTAATTTGTAATTCACAAAATTAACACAAATGTGAGCGAATGATGATGGGACTTCATGCAAAGTATATCACTAGTAATAAAACAAGAAAATATGATTAGCAGAAAACTACCTTAACTGGAGAAGGATGTTGCTTCCAAAACTTTGCCTGTTCTGTCCTGATGTTCTTCAAGTCCAGATTCAACTCACTTCTAACTGCCACAAAAAGTTTCTGGAGGGTTCATCGTCGCTTCTACGAACTGGCATTTCCATGTATCCTGCAGCCTTAATGAAGACATCCATTACTTTGCTGTACCCATTAATGTCAGCTACAAATGGGAAAACTTCTGATGTAGCTTTCAAGAGTGTTAATAAATAATGTGATACATGAGGTCCTAATGAGATGGAGGCAAAATCCAATATCAAAATAAGTTGGGAAAAAAATGCACTGTCCTTCGATTACAAGATTGATATAACAAAAGTAAACAAATTAAGCAGGACTTCAATAAAATTTGTCCATCAGACAAGTGGATGTGAAAATTTTGTAGTCAGCTCAAAATCAAACCCTAACTCACTGGCAAGTAAAAGGCCCTAGAAAACCAAATTACATTACTGATATATTCTTTATCAAGTAATTTCAATCCACTAGCTTCCATTTATTTTGAGACTCGAGTATCTTGAAAAGAGGAGTCACATGAGACTAGGATTCCTAAAAGGTAAGTTAGAGCAACCATTATGAGGTTTTATTGCTCTAGGATTTATTTTTTGGATAAACTTCCACAATAACGTGGTAAACAATTTGTAGCTTCTTTTTGAAAGAGTAATTGTTCTACTTATTGAAGAACATTACTAGTGGGACATCAAACTCTCAGCTGATGGCAAACCTCAATCATGGATTTCAGTTAGAATATTGGTAAGATGCATCTCTGCTCCAAATTTTGGCAAGGTTCCTAACTTTTTCACATAGCTTATATTAGTGTTCACAATAAATTAATGGTAGAATCTGAACAGTAAGAGACAAAAATCAGAATTTTCCATTTTTTTTTGGTTCTTTCTAAAAAAAAATCTAGAACTCTAATTTGGAGAATACAGTTGAGGATTCCATGCATTAGTTTGGAATCAAACTGACATCATTCCAAATGATTTGATTCTTACAAACAAAAATGAGTTCTAGAACTTGTTCACATGTAAAAAAATGCTTAAGCACAGAAGGTCAACATAAGTTATCTCAAGCAAACTGCTATTGCAAATTTTCACATTTTCTAAAGAACACAGAAAATGGGAGCACATCTAATTCAGTGCGGTCCAAAAAAAAAAAAAAAGGGATGGGTGTCAACCAAATCTCTGTTCATTATGTTCAAATGTAAAGAAGAAACAAATGGTAGGACAATTGATTGAGCCACCAAGGCTCTAAAAAAATTTGAAACATATGACTGGAAGTTTCCCTAAAAGGTTCAACCTAATTTTGGGGAAAAGTTGAATCCTATTAGCTACCTGATTGGGTTATGCATAAGAATCTTACACTGACTGGAATCATATGCTCGAAAGAAAGAAAGTTTATGAAGTTGGCAAGGACAAAATAAAGGGATCAACATGTCTTTCACAGTATATTGATAAGGGACAGATGTAAAAGATTGGCTACCGGACATTCCTACATGGCAAGAGACCAAGGTAAAAACTGAAAGGCAAATCCTTCCAGCAAATTATCTAAGATTGCATATCCTTTTACGAGTAATTGCTTTTCTTAAATTTTGAATCATTAATAATCATGAGCACAACAAGGCTAACTTAAGAAGGTAGCACTTTACAGAGGAAGATTGTGTAAAGTTTGTCATATCTCAACCTCCATCTCATGTTCCATAACACCCTTAAAACAGAGCAGTGTCCAATGTTTCAGGAAATAAATAGAGGTAACCAAAGTGTGGTAAGTTTAAGAATCCAAGAAAACAGGACAGAAACTACACCGCATGTAAAGGAAGCAAAAAGAACACTTTGCTAAGATATGCCCTAAAAAATGGGAGGAAAAAAACCAGGGGCTTGTAACAAACTGCTAGAACAAGAGTGCATATAATAACATTAAGCAACACTTGAAACTAAAAAAGAAATTTGGCCACAATATTAAGTTGTTACAGTTAGAACGTCACCTAGAATGGAGAAAAAAATGGAAGCTTGTAAGTACATGACAAATGTGATCATTGTGGAAGAGTCGCCTTGATCATCAAGATGGCAAGAGCATTATGAATGTTAAGTCAAATGTGCAAGCTTGGGTAGTAGGTATAATGTCAACTCAAGCAAAACCATGCTCTAAGTCCTAGCTCGTGCGGTATGTATCAGCCAATGCAGGCCAATGTAGAAAAGGTTTTAAACCTTAATAATAGGTGAATTATATTAGGTGAGGTAGGTGCTCTATTGGTGATGTTGAGGGTACACTATAGAATTGGCAATTTAGATATAATTTTGGTTATAAAGGGGGGCATCTGGATGTACTAAACAAAATTTTATGGCCATAATGAGGATGTGTATTCTCTTATTTTTGCTAAAGAATATTATTGATGAGAGAGGCCAATCTAATGGGCGGTGAGAATGTATCCCAATTTGAAAAGTCAAAGACAATTTCTATAGACAAAACTGATTTGAGGTTTGTCAGGTTTGTCCTTCAACCTATGTAGTTCGCTTTCTTATATTTAAATCCATAATTAAAGAAATCAGAAATTTCATTTTTTTTTTGCAGTCTCCAAAAAAATATGAAACCCTAGTAACTTATTGGGAACATAGACTGAAGATTCCTTTTATCAACACCATGTTTACCATAAATCCAATAGAACCACACAAAAGCCTCTTCAACTTGTCATCTTGAGCAAGTGTTGAGGAGATCTCCTTGGCCTTCTAAATCCTCTGCACTCATCTGCACCTTCTTGGTGCCTTCTATGGAACCCAACATCCTTGTGCATGATTTCAATGTCTTCATGAGCAGTCTCTTTAACTGGTTTCCTTGATAATGACTTGATTATGTCCTATTCACTGAAAGAGGCCTAAATTCATGTACTTTTAACTCGAAACTGGGGACAAAATATTGCAAATGAGAAATTTCTTTTATTTCTAACTCAATCTTGGAAAGGTCCAAGTGTTTATATAGTCTTTTTACTAAAAAATTACTATTTTGTGGCTGCTGATACATCATCAAGAACAAGTGTAACAAAATGAGATCAAAATTCAAGGCAAAGCATTTCTAGCAAACAAAAATATAACATTTATTACTTAATAGCTAATAAACATGTGCAAATATAGCATTGGGAAGTTTTTTTTTTTAAAAAAAAAAGAATCAAAATGATAATACAAGTTATATATATATATATATATATATATATATATATATATATATATATATATATATATATATATATATATATATATATATATATATATATATATATATATATTCAGAACAAAAGAAATGTTTCAAACCTGGGAGCCAAAGACGGTTTCATGAAATAATAGTATGTTGACAAAGTTTTATGCATGACATAATTCGCAGTATATTTTTGATGACCTTGATAAATATATAATTGCTATCAACAAAGGCAAGAGAATGCAAACTCCAACAATTCCAAGCAGAGGCATTGCACCAGATGCTCCATCTATATTCAGCAAGAACTGAGGTAAAACAATCCCCATTTGAAATCCCTGGTCACAGTCCCATCAAGGCATTAGTAATTTAAGCATTTTGTCCGATACTGGACCCTGTTTCAGAAAATATATCAGGAAGTATAGGTATTTTTTGAGTTGTCGCACTCATAATACACATATATACACCCCCATAGAAGGAAAAGTTTTATACTACCTGCCAGCCAACCAGGTGACCATATTTTTCATAATTCTCACGAGATATAGGATCAAGCAGAGCCTGATATGCCTTGGATATAGACTCTACGAAGTACTTGTTGGCCTCTGAAACAGCAGACCGTAGTGTAAATCAAACTAGAAATAGGAACAAATATTATTCTTAAAGCTCAAGTTATGGTATGAGATTTGGAAGAAAACAATGACTTCTTCAACCTGGATCAGGATTCTTATCAGGATGGTGTAAAATAGAGAGTCTTCAATATTGCTTCTTTATATCTGATTCTAAAGCTCCTATCTCCTCTGTTGTTAGAATCGTACGAGTCGCGATTCGACTCGTACAATTCACGACGATTCGAAGCTTGGCTGAGCCGAACCAAAATGGAGAATCGGAAAAAAGGAAGAATTATACCTGAATCGTGGACTCATTGGCTGAATCATGTGACTCGCGGATCATCCGATACCATCGAGTCGGAAAAGGTAAGTTCTTAGAATCCCAAATCAGTTGTTGTTCATTGTTTTTGGAAGCCGAAGAGTTAGATTTTGGCCAAAAAAAAAAAAGTCAGATTTTGGCAAAATCTGCTTTCAAAAAGTGGTTCACACAAGCAAATCAAAGAAATTTGAAACCTTTGAACTTTTATTCGTCTTCTCCGATTGTTTCTCCATTTTCTCCGACTTCTTCGAGCCTTTGAAGACCACGGCAAGAAGAGGAAGAGGTCGCATGGAGAAGAGGAAGCCTCGAAGCCTTCGAAGCATCCCTGCGAATTCGTCGTTGGTCCGGTAGGTATATTTTTTCCCATTGCTATCTCAGTTTTTCTTCCCTGATCTCTCTGTTTCTCTTTCCCGAAGCTTTTTTTTTTTTGATCGGACCGAAGCCTTCTTCCCCAATCTCTCTATTTCTCTTCTCTGAAACACCGAAGCTTTTTTTTTCTTTTAATCTGACCGAAGCCTTCTTCCTGATCTATCTGTTTCTCTTCCCCGAAGCCGCTCGTGAAGCTTTTTTTTTATTTTTTTGATCAAACCAAAGCTTCAAGGAGATCTCCTCAACACTTTCTCGAAGCTTTGAAGCCGAGGGGGCTATGGTCCCTTTTTTTTTTTTTTTTGATTGGACCTTTTCTCAAAGCTTCAAAGCCGAGTAGGCTGTGGAACTGTGGTCCCATTGCCTATTGCTCAATCATCCGTGGCACAACCACTTAACCAAAAATTTTAAAAAAAAAACACAGTGGTAACATTAAGTTTTTTATTTTTTTTAACAATTCATTTTTTTTAAAAAAATAGTTCTTACTTTTTAACAGGGATTGGTTTACATACTTTACAGTGGGATTGTGTACTATTATTTTATTGAATAATGGCACGTAGAAGTAAAAGTAAAGTTGTTGATCCAACTTGGAGTCACTGTAAAAAACTTGATGATGGTAAAAGAGGTGATGGAAATTGATTACATCTTGTATGCAATTATTGTAACAAGAATTTTTGGGGAGGGGTGAATAGAATGAAAAATCATCTTGCGGGTGCACATAACAATGTTTCTCCTTATGCTCAAGTTCACAAAGAAATTCAATTTTTTAAAAAAATTTGTTGGGGGAGAAAGAAATAAAGAAAAATTTTGGTGATGATGTTGAGTGTTTTGAGGTAGATGAGCCAAATGCAAAAATAAAAAAGGGCACTATGAATTCATTTGTAATGAAAGGAAGGAAAAATGTACCTAAACAATGGATAATGAATGAAATAATTTAAAAACGGGAATCAGTGGTTAGGGATATTTGTAGATTTTTATACGGGCATGCATTAGCCTTCAATTTGGTTAAAAGTCCTTTATTTGCTCAAATGATGAAATCTGTTGGGGAGTATGGGAGGGGATTGAAACTCCCCTCTTATCATGAAACTAGAGTTACTTTCTTGAAGAAAGAGGTTGAAAGTGTTAATGAAAGTTTGATGAAATATGAAAATGAGTGGAAAAAAAGGGATGTTCAATCATGTCTGATGGTTGGACTGATGAAAAAGGTCGGTCTATTACCAATTTTCTTGTGAATAGTCCAAGTGCGATTGTGTTTCTCAAATCATTGGATACCTCTGATGTTCATAAGGATTCAAATAAATTGTTTGAATTGCTTGGCAGCTTAATAGAGCAAATTGGGGAGGAAAATATAGTTCAAGTGGTGATGGATAGTGCATCCGCTTATGTTGGTGCAGGTAGACTCTTAGAGAAAAAGAGAAAGCATCTTTTTTGGTCTCCATGTGCAGCCCATTGTTTATATTTAATGCTTAGTAACATTGAAAACATTTCGGTTTTTTTAATACACTTGGCAAAGGCGAGGCAAATTATAGTATATATTTACCGCCATACTTGGGTTCTTAGTTTGTTTGAAAAATATTCTAAGAACAAGAAATTAACAAGACCAATGGTTACTAGATTTGCCACATCCTATCTCACTTTGAGAAACATATTAGACAGAAAGATTGCTTTAAGGGCTATATTTGCTTCATAAGAATGGGCAAGAAGTACTTATGCATGTAAATTTGAAGCTAGAAAAATTCAAAAAATTGTATTGAGTGATAATAGATTTTGGAGAGCTACAAAATATCGTTTGAAGTGTGTCCTTACTTTGGTAAAAGTGCCGAGACTTATTGATAGAGATATAAAACTGGCTATGGGTTATATTTATGAAGCAATGGATAGAGCAAAGGAACAAATTGGCAAAATTTTCAACAATGTTAAGAAGAAGTATGATAGGATTTGGGAGATAATTGACACTCGTTGGGATTTGCAACTCCATAAACAACTCCATGCAACGGCATATTATCTTAATACCAAGTAAGTCACACTTAATTTTAAATTTCTATTATTCCATTAATAAATTTTATTTTTTATTTTAGTTTATTTTTTGACTTCTTAATTTTAGGTTTTAATATGATCCTAATTTTAATGCCAATGCTGAAATAAAAATTGGATTGTTCAAGATAATTGAGAGAATGTACCTAGATGTTGAGACAAAAGTCATCATTGATTCACAACTTGACAAATTTAGGAAAGCTGAAGGTTTATTTGAGATGGATATGGTGGTATCGACAAAAAATAAAAAACAACCGGATAATTATAATTTAAATTTTATGGATTCATTTTTATTTGTATAATTTTTATTTCTAACTTTAGAAAATTATATTTTATATGTTCATAGAGTATATGAAATTTAATTTATCTTATTTTATTTGTCTAACTCTATGGTGGGAGAGTTTTGGAAAATGGTGCAAAGAACTTCAAAGGCTAGCAATTCGAATACTAAGTCTTACTTGTAGTGCCATTGGGTGTGAAAGAAATTGGAGCACATTTGAGCATATTCATTCCAAAAACATGAACCGTTTGGAGCAACAAAGGTTGAATGCCTTGGTGTTTGTCAAGCATAATATTCAACTTGAGATGAGACAATAGAAAAAACAAGAAAAAAGGGAGACATATAATCCAATATGCTTATCAGATATGGAATCGGATGATGAGTGGATAACTGAACAAGAAGAACCATGTTTACCAGATGATGTGTCTTGGTTAGATATAAATGAATGTTTTAATGTCGATGAGGGACCTAATAACAGAGAAAGGAGGAGAGGTATGCAAATTACTTCCTAATTCTTTTTTTTTAGTTTTTAATTTTTTAAACAACTGCATTATTTTCTTATTTGTTTTTGTTAATTCTTACAATATTTTTGTAGGAGCAAGGAACTTAAATCTTGATGGTAAAGGTAAAGGAAAAGAAAAGGTTGTTGAGGAAGATACTGAAGTGATAGAAGATGATGAAGGTGATGAGGAAGAAGAATAGATGATTATCCTTGAAGAAGATTATGATGATGACAACAGCGATGGCGACAACGTTAGCCTTGGAGATGATTATAATGATTGAAGATTCTATTTAATTTTTTGAATGAATAGTGAATTAGTAATGCTTAATATTTACTTTTTTGAAGGGTACACCGCACATGAATATTTCATATTTGCATATGTTTTAGACCTAGAATTTTAAACTTACCTATGCTTTTTGAGTGTTCATTGATTAATAGATGGGTATACATTTTGATTATGCTTTTATTTCAATGTTTCTTGAATTATTTTGTTATACAAATTTTGATTTTATGCTGATTCCTATCATTTTATAAAAAAATCTAAATCTTACAATTCGAGTCAAGTCATCAACGATTCACGAGCCGAATCCCGATTTGACAACTATGCCTGGCTCTAATCCAAGAACAGCATTCAATGAAGGTGAAGGCAGAGAAAATAACTTGGTCACTCAATGCAGATATACATAAAAACAATGCTGGCATAATGTCTACAGTAAGGTGTTTCTATTTTCTAATATCAGAACAAAAGATTTTTCTCAAAAAAAAAAAAAAAAAAAAAATCAGACAAGAGATCAGATATGTTCAAAAAACTGTGTCTAAGTAATATTCTCATTCACTGGAACAGAAGCTTATCTAATAACAACATTATACATGTTCATCAATTACAAGCAGCATTATCTAGGAACTCACAGACTAGTCACTACTTCGCATGCTATTTTTGTGAAATCTTTCTTTCATGCCTCTGTTATCATGGCTTCACCCTCCCCCTGAAAAAAAGACTGAGTTATATGTAACCACATGAAAAGCTAGATGTCTTATGACGTCTTGAAATTGATACTAAAATCTTCTGTTATTATTTTCTAAAAAATCTAGATGTCCTTGTACATAGTGTTCAATGTTAAATTGATAGAGCAATTAGGCATCCATGCCCCCTGCTGAAATAACTGGGGAAAGATTATTGAATTAAGAAGTGTAATGTTCTTTTTTTTTTCCTGAATGTTCTTGGATCTGTCAATAACCAAGTCAATCATCCTAAGAGATACCGGAGGCAACAGAAACCATGTAAATTTTAAAAATCTTATACTTCTTCTACAACTGATTTTCTAGTAACCCAATAAAAACTATTGTATTAACAGATATATAGATGATGGGCCTTCACTGTGCAGAGAAAAGCACCACTGCACCAATATGTGTTAAGGCAGGAAGAAAAAACGTCAAAAAGAAACCACACTACTCAAGAAAATTCTGATAACTTTGCTGTTGAAACAAAGTTACAATAAGCACCCAATACGACCCCACTTCTATATTACAGTTGTACTTTTAATTAAAAAAATAATACACTAATATATACCAAGTTAAAAGCATGGAAAGGATGGTGAATCATAAATAGGCTCCTAATATACAATTATCCTACATTAAATTCCATCACAATTTGACTTAGAGCAGATGACATCCCACAAGACAAATGGTAGAGCCTGGTCTAACCATGACAACAACCGTAAAAAGTCACTATTCTAGCATTATGCCAATTGATTCTTAGGCTCTTTCTTATCACCCACTCTTGAGAGCTGTGCTCTTTGGTTTCAAGCTCTATCATAGGGCAACCAAACTTCAATAGTTTCTGGTTCATAGAAATAATCATAGGCTTGATTATCTGCACAATAATTGGTTCATCCAAGTGGCACAAGACTTTGAGCTAGAATAGAAATTTGCTAAGCTTGGTCTGAGCATCAGCTAAGCTTGAAAAAATGAAAAAAATGTTATTCAGACATGTGGTAGAGGTGTCCAAAGTTTAAGCGTCGAGAAGAATTCAACCTGAGAACTTTTAAGAAACACGGCATGGGAACATACATACAGACATATGAACTAGAGCATGGCACATGCAATGCAGATTTTTTTTTTTTCACAAGAAGAACAAGAAGGAGGGAAGACATTTACCGGACGACGCCTTCCTCTCCGTACCGGACTCCATGCGGCCCACGACTCGCCGGTATGGCTCCCACGATCTACCGGACGACGCCTTCCTCTCCGTACCAAACTCCATGCTGCTCGACGACTCTCTGCCAGACGGCACAGCCGTCACATCACACAATAAGCTCCGCTATAAAAATGACGCCCTCCCGACATACTAAGGCTAAGCTCTCTGAACTCTCGACTCTCTAAGCTCTCCTCCGCATCTCTAAGCTCCGGAACTCATTCCGAGCACTCCATTACTGTTGGCCGGAAACTAACTTGACCGTCGGAGGGTCCTGCCGGAGCCACCACCCCACCGGTTCCGGACGGGACTTCGTTTTGCAGGTCCCCGGCGGCGCCCAGCGGCCTTGATTGCGGCGACCTCCGGCGGCGACGGATTTCGGCACCAACAGAGATCATGACATATCCCATTACCATACAGAACTGAACCTAACCGGATCACACAAACAAGGGTTTGAATCTGGTGATCATCAATTGAACTGATCTAGTTCAATTGATCTGAATGAGATTCAATTAGATTCAAGAAAATCGTGCTAGCACTCGATTGAACCTAACATTCTTCTTTTACTATCATAAATAGTTGTCCTGACTGAGTCAAAGGAGTTTGTGCTCGATCAGAGGCCTTCACTTGGTCTGACTAGAGCCTGTCCAGATCAGAAAAGGGTTGTCTTATTTTGTAAAACAATACCTACCATTTTTGGTCACTTGCCATTTCTCGTCCTTTGACTTTGGTCAAAAGTTGACCTTTGACTAGTCAAATATTGACCATTGACACTTTGACTTCTGTCCACATGTCACGCACCTATTGGAAAGCTGGTGCGCGCTTGTCCCCCTGCTAGAACCTAGCAAGGAGGAAGGGCGCATGCCACCCTTGGCGTGTGCCCAAGCTGGAGGCGCCCAAGAGTCCCTGTTGGACAGGGACTCCATCTCCTTTTTGGATTCATATTAGACTCCTCCTAAGAACCAACTTTGACTGGTCTTAAGCGCCATCTAAGGATGAATCCAAGGGACTCTATTCCCACCAATCAGATTTAGATCTGAGTCCACAAAGGGTTGTGATTGGTTGGAAAGAAGAGGAGTTGGATCACGCATGGTCTATAAATAAGACCCTACACCCAACTCAAAAGGCAATTGAATTCTCTACGCCCCAAGGCTGTTTGTCTCTCCCTCCTCCACACCAAGCCCATCTTCTCCCTCTCCTCTCCACGCCCAAAGTAGTTTGGGATCTTAATTGGTGCAATCCAGACGAGAGAAAGACGACAGAAAGCTAGAAGGCTGCGCTGCTGCAAAAGACAACTGCCGATCTTCGAAAGGTGTTTTGAAGATTCTCCAAATCAGATTCAGATCTGATTTTTGAAGACGTGATAGAGAAAAAGATGATCTCCAGATCCAACTCGAGTGGATGCCGGTAGAGGTCAGGCACTTGCATGGCTAGATGCAGAACCTTCCGCTGCTTACAGGATCATCAACGGATAATAAGATTACCTTACGTCAAAGTAAATTAAATTTAATTCAATTTATCTAAATTTATTTTAATTATTAAAATAATAAAGATCAGATCTCAAACATCCTAGATCTAATCTGGATCAAAGAGAGAAATTTTTGAAATATATCTCTTGATCCGATCAGATCTGAATGAACCTGGTCCAAAAAAATCAAGATTTTTTCTTCGGATCTCAAT
>QRFJ01000034.1:0-181712 GCA_006176705.1 Cocos nucifera | reverse complement strand
GGTTCCGGACGGGACTTCGTTTTGCAGGTCCCCGGCGGCGCCCAGCGGCCTTGATTGCGGCGACCTCCGGCGGCGACGGATTTCGGCACCAACAGAGATCATGACATATCCCATTACCATACAGAACTGAACCTAACCGGATCACACAAACAAGGGTTTGAATCTGGTGATCATCAATTGAACTGATCTAGTTCAATTGATCTGAATGAGATTCAATTAGATTCAAGAAAATCGTGCTAGCACTCGATTGAACCTAACATTCTTCTTTTACTATCATAAATAGTTGTCCTGACTGAGTCAAAGGAGTTTGTGCTCGATCAGAGGCCTTCACTTGGTCTGACTAGAGCCTGTCCAGATCAGAAAAGGGTTGTCTTATTTTGTAAAACAATACCTACCATTTTTGGTCACTTGCCATTTCTCGTCCTTTGACTTTGGTCAAAAGTTGACCTTTGACTAGTCAAATATTGACCATTGACACTTTGACTTCTGTCCACATGTCACGCACCTATTGGAAAGCTGGTGCGCGCTTGTCCCCCTGCTAGAACCTAGCAAGGAGGAGGGCGCATGCCACCCTTGGCGTGTGCCCAAGCTGGAGGCGCCCAAGAGTCCCTGTTGGACAGGGACTCCATCTCCTTTTTGGATTCATATTAGACTCCTCCTAAGAACCAACTTTGACTGGTCTTAAGCGCCATCTAAGGATGAATCCAAGGGACTCTATTCCCACCAATCAGATTTAGATCTGAGTCCACAAAGGGTTGTGATTGGTTGGAAAGAAGAGGAGTTGGATCACGCATGGTCTATAAATAAGACCCTACACCCAACTCAAAAGGCAATTGAATTCTCTACGCCCCAAGGCTGTTTGTCTCTCCCTCCTCCACACCAAGCCCATCTTCTCCCTCTCCTCTCCACGCCCAAAGTAGTTTGGGATCTTAATTGGTGCAATCCAGACGAGAGAAAGACGACAGAAAGCTAGAAGGCTGCGCTGCTGCAAAAGACAACTGCCGATCTTCGAAAGGTGTTTTGAAGATTCTCCAAATCAGATTCAGATCTGATTTTTGAAGACGTGATAGAGAAAAAGATGATCTCCAGATCCAACTCGAGTGGATGCCGGTAGAGGTCAGGCACTTGCATGGCTAGATGCAGAACCTTCCGCTGCTTACAGGATCATCAACGGATAATAAGATTACCTTACGTCAAAGTAAATTAAATTTAATTCAATTTATCTAAATTTATTTTAATTATTAAAATAATAAAGATCAGATCTCAAACATCCTAGATCTAATCTGGATCAAAGAGAGAAATTTTTGAAATATATCTCTTGATCCGATCAGATCTGAATGAACCTGGTCCAAAAAAATCAAGATTTTTTCTTCGGATCTCAATCTTGTCAAAGTTTATTCCATGCCAACTATCTCAAGGAAATCCTTCTTCACATCGAATCACACCAGTAGATGACATTTTCAGAGGATTAGTTATTCCACCACAATCGAACGATAGGTATTAGGTATAATTACAGTTGAAGATCCAGCATACAAAAGAAAGATGCCTATGCACCCACGTCTCGGATCCTTAACTAAGTCAATATAATCAACCTAATTTCACTTCGGCTTCAGCAAAATGGAATTCCAAAGCCTCGCCAGTTACCTGGTTTCTTATAACGCTTCAGAGAAAGGCATCACCTTCCAGAACAAAATTCGCTAGCAACAGCATCACATCAGAATCTTTGCCAGCCCAATCACCCCTTACAAATTAACATGAAAAAAAAAAGCAAAAAAGTATACCACTTTAAGAAGAAGCCGTCTCCATTGAAGGCTCTGAATGCCCGAGAGCTTCTGCGCCACGGAATCGCTGACCCCCGCCAATACCCCGGCAGTGATGGCCTGTCGGCAGAGCAAAAGAATCACATCCCAGCCATCACTCAGTAGAAGTAAAAGGAGGGGTAGCAGAGGAAAAGGAAATACCTTGGTCCGCAAAGGATGGAGTTGGAGCTGCCGCATGTACTGTTCCCATCCCTTCTTCGCTATCTCGCCCATCCTTCCTTCTTCTTCTTCAGCTTCTCCTTCTCTTGTTCAGAAGGAAGAAGTGCCGCCTCCACTTCTCTTAATAAGAGTGGAATCAAGGGAGAAGTCGGCTGGAGGCGGGGCTCGGGCGGATCAACCAACTCTGGTGGAACGGGTCTAGGGCATCTCCCACGGAACCTGATACCAAGATCCCATGGGAGCTCTGTTGCTTACCACACAAGGACGCCGGTATTCGCTCTTCTAGCCGCTCGGCCGACCGACGGCATCCGGGAGTATCAAATATCAATCGTTTGTCGCACGTGCATGGCACGTGTAAATTAAAATTAAAAACGGAACTATTAAATAAATTTTTTGCATATGGTTGGTGACCTTCAAACACGCGTCCGACAGGTATTTAAGAGACTCGCTGGACCAATCACTCTTCTGTGGTTAGCTCTACGGTCGTCGCCTTGGCCTAGACCGAGCAAGGAATTTTCTTTCTGCATGACCAGGGCCACCTTCACACTTGGATAGATTCAAAGCCTGAGTTCCACAAAAACTGCGTGCTGCAAAAGAATGATCTTGTGCATTTGAAATTAATCGTAGTAGTCTGATCATGAATGATTAATTCACACAGTGCATGTGGACAGCTAATTGAAGTCTATGATATATTTTACAATCCAGTCTGGCTGCCATTGCCGTGTTATTCCTGCTTGGGTTTCAATCCCGAGATATCAAACTCGGCAGATTTTTGCCATTTTACATGCCAATGGAGCAAGATGATGCATTGAAGTCATTCAAAATGATGAAAATAAGCAAAGAGGTGTCAAATTTATTCAGGGTGAGATAATGCATTGAAGACATTCAAAATGATAAAAATAAGCAAAGAGGTGTCAATTTATTCATGGTTACAAGTATGCGATAGCGAACCGAGGGAAGAGGCATAATTAAGGCAAATGGATGCCACAAATGGAAAGAGCACATCCGAAAAATATAACGAATTGATCCAGAACTAACTCAAAAAAAAAAAAGGATGAATAGGACGATCAAAGCAATCAGACTGGTTTGGATCAGTCTAGTCAACACAACTTAGTTGGGTCGATCAGCTCCGGATTCTGACGTGGCAACTAACATGATAGATGATGCCGACTTAATCCTACTAATTTGGCAGATGATGTGACTATTGACACGGCAAAAATACTGTTGCGTCTCTACCAACGTGTCACTGTTGTTATGGCAGCTAGAATCGTTTGTTGAGGCTGCCATCTCATTGATGTGGCGATTAACCAGACTAGGCTTGGTTTGAGTTAATCGGATCCAGTTTCGGGTCGGATCTTTCTTGTTAATCTGTTTGAGGCGAGTCCGACCTCGTGTCCTTCCTCACGAGGGCTCAAATCCAAGCCCAACCCACAACAGCAACAGTGGCTAGGGACCGCAAAGAGAGGACGGTGGTGCAGAGCCTCTCGATCGGCAAGGAGAGATAGATGGCAATGCAATCTCTCTCAACGACGACTAAGAAGTAAACCTTGATCTAAGAAGCAACGGTGACCGGTGATAGAGGCAAAGCCTGTCGAGGAGGTCGAAGCACGCGGCCAAACATCACTTTGGAATGCAATGGATCCGACGGAGGAGCGCATCTTGCTGGAGAGGTGCAGCAAACTCGACCAAGCCAGTTCTAGAGAAGGCCTTGCTCCGTAGGGTCCACCCTAGTGGCAATTGATGGCTGTGTGCCAGTGGCTCCATGGCCTGGGCGGCTTGCGACTTCGCGGCCCGCGGCAGTGTGCTAGCGGTAAAAGCCGCGGTGGAGGTAATGCCAATTGGTCCAGCCAGCCTGACGCATGGTCGTGCATCCCACGCCCATGGTGCTCGTTGTCACAGGCAGCACATAGGATTGACCTCTAAGACCCGTGTCATGGTCTCCTAGGACGGGTGTTCCATGCAAAGAAAAGGCGGCGGTACTTGGGGCAGTCGTGGAAGAAGAGTTAGGCGCAAGGTTGTCGTGGATGCACCACACCAATGATGAAATCGTTAAGAAGATGCTCAAGATTTATTTTCTCGTTCCCACGGACAGTGCTAATCTGGTGATGCCCAAAACTCGATTCGATGATCTAGAGATGAGGAGGGTGTTCATTAATCTATTGTAGTGGAAGATAAAGCATCAAAGTATCATGGAGAAACGCTGATCTATGCATAAAAAGGAAACAAAAAAAAAAAAAAAGCCTACCAAATTGGCTTTAGTCGGGCCCTTCAATATCTAAGGCAAACAGAATATCGGGAATAAAAGAAAAAAGACAGCATGATGTAGAATTATTTATATCTTCGACCAACATGGGTCTTAAGTCTTTTTATAGATAAAATTTTCATGTCCTACCGGAGTTGGACATGGGTCTTAAATCATTTTATAGATAAAATTTTCATGTCCTACCGGAGTTGGACCCTTTAAAGCCTATGGCCCAATTTGGGATTGTCATTGATAATAGAGTTTTTAAAGTATTTAAAAATAAAGCATACAAAAAATAGAGTTTTTATAAAAATTTATTTACTATTTCATAACTACATCATATATATATATATACTCTGTTGAGGAGTATCCAACTCAGCTTTTTTTGTTGTGCCACATGGAATAAAAAATATTTTAACAAAATTAGCGATTGATTTTATGATTGATATATTAATTAAAGAAGATTAAAAATAATTAACGATCGATTTTATGATTGATTTTATAAAATCATCATCATCATTATATATATATATATATATATATATATATATGATTAACGATCAATTTTGTGACTAATTTTTTTAATTAAAAAATTTTAAAAATAATTAACGATTGATTTAGCTATTGATATATTAATTAAAAAATAAAAAATAATTAGCTATCAATTTTATTAATAAAAAATTTTAAAAAATAATTAACGACTGATTTTATGATTAATTTTTTAATAAAAAAATATTTTATTAAGTTTAGAGACTGATTTTGTGAATGATTTTAGCGATCGATTTTACAATCGATTTAAAAAAATAAAATTTCATAAAATTTAAATTATTTTTAAAATTTTTTTATCATAAAATCGATTGTAGATATTATTAGTAATCGATTTTTAGTTTTTAGCAATCAATTTTTAGTCACTAAATTTTTTTTTCAGATGTTTGTCGAGATAGAAGAAAAATCATGGTGGGGCGGTAAGGGATGGGGCAGCACCAGCAGGCATAGAGATCGTATGAGAATAAGAAGAAAGAAAAAATAAATAAAATATTATTTTATAAAGTATTATTTTATTATTTTTATTGGTGTAGAATCTGGTTGACGTCGAATCGAACTGGAGTTGGAAAAGATGATGTCACCGTCGGTGATCTATAAAATAAAATCTCATCCGAAGTCGGTGGTGGTGGCTCCGATAGGATCCTCCAATGATCAAGTCAGCTCTTCTGACCAACAGAAATGGAGTGCTCGGGTATGAATTCAGCAAAGTTTTGGAGAAGAAGTCCAGAGCTTAGAGAAAACGTATCTGGAGGATCCTTTTTTATAGATGGAGCTTGTGGTAGTGGGCCGCTCTGGGCTACGTAAATTTTATTATGGAGAGTAGTGTCGCTCATAATAGACTAATAATAACAGTCATAATCATTCGATAGTGGGGTTGTCTGCAGTAGACTGATAAATGACAGTCGTAACCATCCGGAAGAAGCAGGCATTCGGAATCCTACTAAATATAAAGTCCGAAAGAAGTTTGGCTCTTGGAGAAATCCAACTGTTGGAGAAGTTTGGCTCCTGGAGGAATCCGACTAAAGGAGATATCTATAATGAATTTGGCTTCTGAAAAAATTCGATCGTAGGAGTTTGGAAGGAGTTCGGCTCTTGGAGAAATTTGACTGAAGGAGATGTTCGAAAGGAGTTCGGCTCCTGAAGAAATTCGAACGCTCGAGAAGTTTGGAAGGAGTTCAGCTTCTGGAGGAATCCAACTGAAGAAAAAGTCTAGAAGGAGTTCAGTTTTTAGAGGAATTCGACTGTTGGAGAAGTTCGGAAGGAGTTTAGCTCTTGGAGGAATCCGACTGAAGGAGATGTTCGGAAGGAGTTCGGCTCCTAGAAAAATCTGACTGCTGGAGAAATTCAGAAAGAATTTGGCTCTTGGAGGAATTCGACTGTTGAAGGAGTTCGACTCTTAAAGAAATCCGACTGAAGGAGATGTCCGAAAGAAGTTCGGCTCCTGAAGAAATTCGACTGCTGGAGGAGTTCGGAAGGAGTTTGACTTCTGGAGAAATCCGACTGAAGGAGAAGTCCAGAAGGAGTTCAGCTTCTGAAGAAATCCGACTGTTGGAGGAGTTCGAAAGGATTTCGGCTCCTGAAGGAATCCGACTGAAGGAGATATCCGGAAGGAGTTTGGCTCTTGGAGAAATTCGATTGCTAAAAAAATTTGGAAGAAGTTCGGCTCCTAAAGAAATCTGACTATTGGAGAAATTCGAAAGAAGTTCGGCTCCTGAAGAAATTAGACTGCTGTAGGAATCCGGAAGAAGTTCGACTCCTATAGGCATCCGACTGAAGAAAAGATCCGAAAGAAGTTTGGCTCTTGTAGGAACTTGACTAAAGGAGAAATTTGAAGAAAGTTTGGCTCCTAGAGAAATCCGACTATTGAAGAAATTCGGAAAAAGTTCAACTCTTTGAGGAATCCAAAAGGAGTTCGACTTTTGGAGGAATCCGACTGCTGGAGGAATCCAAAAGGAGTTTGGCTCCTGTAAGCATTCGACTGAATGAGAGATTCGGAAGAAATTATACTCCTAAAGGAGTCCGACTAAGGTTTGACCGCTGAGGAGTTCGGTCAGCTGAAAAAGTTCGGCTAACATTTGACCGCTGGAGGAGTTCGGCTGAGATCCAACCATTAGAGGAGAATTTTCGATCAAAGCTCTTCCGTGATTATTAGTTGCATTAGGCTAAGCATCAAGTTAGACTTCGACAGGAGCAAAATTTATCTCCAATAATTTTATAAAATAATAAAATATTATTTTATAAAATAATAAAAAAAATATAATATATAATAAATAAATAAAATAAAATAAAATATTAAAAAAACTAAAAAATATTTATTATTAAAAAAATTAATAATTATATATCATAATTATCTATCCCGCGTAACGCGCGGGTCTTCGACTAGTTTATAAAATACTTTAAAACTTTAACATATATTTGGTAACTAAAATAAAAAATTACTTTTGTTATGATAAAATAATAATAAAAGATATTATATAGTAAAAAATAATATAATATAATATAATATAATATATTAAAATATTATTATATTATATAATATTAGTATCATATGGTATAACATAATATTATAAGAAATATTATACTATATATTATGGGATCATAGTACCTTGACTATAATTCTAGAGATCTTAAGCATTGGCCATTGACCCCCAAGTTGGAAGCACCATCTCGGTTGTTCGTGCTTGGTGAACCAGCGAGTTCCACCTTCTTCAATTGCAATCATCATGCCTGATAAGATTGATGGAACCCGACCAGCATACCATTAAAGAAAATAGCTGATTTCGCATTGTCTATAGTCATGCCAACTATCAAATTCCAAGATGTCATGTCAAAGTCATTAAAAAAAGCCGCTAATCCTTATCGAGCAAAGCAGCATTAGCCACCAGACTCTGTAATACCTAGGCAAGACTTCCGAAATAATATGATTGGGAAAAGGCAAAAGCCCTCATCGCTTCTCCCTTTTATGGCTCTATATTTGGTCTATAAATAAAAAAATCAATGGATCCTCAAAAAAGATAAGCAACCTATTCCATCATGCTCTATCTTTCTCATCCATTTTATAAAATTCTTGACTTGAATATTGAAGGATCCTTGTCGAAGCCAACTTCGACAAGGGACTTATTTTGCAAGTTACCAACTAGCCATCTCCCTCCTTGCTCTTTATGCTCCTCTAGCAGCTTCAACCTGGATCGAGATCTTTGCAATAACACTATAATATAATATTATTATAATTATAACATAATACAGAATGTAATATATATAATATAATGAATTATAATATAATATAACATATTATATTATATTTTTAATAATATAATAATATTATATTAGATTATATTTTATAATATAATAATACTATAATAGATTATATTATATGTTTATAATACACTATAATATTAATTTATTATTATAATCTATTATATTTATAGTATGATAATATAATTTGCTATGGTATAAGATGTAATTATAAGATTTGTTGATAGGTATTTTGGTTATTAGAAAAAAAAATTACTTAAATCAAAATAACTTTTCATTAAAAAAATATTTTTGAAGAGAAGCTTGAAAATGGAGCTTCTTTTTTAGATAAATCTTTTTCAGCTTTCTAGCAAAGCTAAAATAACTTTCTAATTTTTTATTAAATATCATTGTGCCATCTAAAAATATTTTTTGAAAAAACTAGAAAATACTTCTAGCACTTACAAAGCTTTGCCTAACAGAATCTAAGTGGCTAGTTCTTGGCTTTTCTTATCAGGATTAGCATAGAAATAAGAGTTTGGCTTAAATTAGCCTTCCACTAAGCATTGTGATGGATATGTCATATTTAGGCTACATCAATATTCATCAAATTAAAACATCAAAATGTTCCTCGCATTTACACCCATGATTGTAGATTATATTGACCACGATCGGGGCTAGAGAAGCACGGCGAATAAAAATCTACCATAGATGCGGTCGTGAGAGATCATCATCATGGGTTGCAAAGAATTCGCACTCACGAGCGAGTGGTGAAGAAGGCATAATCACCGCCATGGTGGTAGCCTAGTGGAATGGGCTTATCTTCCAATCAAGTAGCCCAAGTTCGAGTCATGGCGGATATTGTGACTGCGATTAAATGTCAGGACTTAAATGACCTACGGCGATTCATTTTTGGTGGTTAGGGCTGAAAATGGGTTTGAGTCGGGTCGACTTTGGTCAGGCTTTAGACTTAGCCCGAAACCATTCAGGCTGGGCATGGGTAAAAAATAGAGCCTATTTTATTTTTGGACCGAGCTTGAGTCTATTTTTGGCCTGGCCAGGGCCCGGCCCGGGCCTGATTAAAACCTACCCAGGCTAGATTAAAACCCATCCCTTCCCCCACAACCCCACCCCCCCAGGCCCCAACCCTGGCCCTCGCGAACCGCTAAACCCCCTCCTCCGCGCTCTGCCCTCTCTTGAGTTTCGACTCTCCGTGAACACCCTCCCCTCCTCACCTTCCCCTGGCCCAACCCTCGCAAACCCCCCTCCGCCTCTCCCCTCCCCCGGTCCCCTGCGAAACCACACCAAACCGCTCCCACTCCTCGACCCTTCTCCGGCCCTGATGTGCACCCCCCTTTGGTCCCTATGCGAAACCCCCTCCTCTGGTGTAGAACCTCTTCCCCTGTTGACCCTCCCCGAACCCCTGGCTTTGGCTCTCGTGTTCGCGCCGCACCCCTGCAGCCCATCGCACTTCGATGCCCCCCTCCGGCTCTCCCGACACCTCCACAGCTTATCGCACCCCCTGTGGCTTCCTCAGCACCCTTGTGCTCTCTTGCGGCTCCCTCGGCATCCTTCTGCAGCTCCATCGCTCGCCCGCCCCGATCCCCTCGATGTTGCACCCCACGGCGAGAAGGGAGGTGCCGTCCAGGCATTCTTCCTCGTAGGCGAGGAGGGTTGGCCCAATCGAGCTTTCGATCGAGCTTGGATCTGAGTTTTTTAAAAAATTTTGGACTTAAATTTGGCTCAAAGTCTAAAAAAAAATTTAGATCGGGCTCAGTTAGGAATAAAATCTGATCTGATTCAGCCCACTTCCAACCCTACTGGTGGCCCGGACTAGCAAGGTTTAGGGCCTCATGGTCACCGCTACATCGAGTCGCCCTCCTCCAAATTCCATATAGTCTGTACCGCCGGGAAACCAAGGTGGATTGGGTTCTGTGCGTCGCTCCGAGCCGGTCTATGATAAGATCTGGGCCGTTTCTGAGTAATATGATGGTAAGTCCTTAGCCGTACGATCTTAAATGGAAATGTGCCGAGTTAGTTCACGTTAACGAAATTCATCAATGCCGCACTTCGGACCGAGTCCACAAGGAACTCCCATCGAAACAAGCGCGCAAGGAACGGCACTCCAGCGAGAAGTGCGAATCGGTGGGACGATCGACTCAAAGCCGGCTCCCTCCCTCCCTCCTCCTCCTCCCTGAGGGCCGAAGGCGACGTCGCGATTCGAAACGCAAGAAGGTCCGTCCCTCGTCTCTTCGCTCGCTTTCTATTTGATATCTCTTTTGCGCGCTTTAGTTATCCCTTCTTGTTTCAATCTCTCTTTCGATTCGATTCCATGGAAATCAAATTCTTCCTTTTCTTCTTCTTTGATCGTTTTCTTTCTATTTTTCTCATCCCGAAAACCAATTTTTCTTTAATCAAGAACCCAACCTTGGCCCTGATCTCCTCGGATCTGAATTCCGCGACGGGCACTTGGAGTTGGGAGCTGAGGGGCCAATTTAGGAACAGGGAGACCAATGCAGCTGTTGAGTTGATTATTTTTCGTATCACGATTTTTTGGTTTTCAGTTCTCAAGAAAACTCGTGGAATTGGCTTTCTTTTCAAGGTTCAAGATCTTGATATGTTTGTAGTTCTTGATTTACCTAGAAGAACACTTTATCTGTTTAAGAAGTTCTTGATGCGGTTTTGTAAGCAAAAGTTCTTCATGCTTTTACTTTTGTTTTATTTATGGTTTAGAATTTTTATTGGTGCTATTTCGGGTCGCGGGTTGAGTTGTTCTGTTGCTTATTTCTCGATTTTAAGTATGAAAATACGTGTTTATGTATGTGAAATTAAGCTGACCCGAACATATTTCAAGATTCATTGCTTTGTAGAATTTCTCTGTCCTAATTGATATTATCTCTGACGTTCGTTTGTAGTTTAGATCAATGGATCTAGCGTATCATGTTTAGAGAGCCCGAGGCACACTTGGGAAGATTCATCGTATTTGATGCATCTATTGGAATCAACGATGAAAGCATGGATTCGTTGAAATAAAACTACCCAGGATGGTATATAATTAGAAAGCAGAGTTTATTTTTCCCTTCTTTGATGCCGCATGGCGTATCTTTAGAACTCATATCAACAAGATTGTACATATTAGGATCCAACTTCCCACTTCATTCTGTGAAGTGCCTTGTGGTGCATCTTATATATGTAGGTATAATTCCATTGAGTTGCAACTCACTCTCTTATTTATTAATCCTCTAGTTCCTTATAACCCAGAATGGAAGAAGGGGAACTCCTTTTCCCTTGGGGGATAAAACCAACACTAAACCAAGTTAGGTTCTTTTCTTCCTTATTACCCTCCCAAGCAACAACTAGGTTTATGAGCATTTGGTATGAAACTCAGCTTCTCGGAAGTTGTCAGGACTGGTAGGATAAAGGCAACATCTTGGCCTAATTACCACTATGATCACACAGGAAAGATGTTGGCTTAACTAATCCATGCTCCCTCCCCTTGTTTTGGGTGCAGTTAATGTGCTACAAGAGCCTATAGACAATAGTCTTAAGCTACAATGGTCTGCAATCCAAGTGCACAGACAGGCCATACAGGCTGATTAACATCCCCCCACCATTCTTTCATGAACAGTAAAGCTTGCATGCAGCACATTTTGTTTGTACTATTGAAAGCCACAACACCTTGTAACCATGAAGGGGGATTTTATTTACTTGGCCACTTAGATATGGAAATTTGTATAAGGTTCATTTAGATATTATGATTTGGAGAAGGAACTAATCTTTCATAATGTTGATAGAGTTCACAAATTGAGGAAACTAAAACAGCAAAATTGATTAGGAAGATTGTATGTCATAGATAGGGGGATTGATATTCAAAATATAAAGAAATTCAGTGGCATGAAAAGTTCCATATCATTTACACTTAAAAAGGATCAGGGGTTCTTTTAGTACAATAACTGATATGTGAATGAGAATTAAATTTATCAGGAAAATTGATGGGTGATGAAAGGTGGGTTTATAAATAAAGTTGATTTTGTGAAATTAGCAAAGGTGATGAAAACCTCTGTGGATGTAAAGTAATGGGTGGAACTTTTCTTGATGACCGGTCTTCTCAATTCATTGCTTCAAATTGGCTTGAAGCCTTGATAGGAATTTTGATGAGGTGATGAAGGAGCTGATTGCATATCATTGATAGAGATAAGGCTCTAGCCTCTAGTCACAATTGCTTCAATTTTACATATTTTCAGATGGAAGCTTTATCTTATTTCTCAAGAATTAAGAAAAGTTTGTACAGGTACAAGGTGAATCAGTATCCATAAATTTAAATTGGAGGAAAGAATGGGGAGTTACAGAACTGCTTTAGTTATTTCTGGCATCTAAAGTTCTCTTTTGTAGATTGGTTAGATACTTGATACTGCTGCTTGGGAAAGTTTTTGATACTTTTGCCGTTCTTCTTCCCATTCTCCCTTTTACTCTTGCAGTCTACGTGAATTTTCTCGTACTCTCTGTTTCCCTTTTTCCTTTTCTCCATTGACACAAGTCAATGTGTTTCTTTAACAGCTGCTATGTGACCTGTCTAGATTGTCATGGCATCACCAGTCAGTTACAGGTCCCCTCAGCCTTGATAACTTCTTTACTTGATGATTTATTAAGGGATCATGCAAGATGGAAGGAACTAGCATGCATCTACAATTATATGCACTTTTTTTTATATGCGAAGGCAAGTGTTTCACGATATTCTTGTAATGGTTGCAGATCATGGTAGTCATTTTTTTTTCTTTTGGGGAATCAGTGATAGCTATCAATGGCTGTCACAGAGGAGAACAGTTCGCTTTTCCAAATTTTCATCTTAACCATGATTGCACTTCCTTTAATGCCTTAGACAATACTGAAGTTATGTCGTGCTGCAACTAAGAAAGCAAAGAAAATTCATTGCCTATGCTCTGTATGTTCATGTTCAGGGAAGTTCCAGAAATCCATATATAAGCGAGTTAGACTGATTCTGTTATGGCTTTCTTTTTTTTATAGCTTAAACCCAGTAATTGTTCCACTTGTTACATCATGATATTTTTGAAAGCAACAAGTAAGTAACTCTTTTACTTTTTAATTTTGTTCTTATCTTCTGGTTTACTTGCAGATCTCAAACTTTCAACATGTAGTAATCAGACTATTTTGGTGCTTGGTGTTCCTTTTTTTATTTATTTAATTATCGTATTGTCTATATATTTCTTTGCAACTGTACAACCCTTTTCTTGGAAAGCATATATAAAATTTACACTTCTTTACCACGGTACTACCAGGCATCCTGTGTTGGTAATAAGTATCAGAGTTTTGTACTCATAAAAAATGCTCTTATTGTATGAAACATGTATTTTCTGACAGTTATGCTTTTATCAACCTTTAAAGCTGCACAGTGTGCACAAAGTTATGGAAACTGTTAGCAATACTTGACTACATGCTATTAGATAGTCTGCCTAAAGAATGCCAACTTTTATTTTTCATTTATTTTGATTGAAAAAGGGGAAATTCTTACAAATAAGAAAACAAATGAATTTAATTTAGTTAGGTTTAATAGAAAATCATTTGCAATTAACTGATCACATGACAGTGTGCAAACTATCAGGAAGCCAAATTTGATAAGTCCTCTGTTATCTCTTATGAGTTATTTGCCTGTTTGGGAACTTTCTGTGGTCCATTTTCCCTTTTTGTTCTGCTTGCATATCATTTTTGATGCTCAGTATCCAAAATGGCAATATAATCTGAAGCAAGGGCAATATAGTTTTGGTGGTTGTTTTTGAAATGGAGGAGAAATGGAAAGTAAGCAGAAAGAGTATTGATCGAGCACTCCACTTGATGAACTAGAGTTGCACTAGCCACCACAAGGGAGGGCTCTTGTGTATAAAGATAAAGAAGAGAAAGGCATTGAGGCCACATCTAGATAAACAATATGCCTAATGTAACACATGATGGTTATTTCGAAGAATTATAAACATATATAGAACTCCACTAATTATCCTGGAATTAAATTCATGAATCATTACATAATGGAGAGATTGGCCTTCAAACAAACCAAGCAGGAGCTTTGAACTGTTAGGGCTTGGCTTGGTTGCATAAAGAGGTTGCTTGGGTAGTGTTACCTGGAGAAAATTTCTGTTCCTTGAAGTGTCTGACACTTGGCAACTGGGAATGCTTAGGGAGACCCCTTGACACTACAAATCGTCAAGTCAAGGTGTCATGACAATTACATGCATGCACTGATGCAGAGAAGTTCTCAAACTCCAACAAAATATTTAGTAAAGGTTCTATTAATTTTATAAAATTTTAGAGCCACTAGTCCAACTATAGTTCATTGCATGCATACATCTATTCTAATATGTAATGCCAACTCTCTTGGCATACCTATTGGTGGGGCATGTCTGAACATCCATGTTTTCTTTATTTGTATTTCCATTCCCAAATCTTGAATCCCCATGTCTCCATACTTTTAAGACCACGTGCTTGGGGTAGCTCAATTGGTTAACATGTGGCATATTAACCATAACATAGAATATGCGAGCCCTTCATCTTGCATTTAGGATTTCACCTTTTTCTTTCTTCTTCTTCTTCTTCTTCTTGTGAAAAAAAAAAAATCTGCATTGCATGTGCCATGCTCTAGTTCATATGTCTGTATGTATGTTCCCATGCCGTGTTTCTTAAAAGTTCTCAGGTTGAATTCTTCTCGACGCTTAAACTTTGGACACCTCTACCACATGTCTGAATAACATTTTTTTCATTTTTTCAAGCTTAGCTGATGCTCAGACCAAGCTTAGCAAATTTCTATTCTAGCTCAAAGTCTTGTGCCACTTGGATGAACCAATTATTGTGCAGATAATCAAGCCTATGATTATTTCTATGAACCAGAAACTATTGAAGTTTGGTTGCCCTATGATAGAGCTTGAAACCAAAGAGCACAGCTCTCAAGAGTGGGTGATAAGAAAGAGCCTAAGAATCAATTGGCATAATGCTAGAATAGTGACTTTTTACGGTTGTTGTCATGGTTAGACCAGGCTCTACCATTTGTCTTGTGGGATGTCATCTGCTCTAAGTCAAATTGTGATGGAATTTAATGTAGGATAATTGTATATTAGGAGCCTATTTATGATTCACCATCCTTTCCATGCTTTTAACTTGGTATATATTAGTGTATTATTTTTTTAATTAAAAGTACAACTGTAATATAGAAGTGGGGTCGTATTGGGTGCTTATTGTAACTTTGTTTCAACAGCAAAGTTATCAGAATTTTCTTGAGTAGTGTGGTTTCTTTTTGACGTTTTTTCTTCCTGCCTTAACACATATTGGTGCAGTGGTGCTTTTCTCTGCACAGTGAAGGCCCATCATCTATATATCTGTTAATACAATAGTTTTTATTGGGTTACTAGAAAATCAGTTGTAGAAGAAGTATAAGATTTTTAAAATTTACATGGTTTCTGTTGCCTCCGGTATCTCTTAGGATGATTGACTTGGTTATTGACAGATCCAAGAACATTCAGGAAAAAAAAAAGAACATTACACTTCTTAATTCAATAATCTTTCCCCAGTTATTTCAGCAGGGGGCATGGATGCCTAATTGCTCTATCAATTTAACATTGAACACTATGTACAAGGACATCTAGATTTTTTAGAAAATAATAACAGAAGATTTTAGTATCAATTTCAAGACGTCATAAGACATCTAGCTTTTCATGTGGTTACATATAACTCAGTCTTTTTTTCAGGGGGAGGGTGAAGCCATGATAACAGAGGCATGAAAGAAAGATTTCACAAAAATAGCATGCGAAGTAGTGACTAGTCTGTGAGTTCCTAGATAATGCTGCTTGTAATTGATGAACATGTATAATGTTGTTATTAGATAAGCTTCTGTTCCAGTGAATGAGAATATTACTTAGACACAGTTTTTTGAACATATCTGATCTCTTGTCTGATTTTTTTTTTTTTTTTTTTTTTTGAGAAAAATCTTTTGTTCTGATATTAGAAAATAGAAACACCTTACTGTAGACATTATGCCAGCATTGTTTTTATGTATATCTGCATTGAGTGACCAAGTTATTTTCTCTGCCTTCACCTTCATTGAATGCTGTTCTTGGATTAGAGCCAGGCATAGTTGTCAAATCGGGATTCGGCTCGTGAATCGTTGATGACTTGACTCGAATTGTAAGATTTAGATTTTTTTATAAAATGATAGGAATCAGCATAAAATCAAAATTTGTATAACAAAATAATTCAAGAAACATTGAAATAAAAGCATAATCAAAATGTATACCCATCTATTAATCAATGAACACTCAAAAAGCATAGGTAAGTTTAAAATTCTAGGTCTAAAACATATGCAAATATGAAATATTCATGTGCGGTGTACCCTTCAAAAAAGTAAATATTAAGCATTACTAATTCACTATTCATTCAAAAAATTAAATAGAATCTTCAATCATTATAATCATCTCCAAGGCTAACGTTGTCGCCATCGCTGTTGTCATCATCATAATCTTCTTCAAGGATAATCATCTATTCTTCTTCCTCATCACCTTCATCATCTTCTATCACTTCAGTATCTTCCTCAACAACCTTTTCTTTTCCTTTACCTTTACCATCAAGATTTAAGTTCCTTGCTCCTACAAAAATATTGTAAGAATTAACAAAAACAAATAAGAAAATAATGCAGTTGTTTAAAAAATTAAAAACTAAAAAAAAAGAATTAGGAAGTAATTTGCATACCTCTCCTCCTTTCTCTGTTATTAGGTCCCTCATCGACATTAAAACATTCATTTATATCTAACCAAGACACATCATCTGGTAAACATGGTTCTTCTTGTTCAGTTATCCACTCATCATCCGATTCCATATCTGATAAGCATATTGGATTATATGTCTCCCTTTTTTCTTGTTTTTTCTATTGTCTCATCTCAAGTTGAATATTATGCTTGACAAACACCAAGGCATTCAACCTTTGTTGCTCCAAACGGTTCATGTTTTTGGAATGAATATGCTCAAATGTGCTCCAATTTCTTTCACACCCAATGGCACTACAAGTAAGACTTAGTATTCGAATTGCTAGCCTTTGAAGTTCTTTGCACCATTTTCCAAAACTCTCCCACCATAGAGTTAGACAAATAAAATAAGATAAATTAAATTTCATATACTCTATGAACATATAAAATATAATTTTCTAAAGTTAGAAATAAAAATTATACAAATAAAAATGAATCCATAAAATTTAAATTATAATTATCCGGTTGTTTTTTATTTTTTGTCGATACCACCATATCCATCTCAAATAAACCTTCAGCTTTCCTAAATTTGTCAAGTTGTGAATCAATGATGACTTTTGTCTCAACATCTAGGTACATTCTCTCAATTATCTTGAACAATCCAATTTTTATTTCAGCATTGGCATTAAAATTAGGATCATATTAAAACCTAAAATTAAGAAGTCAAAAAATAAACTAAAATAAAAAATAAAATTTATTAATGGAATAATAGAAATTTAAAATTAAGTGTGACTTACTTGGTATTAAGATAATATGCCGTTGCATGGAGTTGTTTATGGAGTTGCAAATCCCAACGAGTGTCAATTATCTCCCAAATCCTATCATACTTCTTCTTAACATTGTTGAAAATTTTGCCAATTTGTTCCTTTGCTCTATCCATTGCTTCATAAATATAACCCATAGCCAGTTTTATATCTCTATCAATAAGTCTCGGCACTTTTACCAAAGTAAGGACACACTTCAAACGATATTTTGTAGCTCTCCAAAATCTATTATCACTCAATACAATTTTTTGAATTTTTCTAGCTTCAAATTTACATGCATAAGTACTTCTTGCCCATTCTTATGAAGCAAATATAGCCCTTAAAGCAATCTTTCTGTCTAATATGTTTCTCAAAGTGAGATAGGATGTGGCAAATCTAGTAACCATTGGTCTTGTTAATTTCTTGTTCTTAGAATATTTTTCAAACAAACTAAGAACCCAAGTATGGCGGTAAATATATACTATAATTTGCCTCGCCTTTGCCAAGTGTATTAAAAAAACCGAAATGTTTTCAATGTTACTAAGCATTAAATATAAACAATGGGCTGCACATGGAGACCAAAAAAGATGCTTTCTCTTTTTCTCTAAGAGTCTACCTGCACCAACATAAGCGGATGCACTATCCATCACCACTTGAACTATATTTTCCTCCCCAATTTGCTCTATTAAGCTGCCAAGCAATTCAAACAATTTATTTGAATCCTTATGAACATCAGAGGTATCCAATGATTTGAGAAACACAATCGCACTTGGACTATTCACAAGAAAATTGGTAATAGACCGACCTTTTTCATCAGTCCAACCATCAGACATGATTGAACATCCCTTTTTTTCCACTCATTTTCATATTTCATCAAACTTTCATTAACACTTTCAACCTCTTTCTTCAAGAAAGTAACTCTAGTTTCATGATAAGAGGGGAGTTTCAATCCCCTCCCATACTCCCCAACAGATTTCATCATTTGAGCAAATAAAGGACTTTTAACCAAATTGAAGGCTAATGCATGCCCGTATAAAAATCTACAAATATCCCTAACCACTGATTCCCGTTTTTAAATTATTTCATTCATTATCCATTGTTTAGGTACATTTTTCCTTCCTTTCATTACAAATGAATTCATAGTGCCCTTTTTTATTTTTGCATTTGGCTCATCTACCTCAAAACACTCAACATCATCACCAAAATTTTTCTTTATTTCTTTCTCCCCCAACAAATTTTTTTAAAAAATTGAATTTCTTTGTGAACTTGAGCATAAGGAGAAACATTGTTATGTGCACCCGCAAGATGATTTTTCATTCTATTCACCCCTCCCCAAAAATTCTTGTTACAATAATTGCATACAAGATGTAATCAATTTCCATCACCTCTTTTACCATCATCAAGTTTTTTACAGTGACTCCAAGTTGGATCAACAACTTTACTTTTACTTCTACGTGCCATTATTCAATAAAATAATAGTACACAATCCCACTGTAAAGTATGTAAACCAATCCCTGTTAAAAAGTAAGAACTATTTTTTTAAAAAAAATGAATTGTTAAAAAAAATAAAAAACTTAATGTTACCACTGTGTTTTTTTTTTAAAATTTTTGGTTAAGTGGTTGTGCCACGGATGATTGAGCAATAGGCAATGGGACCACAGTTCCACAGCCTACTCGGCTTTGAAGCTTTGAGAAAAGGTCCAATCAAAAAAAAAAAAAAAAAAAGGGACCATAGCCCCCTCGGCTTCAAAGCTTCGAGAAAGTGTTGAGGAGATCTCCTTGAAGCTTTGGTTTGATCAAAAAAATAAAAAAAAAGCTTCACGAGCGGCTTCGGGGAAGAGAAACAGATAGATCAGGAAGAAGGCTTCGGTCAGATTAAAAGAAAAAAAAAGCTTCGGTGTTTCAGAGAAGAGAAATAGAGAGATTGGGGAAGAAGGCTTCGGTCCGATCAAAAAAAAAAAAGCTTCGGGAAAGAGAAACAGAGAGATCAGGGAAGAAAAACTGAGATAGCAATGGGAAAAAATATACCTACCGGACCAACGACGAATTCGCAGGGATGCTTCGAAGGCTTCGAGGCTTCCTCTTCTCCATGCGACCTCTTCCTCTTCTTGCCGTGGTCTTCAAAGGCTCGAAGAAGTCGGAGAAAATGGAGAAACAATCGGAGAAGACGAATAAAAGTTCAAAGGTTTCAAATTTCTTTGATTTGCTTGTGTGAACCACTTTTTGAAAGCAGATTTTGCCAAAATCTGACTTTTTTTTTTTTGGCCAAAATCTAACTCTTCGGCTTCCAAAAACAATGAACAACAACTGATTTGGGATTCTAAGAACTTACCTTTTCCGACTCGATGGTATCGGATGATCCGCGAGTCACATGATTCAGCCAATGAGTCCACGATTCAGGTATAATTCTTCCTTTTTTCCGATTCTCCATTTTGGTTCGGCTCAGCCAAGCTTCGAATCGTCGTGAATTGTACGAGTCGAATCGCGACTCGTACGATTCTAACAACAGAGGAGATAGGAGCTTTAGAATCAGATATAAAGAAGCAATATTGAAGACTCTCTATTTTACACCATCCTGATAAGAATCCTGATCCAGGTTGAAGAAGTCATTGTTTTCTTCCAAATCTCATACCATAACTTGAGCTTTAAGAATAATATTTGTTCCTATTTCTAGTTTGATTTACACTACGGTCTGCTGTTTCAGAGGCCAACAAGTACTTCGTAGAGTCTATATCCAAGGCATATCAGGCTCTGCTTGATCCTATATCTCGTGAGAATTATGAAAAATATGGTCACCTGGTTGGCTGGCAGGTAGTATAAAACTTTTCCTTCTATGGGGGTGTATATATGTGTATTATGAGTGCGACAACTCAAAATACCTATACTTCCTGATATATTTTCTGAAACAGGGTCCAGTATCGGACAAAATGCTTAAATTACTAATGCCTTGATGGGACTGTGACCAGGGATTTCAAATGGGGATTGTTTTACCTCAGTTCTTGCTGAATATAGATGGAGCATCTGGTGCAATGCCTCTGCTTGGAATTGTTGGAGTTTGCATTCTCTTGCCTTTGTTGATAGCAATTATATATTTATCAAGGTCATCAAAATATACTGCGAATTATGTCATGCATAAAACTTTGTCAACATACTATTATTTCATGAAACCGTCTTTGGCTCCCAGGTTTGAAACATTTCTTTTGTTCTGAATATATATATATATATATATATATATATATATATATATATATATATATATATATATATATATATATATATATATATATATATATATATATATATAACTTGTATTATCATTTTGATTCTTTTTTTTTTAAAAAAAAAAACTTCCCAATGCTATATTTGCACATGTTTATTAGCTATTAAGTAATAAATGTTATATTTTTGTTTGCTAGAAATGCTTTGCCTTGAATTTTGATCTCATTTTGTTACACTTGTTCTTGATGATGTATCAGCAGCCACAAAATAGTAATTTTTTAGTAAAAAGACTATATAAACACTTGGACCTTTCCAAGATTGAGTTAGAAATAAAAGAAATTTCTCATTTGCAATATTTTGTCCCCAGTTTCGAGTTAAAAGTACATGAATTTAGGCCTCTTTCAGTGAATAGGACATAATCAAGTCATTATCAAGGAAACCAGTTAAAGAGACTGCTCATGAAGACATTGAAATCATGCACAAGGATGTTGGGTTCCATAGAAGGCACCAAGAAGGTGCAGATGAGTGCAGAGGATTTAGAAGGCCAAGGAGATCTCCTCAACACTTGCTCAAGATGACAAGTTGAAGAGGCTTTTGTGTGGTTCTATTGGATTTATGGTAAACATGGTGTTGATAAAAGGAATCTTCAGTCTATGTTCCCAATAAGTTACTAGGGTTTCATATTTTTTTGGAGACTGCAAAAAAAAAATGAAATTTCTGATTTCTTTAATTATGGATTTAAATATAAGAAAGCGAACTACATAGGTTGAAGGACAAACCTGACAAACCTCAAATCAGTTTTGTCTATAGAAATTGTCTTTGACTTTTCAAATTGGGATACATTCTCACCGCCCATTAGATTGGCCTCTCTCATCAATAATATTCTTTAGCAAAAATAAGAGAATACACATCCTCATTATGGCCATAAAATTTTGTTTAGTACATCCAGATGCCCCCCTTTATAACCAAAATTATATCTAAATTGCCAATTCTATAGTGTACCCTCAACATCACCAATAGAGCACCTACCTCACCTAATATAATTCACCTATTATTAAGGTTTAAAACCTTTTCTACATTGGCCTGCATTGGCTGATACATACCGCACGAGCTAGGACTTAGAGCATGGTTTTGCTTGAGTTGACATTATACCTACTACCCAAGCTTGCACATTTGACTTAACATTCATAATGCTCTTGCCATCTTGATGATCAAGGCGACTCTTCCACAATGATCACATTTGTCATGTACTTACAAGCTTCCATTTTTTTCTCCATTCTAGGTGACGTTCTAACTGTAACAACTTAATATTGTGGCCAAATTTCTTTTTTAGTTTCAAGTGTTGCTTAATGTTATTATATGCACTCTTGTTCTAGCAGTTTGTTACAAGCCCCTGGTTTTTTTCCTCCCATTTTTTAGGGCATATCTTAGCAAAGTGTTCTTTTTGCTTCCTTTACATGCGGTGTAGTTTCTGTCCTGTTTTCTTGGATTCTTAAACTTACCACACTTTGGTTACCTCTATTTATTTCCTGAAACATTGGACACTGCTCTGTTTTAAGGGTGTTATGGAACATGAGATGGAGGTTGAGATATGACAAACTTTACACAATCTTCCTCTGTAAAGTGCTACCTTCTTAAGTTAGCCTTGTTGTGCTCATGATTATTAATGATTCAAAATTTAAGAAAAGCAATTACTCGTAAAAGGATATGCAATCTTAGATAATTTGCTGGAAGGATTTGCCTTTCAGTTTTTACCTTGGTCTCTTGCCATGTAGGAATGTCCGGTAGCCAATCTTTTACATCTGTCCCTTATCAATATACTGTGAAAGACATGTTGATCCCTTTATTTTGTCCTTGCCAACTTCATAAACTTTCTTTCTTTCGAGCATATGATTCCAGTCAGTGTAAGATTCTTATGCATAACCCAATCAGGTAGCTAATAGGATTCAACTTTTCCCCAAAATTAGGTTGAACCTTTTAGGGAAACTTCCAGTCATATGTTTCAAATTTTTTTAGAGCCTTGGTGGCTCAATCAATTGTCCTACCATTTGTTTCTTCTTTACATTTGAACATAATGAACAGAGATTTGGTTGACACCCATCCCTTTTTTTTTTTTTTTGGACCGCACTGAATTAGATGTGCTCCCATTTTCTGTGTTCTTTAGAAAATGTGAAAATTTGCAATAGCAGTTTGCTTGAGATAACTTATGTTGACCTTCTGTGCTTAAGCATTTTTTTACATGTGAACAAGTTCTAGAACTCATTTTTGTTTGTAAGAATCAAATCATTTGGAATGATGTCAGTTTGATTCCAAACTAATGCATGGAATCCTCAACTGTATTCTCCAAATTAGAGTTCTAGATTTTTTTTTAGAAAGAACCAAAAAAAAATGGAAAATTCTGATTTTTGTCTCTTACTGTTCAGATTCTACCATTAATTTATTGTGAACACTAATATAAGCTATGTGAAAAAGTTAGGAACCTTGCCAAAATTTGGAGCAGAGATGCATCTTACCAATATTCTAACTGAAATCCATGATTGAGGTTTGCCATCAGCTGAGAGTTTGATGTCCCACTAGTAATGTTCTTCAATAAGTAGAACAATTACTCTTTCAAAAAGAAGCTACAAATTGTTTACCACGTTATTGTGGAAGTTTATCCAAAAAATAAATCCTAGAGCAATAAAACCTCATAATGGTTGCTCTAACTTACCTTTTAGGAATCCTAGTCTCATGTGACTCCTCTTTTCAAGATACTCGAGTCTCAAAATAAATGGAAGCTAGTGGATTGAAATTACTTGATAAAGAATATATCAGTAATGTAATTTGGTTTTCTAGGGCCTTTTACTTGCCAGTGAGTTAGGGTTTGATTTTGAGCTGACTACAAAATTTTCACATCCACTTGTCTGATGGACAAATTTTATTGAAGTCCTGCTTAATTTGTTTACTTTTGTTATATCAATCTTGTAATCGAAGGACAGTGCATTTTTTTCCCAACTTATTTTGATATTGGATTTTGCCTCCATCTCATTAGGACCTCATGTATCACATTATTTATTAACACTCTTGAAAGCTACATCAGAAGTTTTCCCATTTGTAGCTGACATTAATGGGTACAGCAAAGTAATGGATGTCTTCATTAAGGCTGCAGGATACATGGAAATGCCAGTTCGTAGAAGCGACGATGAACCCTCCAGAAACTTTTTGTGGCAGTTAGAAGTGAGTTGAATCTGGACTTGAAGAACATCAGGACAGAACAGGCAAAGTTTTGGAAGCAACATCCTTCTCCAGTTAAGGTAGTTTTCTGCTAATCATATTTTCTTGTTTTATTACTAGTGATATACTTTGCATGAAGTCCCATCATCATTCGCTCACATTTGTGTTAATTTTGTGAATTACAAATTAACACAAATCTTATCAGGCCCTGATTAATGAAGATCTTCTCTTAGATTTTTTTTTTTTTTAAAAAAAATTTGCCGTATATTGTGAAATATGTTTTTGCTCTCCATTTTCTCCATCTGATATAAGCACAGTGCACTTCATATCCGTGCATATCTGCAACTTTTTAACCAGCATATTGGGGGGACTTCCTATCTTGCAAATTTGCAAGAGGATAGAATCTGGTTCTGTAAATTCAAAAGAAAAAGAATCACTGACTTTAAAAAACAGTAGCATAATTGCCAGACATATGTGATGGCTGTTTAGACACCAATTTGTGGTGTTACTAATAAGTAATGAAATATATCGATTGATTGATTGATTCCAATTTAGTTTGTGCCATACACACACACACACACATACATAGTGTGTGTGTGTGTGTGTGGTCGATGATATATAATTCAAGTGCTACTGCTTCCTAGCTCTCCTTTTGGACCATGCGATTGTTGAACTCAAATCCATTCCTCTAGCTTGCTTAGAGCTTATGATCGCAAGGAGACGGATCAACTTCAGCAGTATTGAGGAATCCGTCTTGAACATGGAGGTTCCCTTAACGGGTTCAAAGGGAGTTTATTTCCATTTAAACCTGATTTAATTGCCAAATACTCCCAGTTGTTGGGAGGCCTAGGTTAGACCCACCAAGGTGGTCAAAGTCCTATGTTTACACATAACCTAGTTTAACTTACACCTAAGGAACCTTGGTTTAACTGTAAAACATGCTAGACTTGGTTTAAACACCCTCTTTTAATCCACTATTATTGATAAAATAATAGATTTAGCCCTTATATGAAATTAATATTATTATAATATAATACTATATTAACACAACATTATTAGATTATAAGCATAGTATTAATATATTATAATTTTTATATGTATGATAACATTATACATAGCATTGTATCATGTCATAACGCTATTATAATATTACCATCATATAAATCTTATTATAGTATTATTATATAATATGATATACAATATATTATATAGTATTATCATGATATTGTTATATTATATATAATAGTAGGGATTGGATGGACCAACTTATCCACTTTCATAATATTTAACTTTTCTTATCCATTAATTCTCAAATTAAGACTCAAACACTTAAAAAAGTGCAACCATTACATGTGTTAATGGCTTATTATCTTTAAGGGTTCATTTGGTTGGAGTATGTCAAATTTTGGGATAATTTAATGATTCATGGGAGTCATTTATCTTGAAAAATGATTGCAAAAAAAAAATAATTTTTATCATGTTTGGTTGGTAAAAAAATCACTCAAAATAATGATACTGAAAAAAGATTACTACGTTTGGTTGGAGGTAATTCTATATATAAATATAATAAAATTTATAAATATTGCCTTCAACATAAAATAATTTTTTAATATTAGGATGGCATTATCATCTTCAATTAGTTTTTATATAATGATTATAATCATATAGTCCTTTGCATAATGTCATCTTCATCTTAACTTTTTTGCCAAAATTTTTATTGAATGAATTTGGAAGAACATCAAAACAAATTCAATAATTATATATGCAGATTTATTGGAGGTATTTTTATCGAGTATGGATTATCATCACTTGAAAATTTATCAAATACCAATTTTTTATGATATTTATTTTATTTTTTCTCTCCAAAAATATGAGTTCATCAATTTTTTTACCATCTTTTTTTTCATTTTTCATACTAAATATGGTAATCTGATATAAAATTTATTTTTTCATGTGAAATTATCCTCAACCAAATGGATTCTAAGACAAAATAAGCTTTGAACTTAAAGCTCGTTAATTCAAGTGTCACTTTCCCCTAAACCTGGAAAATCAAAACCCACTCCAAATGGAGCTTTAGGGGCTCTAGCATTTTTGATGAAGAAGGTTAGATTCATCATATTCCAATAATGAAATTATTTGCCATCACAACTGACCTAATCAAAGCACATCTAATATATATATTCTCCCATGCTAAGGAAAGTAGTTTTCTAATCTATGAGGACTTGAGTGACCATCCACCATCTCCACTCGCACTTTTCTAGTCTCATCAACCATTTTCTAGTCTCATCAACCATGACCGGAAACGGAGACCGTCCTTGCTTGCTAAGAATGCTTTTACAACTTGGAAAAATGCAATATTTGGTAGCGCGTAGCAAATGCAATCCACTCTTCATGGCCAAAGCATACTACGATCTGTCTGGTTTTGGTCTCCCACGTAAACCAACTCCTGGTAGATCACCGCGTCGACAGGATCACTAGGTTGACAAAGCTGAAGATTTGGACCTTTTCCTTTCATCTTTTAGCATCACGACCACAACAGAATGGGGCAATAATTGAGATGAAAGCGTTGTAGACAAACAAAGTTTAATGCCATGTGCACCTAGGCGATAACGCACTTAACGTGAAGTGCGAGGGATACCAGTCTCTCTTGTCCTTGGACCAAAGACTGGTTTGCCATTGGTCTCCTCTTTTCCGTTTCACTAATCTAAGCATGTGGCTTTCTGACCGTGCGACTACAATAGCACTGCGGTTGAAGTAAGAAAATTTGAGGAGACAGATGTTGTGTAGAAAGAAATCGTTAGGGTTTCTCGGTAATAGGAATCCGAACTCGGTTACTGACCAGAGGAGTCCATTTTGGACATTTGATTAGTCCGAAGTGGAGCTCAACTGAGTTTCCACCTGGATCAATTTAAGTGACAAAAGTCCTGAAACGATTTGAAATTAAAGCAGGGAGAGCCAAAGCTACCTCAGTGAAGTGGACAAGCCAAACGGGCACTAAGTTTGTTCAATATCTATCAAGGATTGCTTCTGCTGCTGCCTAGTGAAAATAATGAGTTCCTGATCGTAAGGCATGCTGTCTAAACAATATTCCGACTCAAGCTTACGGACCCGAAAATTCTCACACTTGATATTTCTGTTCACTAGATTGCAAGATTGGCATGCCAGGACCATCGATTATAATATCAACCTCAAGACTAGCAATCGTGACCACTGGCTTCCAATTCACTCGGCTTGAATGGAGCCTTCCTATTGCTCTTTCTAGTCGCTCACTAAGCCAATTCACTCGGCTTGAATGGAGCCTTCCTAATGCTCTTTCTAGTCGCTCACTCTAAAAGTTCCATGTTGGTTCCGTATTTTACTTTGCCTTGTGAGATTATGTTTCTTCGAAAACAAAATTTTCCTTTTTAGCAAGACTTGTACATTGAAATAAATTTCGTTTATGGAAACATAAGCGTCTTTTCTTGAAGAGCACGAATAGACTGCTAAATTCCTTGGTTGCCTGTTAAAGAGCTTGAGGTAAGAGATCGGTCACAGTTGAGGAGAATGACGCTGGCACCAGCTGGATTGCCCCATTATTTTGGTGGGTGGTTCTACCTTTGGGGCTATTCTTCTTCTTCTTCTTCTTCTTCTTCTTCTTGGTACCATCCTTTGGGGCTATTCAGCATTGAAATGGATCTAGAGATTTGTATCTTTTGCCTTTTGATATATCATAAGAAATGCTAGCACCATATTCTTGAGAACTTTAGCACCATTTAGCACCGTGTTAAGGGCGTTTTAGAAATGATTTTTCTATGTATCCTAGACTTGCTTGTTATTGAATAAAGGTAGTCAGTTTGTTCTTCGCGGCGCCCTGAAGGATAAATTCACATCGGCGCCTTTTCAGCTGATAAATGGAGTACTTTCTAGAATGGGTTCGGAGTACTCCGTGTGTGTATTTGGAATAAGCCTCTGATGTGATGCGAGAGGCACACCAGGAGTTGCCGGAGGCCATGGGCGGGCCTGAAGTCACAGTAAGAAAGATTCTATTGGCAGGACTCCGGTGGCCTACCATTACGACAAATGTGAAGGATTTTGTGCGGGCGTGCGACGCCTCCCAGAGGACCGGGAAGCCAGGTCCTAAAGTCTATATGCCCTTGACGCCGCGTTTTAAGGTAAAGGGAGGAAGGCTGGGGCATCCATTTCGTAGGTTCCTTGACACGCGGAGCGCGTCTCGTGGGTGCAGTCGTCACCGCTACCGAATAATGCTGAGAAAAATGGGTCGAAGCAAGGGCGGTAGGCGGGGAAGGAAGCGCTAACAGCCAACAAACCAAGTCTTTTTTCGTATTTAGTGCTTCCCGCCGCGTGAAGCAAGAAGCATATCGCCCGTACAAGTAAAGTCAAGCTTCGCAGCCATCCCTGCTTGCGTTTTCGGTGAAGTTTTCCACTTCGTTCAGTTACGGGGGGTTGGAACTCACTGCTTTGCGCCATGCTGCTACTTCTTTGGGACGGAGGTGTGAATGTGCTGCTGTGCAGCTGTAGATCGTCTCTGTCCTCCTCGGAACTCCACCAAGCGGTACTCAGTCTGTGCATCCCTTCACTTGCCTTAGGTGGCGAGTGGAGTTGGGCTCTTGTGTAGCGTGTGTTTTCGGTTGCGTGAAGGCGTGCTTGGCCTCTGTCTGGAGCGGTGGATGTGCCGATGGCGTGGAAGGCTGCTGCTGGGTTCACTGGATCAAAGAAATGACATTAGATTATACTCTCCTCGGTGACGATATCGTCATCGGGGATCAGAAGGTAGGTAGCTCTATGCTATAGAAAGTGTCTCGCGCAGATCTGGGGGTCAGCCTTTCGATGTCGAAATCGCTGGTCTCGGATATCGGAGCCTTGGAATTAATTAGCTAAGAAATTCCGTGTTAAGGGCGTCGATCTCTCCCCTATTCATATTAAGATGATTAGAGCTGCATTCTTTTCATTGTCAACTTTAAAAGTGTCGCTAAGAACTTTTATTAATGGAAACAAGACGACAGAGGACTATGGTAATGGACCACATAAAGAACCGCGTGTCATACATTTAATTAGGAAAATTCTTAAAATGAGGGGTGTGAAGGATGGAAGAAGGTTAAAGATGGTTGGCATGTCTACATATATGTGATGTACTAGAATGCTTGCAAACATGGAAGAGGCAAGGGGGGAAAAAACAGTCTCCATCACACATAATCTTAATAATAGATCATTAAGCCAAGCTCAAAAAATATGGAATTAATAATTGAGTTATTAAAACATATAATAGATTATGAGTACTTGTCAAATCTTCGTAGCAATAGTTTACTTATAGGACTTATTTGATTCATGGAAAAAAAATTTCCTCACTAAAATAATTTTCATGGAACGCTGATACCTAGAAAAGTGGTTTTTTAATATTTTATTGATCATGAAAAAATGAAAAATATTTTGCTGATTAAAAGTGGCATATTGTAGAATGGTTTGTTTGATTTAGAATCCATTTTTCTAAACAGTTGTTTAAAATATCTATTATGCTATTAATAAAGAGAGCTTTTACTCCATTCTATCTAAAAGCTTAAAGGTATATTTAGAAGGAAAAAAAAATCTGATTAAGAGAGATTGAAAACCTAAATAGAAACTCTTTTCTATTATTTCATTTTGCCATGGCCCTGGGCTTCTGGACTTGATTCTTATGATCATCATAGGGCTGCTCCTCTATCACCGAGGTAGATAGATTCCATCTTGATGCAATCCAGTTCCTACAATGAACATGCTATAGCCAACATACACCTCAGGGTTCCGAATGGCTAGGAGATCGAGTTATAGTGTAGTCAAACTATAACACCCTCAAGGTGAACTGCCGATGCACCTCAGGTCAAAAAATCAGACACACCACTACAGCATCGAGTCAGTCATTGACGAGAAGGTAGACTTCCTAATGACTACTCGAGGTGGTCACGCTCAGTGCCCTCGTTTTCTAACGAGTACCTGTACTCTCGCTCCGGTGTCTCCACATCGTAGACTCAAGACTCATCTACTAAAGAGAAGCGATTTGTACACCAACCTTTCGGATCAATCACCATCCTCGTGATGATCCTATGGTCGGGAGCATTTTATGAGTTATTAATGATTATTCATGTCTTAAATTTTCAACTTTTGAAAATATGAATTATCATTACCATTAACTCAAAGGATGTATGGTAGACACTAAATACACATATGTGATAGAAAATAACCCATTTTATTGATTTTAGTCAAAATTATAATTTTACCCCTAAAAGTGTATTACGAGTGTCAGCCAATTCTGGCTTCTAGGGCACATATACCAACAAGATCATCGAATGTGAAAGAAAAATTTGTGGTTATAATATGAGAGAGATGACGTAGTTTATATGTTATAGCAATTAAGAGCGGCCTGCATCATCCAAATGCTTGAAAATTGGGGGAGTCTGGCATTTCTTTCTTTCTTTCTTTCTTTTTTTAGTAGACCACCATTTTCTTGGATACTCACTGGGAGTAGTACGTCAGTGAAATAGAAAAGTATCCAGCACTTTGTTAGCAAACAGTATGAATTGCAGTTTACCTCCATGGGCACTCTGTGAGCACATACTCTTGTTACCCTGTCATGTATAAGAGATTTTTTATGTATGTGCAGAAGCTGGTGCTTCATGACCGCATGCTGACAAGTTATATAGTTGAATCTCTTAGGCTGCATGATTTTGATTACTTGTGCTGGTTATATATTGTCGCCCTCAACATCATATTCTAAACAATACATGTCTTTCATGTACAGCCTCTTGAGAGATATTATTGCATTTCATTATAATTCCTTGAAGATGTTTTATGTTTTAATACTCATAGGTGCGATCTCATGCTTACACATATGCTGATACATGTAAAAGATATGCATTCAGTATTTATTTTTATCATAAGAATATGGTCAAGCATGTATTGGCAGTTACTGATTAATTTCAGTTATGTATGCTGACATGATGCCATTCAGCTCTTTGGATTCGCCTATGGTGGACCATTTGGGCACTTCCTGCATAAGCTGTTGGATATCATTTTCAAGGGGAAGAAAGACAAAAAGACTGTAGCCAAGAAGGTAAAGTAATATTCATCCTTAACTCCTTGGTCTCCGGAAGGTGATTTAGTAAGGTTCACTAGAATCAGTGAGAAAAGATATAAGAAAGCTGGCGTCTCTTCATGAGTAAGTAAATGTGACAGTTCACAATGAGATAAATTTGACCAGTCCATAGAGATCCACAAGGGGACGATTCATGAGCACCTACCCTCATATGATAGCAACCGATTCCCCTTAGATCCGGACGTCCCAATGCCTTGATAGCGGGCTGTTCCTGGAATTAAGCATGAAGCTGATCAAGTTACTTCCTCACACATTGTAGAGATGTACTTTTTCAGGTCCTGTTGGAGCAGATGACATCTTCTCCATGGAACAATTTGCTGTTCCTGCTATATTATGGATTAATTGTTGAGCGTAAGTTCCTTTCTCTGATAATTCAATGGCATCTTAAGAAGGTTTTTGCATATTGACCGCAACACCCCACCCAACCAAAAAAAAAAAAAAAGAAGAAGGTATTTGAATAACTTGGTACCTGTTTGAAGTTATTGGCTGTGCTACATGCTTGACATGTATGTATGTGGCATCATGCCAAGAAATATCCACCCAACTTTCATGCTCCAACTCAGGTAGATATCTTTATTCAAGTTTCTGCAAATAATGTCTCGTGCCACAGGATCATTTAGTCATATGCATACAACTTATTACCACAATGTTGAATTCTATCAGCTATTTTGATATATTATATTTTCATCAATCTGTTATACAGTAATCTTGTCAACTTTCATATATTGGCGTTGTTTTGGTACGAAGGCTATTTTTTTGGTATGAAGGCTTAAAGAAATACTGGTCTCATAATTATCTGTATCCATTCTTTTTCACATACTAACTGATACTTGTTTGCTCATATCTAACTTGGAAAGTACTTGAACAATACTATTCTGACTTCTGAATCAACTTGTTAGTTATGCCTCAAAGAAAACATATCAAAATTCTGGTTATAGTTAAGATTCAATTATGGTTTATGTCTTTATGATAAGCACATGAAGCATGCTATAAGAGAACATGCATTATTATAGCCACAGCCATAGCATGGCATTTTTGAAATGGGCTAGGAGGTCAATAGTTTTATTGTTTTTCTTCCAGTCATGCATGACTTTGAAGATGTTCAAGGAACAAAGCAAAACCTGGGTGTGAGTCAAACTTTTGCAGGAATCCACTGGTTATCTGTTCAAATGACTGCAAATCAGAGTCAGATTCCACAAAGAGCTTCTTGCTAGGCTGCATGCACCCTGCCATGCTTGATGACTTGGCTTTTAATTGTGGTTGTGGATTGAGATTTGCAAATTTTTAATCCTGTTGGATAATTATGAACCTTGTTTTTTGTAGATGAGCTTCCATAGCTAGCACAATTTCCAGTACATGAGCTGCTCATTTGGTTCTGCTCAGCCAGCTCTGAGCAAGTAATAGTTGGGTGTATACAAACTTCATGCTAGAACAATCCAAAAACTCTGACCATGCATCTTCTGCCCACTTGCTGCATATCAACGATCTTTATTAATCCCCGGCTAATTGTGCTCTTCCTTAAAACCCTATTCTCTGACACTGGTAATCAAATTCACTGAAGACATGTCTTATAACAGCACAAGTTCAACAGTCTAAACTAGGGAAGACACAGATCTTGTTTTTTCATTTATGGTTAAACATATCCGGCACTTGATGATAATAGAAAGATAGCCCTAAAGAATCAGAACAATTTCTGACATCACCCTCTGACAGCATTGTGCAGGACCATTCTCCTTGGGTTATGAGCATCTCTAATCTTGCATCTCTTGAAAGAATGCTTGTCGGGAAATCATTGCTCGCCATCTCTTATCATGCTGACTTGCTAATTGCTAATAGAGAAGACGACTTCATCTGTTCCTTGAACCTGGATAATTTTGTCTGTTAAACAATTGAAAAGGGAAAAGCTAGAAATTATGAATTCATCGGATCATTTGTGTGCAAGAAGTGATGATATATTTATTAGATGTATCTAATCTCAGAATATATTTATTTATTGCATCAACTGATACAAATTCTTGTAATTTAGGGAGACCTTGGCTGCAGGTTAAGAATAAAGTTAAGAAGGATTATCCCTCGGTGCAGTTGACTGCATGGATGGTATGTAAAATCTGCATGGGTCTTAGCTCATGATGATTTCTGAGCATCCATCCTGAATAACTATTTTGACATACCATGCAGTTCTGGCCGGTGGTAGGATGGATAAATCATCAATATATGCCGCTCCAAATTCGTGTTGTATTTCATAGCTTTGTTGCCTGTTGCTGGTATGATTTTGATGTTATTTGGACTAGTTTCATTCACCCGACATTTGTTTATTTGGTATATTGGTAAATCTGTTTGCCTCAGGGGAATATTTCTAAACCTTAGAGCCAGAACCATGGCCTTGAGCAAGTGATGGACGAATTTCTGGCTGGGGGAGGGGGAGCTGTGCTTGAGTCATGTCGTGCCGATCTATTTGGTGTTATTCGGTGTATGATTATTGTTTTATGGCATTTTCATGAAATGAAACATATCTGTGTTGTTAGATTTATCCTTCTATACCCCTTGGCTCTTATTTTCGCCTGTCTCCTCATGACCTTTCTTCATTGGGCCCCGGGTCTCTTTCACTTCTCCTGTTACTCGAGTGGACTGCTATGGAAATTTATATCCATGTATGTATTTGTGTTACTCTTGCATGACAAGGCCACCACTTACCAAAAGAATTTCTAACACGGGCTGCTACTTTTGAATGATTTATCAGAAAATTTGAGAATTTAAATAGGAAGGGATGCGAGTGGTTAACCACCAATTCTTGTTTTTTTTCTTCCCTAAAGCACCAACACTCTTATTAATGTTTTAAGATAGACTATCTTTTAATGTTTCAACAAAAAGATAAATCAGAATCTTAAGCCAGTTGCTAACTACTCTGTTATTAGCATTAAAATACCATGATACTTAATGGACGTTGTTTATGCATTAATGAAATTAATTAAGTAAAATTTTCTTTTCGGTTATCTGGCGGCAGTATGATTTCGGACGTTTACCCATACGATAATCTCTGTCAGCACAAACAGCTGGAGGTGAGATGATAAAGATCAAACGGCTTCCTTGAAAACTAGGTAGCCCCTTCTCCATCCCTAAAGCAGACGCAAGTTGATTTCAAGAAGCTCCACATTTTATCCAGTTTTTATTAAGCCTTTGGTCATGACCCTGTTTTCCTTGGTATCGGGCGCATAGCTTGCTTTACTTTTTAGTGGAGAAGGAATTCTTAAGTAGGCTTAGTCTACCATATGTACTGTGGATAAAGCCAATAAAGATCTGCCACGTCAACATTTTAAATTGAAAAATTCTGCAACTACCTCAACAGCGATGTGTTCAGGTAGTTAAGCAGTAATATATTGAGTTGGATTTAGAATTTTTCAATTCAAAATATTAACGTAGCAGGTTTTGTCTGCAGTACAAATGGTAAAACTAAGTCTATCTAACCAAGAATTTCTCCAAATGGAGGTGCTTTTCTGATGATGATCTCAACCGGTCAAATCAGTCAAACCTTCCTTCGTGTTGAGGGAAACTCTGAGCTGATCTTTCCCTTGGGGCAAAAAATGTTTGCTCATACGAGTCCATGAAGCAGGACATGTGGTTTTGTTTTTTAAAATATTATTTTTTAAATAATTAATTCTAAAAATATGGTTTTTTTAAATCCATTTCCGAAACTATCCTACTTGTGTGGGGGTGGCGATGATGTGGTGAAATCGCATGTTCGACATGCGTTTTATTATTTTTTTTCCTTCCCGTGCATCGCCGGCTGTTTTTTTTTTTTCTTCCGTTCCGATCCGCTCTTCGCCGGGGCCAGGGGAGGGGACAGCGGCAGTGGCGGGTGCGGGGGGTGCTGGGGCCGGGGAGGGGAGGCGGGGACGGCGGCGGCGCCGGGCCGCGGTCGCGCGGGATACGGGAGGTGCCCTGGCCGGGGGAGGGGAGGTGGGTTGGCGACGTCTCCGGTGGCGGCCGGTGGAGGGAGGGGGGACAGCGGCAGTGCCGGGCCGCGAGAGGATGGAGGGGCGCCGGCGGAGGGGCGCGCAGAGGGCGTGCGGCTTCCCGGGGGAATGGTGGTGGTCGGGCGGAGGCCGTAGGGGGCGCGGCGTGCTTCGCCGCCGCCAAGGGGGGTGCAGGGGGTGGGGGAGGGGAGGGCGGCGGCGACGGGTGCGCTGGGGCGGGTTTGGGGGGCGGGGGGTGCTGCGGGAGGAAGGGAAGGGAAGGGAAACGAAAAGAAAGAAAAAAAGAAAGAAAAAAAAAAAATTGAGGAGGGGGAGGGAAAAAAAGAAAAGAAAAGAAAAGAATTTAATATTTTTTATTATTAATTTAAATATACTATCTATATAATAGTATATTATTTTTAAGATAATTTTTAAAAAATAATAAAATTATTATTAAAAAAATTATTTTACTAACATATTATTTTTTAAAAAAATGTTATTAAAAAATATTATTTTCCTAACATATTAAATAATTTTAAAAAAATGTTATTAACATATTATTTTTTTTAAAAAATATTTTCCTAAAAATTAATAATAAAACATTCTTTTATAAAAAAATAATATTTTTTTAATATTTTATTAAACAAATAATAAAATAATAATGTTATTTTAAAATAATATTATTTTTCAAATAATGTTATTATATTTTAATATTTTAAAATACAAATAATATTTTCAAATAATATTATTATACATATAATATTTTATTATTTTCCTATCATATAAATAATTTTTTTATTAATACTTTAAATAATATTTTATGATTTTAAAAAATACTATTTAAAATTTATTTTTAAAAAACTAATAATAAAATCATAAAATATTATTTAAAAATGATGTGATATAATAGTAAAATATATTGTATATAGAATATTATTTTTAAGATAAATTTTAAAAAATAATATGTTATTACAAAAATATTATTTTCTTAACATGTTATTTTTAAAAAATGTTATTAAAAAATGTTATTTTTCTAACATATTAAAAATTTTTAAAAAAATGTTATTAAAAAATAATAAATTTTTTCTTTTCTTTTTTTCCCCTCCTCAAATTATTCTTTTTTTTATTTTTTTTGCTATCTTTCAGTTTTCCCCTCTTGCCCTTCCCTTTCTCCCACAGCAAACACCCCCCCCCCGCCCCGGCGCTGGCCTTGGCGGCGAAGCCTGCTCGCACGCCGCACTTCCTACGACTCTGCTCAACTACCACCATCACCCCTGGGAACCCGTACCCAATCGGCGCCCCCTCCGTCCGCTCCCTCCACCGAAGCCTCCTCCATCCACCGCAATCCGGCACCACCGCTGTCCCCCCTCCCCTCCCTAGCTGGCGCACCGGAGGTGCCGCCAACCCACCTCCCCTCCCCTGGCCCGTGCGCCTCCCGTACCCCGCATGTCTGCCGCCCGGTGCTGCCGCCGTCCACGCCTCCCGCACTCCGCACCACCGCCATCCCCTCTCCTGGCCCTGGCGAAGAACGGATCGGAATGGAAAAGAAAATGTAGGCGATGCGCGAAAAAAAAAAAACTTGATGAACCGCATGTTCAAATGTAGGTTCAAAAAAATTAAGAACCTGCAAAGATACGTGTTCAGTTGCTCAAAAATTAATTAAATCCATATATTCAAAATGTAGATGTAGGTTCAGTGCTACTAATGAACCAGTATGTTCAATATGTGGATTCATTTGAATTTTTAAATTTTCTTGAGTTGATGTCATATCATCTGAACCCACATGTTAGACATGCGGATTTTCAGTTAAATTCCCATGTTCAATATGTTGTTTCAATACGTGGCATCCTATTTATAAAAGATTAAAATATTTTTAAAAATAAAATTAAAAATATTATATTTTTAAAAATTAATATTTAAATAATAATATTTAAAAAAAAACCGGCACATGTATTGTTTTAATATTATCTCTAAAAATTACCATATCCAGAAAAAGTAAGTTTTATCTTGCCGAACAGAATGTACAGTATAAACGGTTTGGAAAAGCAGCTGATGCAATCAGATCAGCTTTCCAGCGAACTGTTTAATGTCTTCATCATTACATGAGCGAGAGGCATATGATGTCAAGTCCTTGAGCTCAGGGAGGCTCCTCCCTAGCTGCAATGCCATCTTCATCTCAAACAACTCCCCATTCTCCCTCTTCTGCAGATCTCTTTCCCCCAAATTCGACTCAATTTCTTCTTGTAACCTCCGGTAGAACCCGCCGCAGTTGCGAAGCAGCTCAAACACCATTCCAACCTGCCCACCATGCTCCAAGGTATTCACTACAGTTGCAAACGCCCCTCCGACGACCCCAAGCAATACAGGCAGTTGCCCAAGAGCAGGAGAGCCAATCAAACCGGCACCGGCCGCAGCCAGGCCAGCCATTAGAGGGCCCGAGGCGGCTAAAGTCTTGTTAATGCTCATGACCAGCTTGCCCAACCTCACATACTGCTCCTCATCTTTCACCTTCAGCACTCTCAGAATGCCCTTCATCTCCTCCTATAGCTCCTTGCTCCAGCCATTGCTTTCCACCCCATTAACATATTTTGGACGTGTCTCCTTCCGCTTCTCTTGCCGCCTTAGTTTAGGCCACCATCGAGTAGGCTTTACAGTTCCAGGGAACTTCTCGAGCATACCGGGGAGCAACGGCAGTGGGTAGGCCTTCTCGAGTGCGAGCACCTTCTCCATAGCCTCTTCGACATCCAATTCGGTAGGGGCTCGGAGGGCGAGCGTCGCATGGATCGATCTGTCGAGCTGCTTCCACAACCGCGTTGCATTCCTTTGTTCTTCTGCTAGCTGGGAAGGCTGGATGTTGTTGACGACCAGCATCATCCCGGTTGCAGCAGCGAACAAGACCATGGAAGATAGCTTGAAGGCTAGGATGTGCATGGGGGTTGGCTTCTCCCAGTGGGATAGACGAGATTCCAGCCATGAGGGATGCAGTGAGGCTAATGGAGTTGATGGAGTGGAGGAAGAGGTGATTCCAGTTATTCCTCTGTGCTCCGATGATCGCGTGCATCTCTGCTCGATCCGCGACTGCCTCGGCAATGGCATGAAGCTTGGCGATGATCAAATCTTCATCTTTGTTGCGCGTTGCGGTATGCGTTTGGCTTTGCCTGGTGGTGGTGTTCTCTCAGGATTAAATCCCCCATGGTGATGTTGGTTATTGGTAGGTTTGGAAGAGAGATCCTACCCTTGATTCTGACATTAGAAGGGGCACGAAGGCTAGCAGAAAACCTGCTGCCGAATGGAACTCACGATGATTCTGCTGCTGCTGCTGATGATAATAGATTCTGGCTTGAAGAGCTGCCATCTCTGTGTTCCTGCTGCTTACTGTAGTTTGTGCTGGTTCTTGTTTTTGGGATTCAAGAAGGGTACCGTCTGTGGTGAAATGGGAAGCCAGTTCATATTTATAATAGCTTTGGCTATTATTATTGGATGGTAGAGCCTAATTCATCTACAAGAGAAATCTGAAAATTAAAGGTAGAGATAGACTAGGCGGCCTATCAAGAGTCCATGGCCTGATCTATTATCGGTCTGATCTGATCTCGCCTATTTATCAAAATAAATTAAGTATACACTTTTAAAAAGATCTGTTTAAATAAATAGATCATACCTAAAATTTTAAAATCTGAAAGTCTGTAGGCCTACTTATATTATCTTTGATAGATGTTTGGGTCTATATTGAAGCTTTGAAGGCCTCGGCATGTTGACCTATTTAAAAGTCTTAATATTTATAAGCTTTTAAATAAGCTTTCAGGTCAGATCAAGCTTTTTTAATTTGCAAAATAGGTCAGGTCGAGCCTTATTTTAAATCTGAACCAGTTCAATAAGTTAGGCTCATGCTAGTATTTTATAATACAGACCTGACTTATTTAAGCTAAAATCTGGCCTGACTTGACCGATTTCCACCCCTATCGAGAATCAAGAAGTCCAAAGAAAGTCCAGAAAAAATCTAAAAAAAAAAAAAGGGAAAGAGGGCCAAGCGGACTCGGCCCGTTGGTTGGCACCAGGGCGCTCGGCTCGTTGGTTGGCTCGGCCCAGGCACCAATAGTCCTGATCGACACAGCACGGTTTGGTGCGGGCGTGTGGCCTAGCGAGCGCGTGCGGCCTGAACAGTTATGGGCGGGCTTAGACGCATGCGGGCTGGCTGCGGCACCTATGGCGACACACCAGGGGGTGTTTTCCCCTGGTTTCACGTAGTCCAGTGGATCGGAGAAGTGTTTTCCTAGTGTTTCACATGGTCCATAAACCTTCCTGGGGATTGGATCTGCTATCGAACAGTCTAGCGGCTTGATCGGACGGTCAGGAGTCGGTTTGAGTTTGATTAGGACTAGAAATTCCATTTTTTATACGGACTGAAGTAGTTTTTTGGCTATAAAATAGCATGTGGCCTGAAGGGCTTTAGCAGAATGCGTAGGAAATGGACAGAGCACCTAAAAGCTCTTTCAACATAGAGAAGAGGTCATTTTATAAAAAAAAAAAAAAAAAAAAAAGAGAAAGGAAGAGAGAAAGAGAGAGAAGGCAAGAATTTTTCTTATAAAAAAGTAGGGATTCTTCTTGTGTGCGATCTAAAGGATGATTAGATGAGTGAATTATCTTTAGGTATTTTCTTCTTCCTATTTGGAATTACTTTTGTATCTAAAAGAGAGAAAAAAATATTTTTTTATTTTTTATATTTTATAATTTTTTATTTTTAGTGAAGAATTATTTTATACGATCGTGAACGTAGAAGTAAGAAATTCTTAACCACGTAAATTTTTTATATTTAAACTTATAAAATTTTATTTTATTTTTTTAATAATTATTATATTTACTATCGTATTTGTGGAACAGTGAGAACTTCGCGAGCTGCGTTTACGGTTTGTGGGTTTTGACCAGGTATGTGCCAAGTTTTACCCAAAAAAAAATAAAAATCTAAGCCAACATTCAACTGTTAGAAAGTCGCAGGACGTCCGTTAGAATAATATTCTATTACAGGGGATTGGGTCTGACCCTTTTTTTATCTGGGCCTGATTAAAATTCAAGATTTAAGACTTGTACCACTTACGGTCAGAATAGCTTCCCAGCAAATTCTTTAATATCTTCATGTTGCAAACACGGGGAAGCATAGGATGCAAAGCCTTTGAGCTCAGAGAGGCTTCTCCCAAGCTGCAAGGCCATCTTCATCCGAAACAACTCCCCATCCTCCCTCTTCTCCACCTCACTTTCCCTCAAGTTGGACTCGATTTCCTCCTGCAACCTCCGGTAGAAACCGCCTAAGTTGCGGAACAGCTCAAACACCATTCCCACCTGCCCGCCGTGCTCCAGAGTATTCACTACTGTTGCAAGTGCTCCTCCGACAACCCCCAGCAACACCGGCAATGGGCCGTCAACAGGAGAGCCTATCAAACCAGCCCCTATTGCAGCCATGCCGGCGAATAGAGGTCCGGAGATTGCTAAAGTTTTGTTAATGTTCAACACCAGCTTGCCCAATCTCACATACTCCTCCTCATCTTTGGTCTTTAGAACTCTAAGAATTCCCGTCATCTCCTCTTCCAACTCCCTGCTCCAACCGTTGCTCGCCATCCCACTAACGCATGCTTTCTTCGTTTCTTGCCCCCTTCTCTGCATTTTAGGCCACCAACGTGTAGGCTCCACGGTTTCAGGGAACTTCTCCAACATCTCCGGAAGCAAAGGAAGTGGATAAGCCTTGTCGAGTGCGAGGACTTTCTCCATAGCCTCCTCGATGTCCGATTCGGCAGGCGCTCGGAGCGCGAGGGTGTTGTGGATCCATCTTTCGAGCTGCTTCCACAATCTGGTGGCATTCCTCTGCTCTTCGGCTAGCTGAGAAGGCTGGATCTTGTTGACGATCAGCATCATTCCGGTTGCTGCGGTGAACAAGACCACGGACGAGAGCTTGAAGGCTAAGAGATGTGGTGCTGCTTCTCCCACCGCGATAGCCGCGGAGGTGCCGGCCATGAGAGAAGCTGTGAGATTGATGGAGTTGATGGAGTGGAGGAAGAGGTGGTTCCAATTGTTCCTCTGATCTCCAATGATGGCGTGCATCTCCGCTCGGTCCGATACGGCCTCAGCGATCGCCAGGAACTTGGCCACCAAGCGATCATCTCTATCGGCTGTCGTTGGTTGAGGTGGTTGGGTGCGGTTAACGTCCGAATTATTACCTTCTTTAAGGCCGAGCTCTTCCACTTTGATCAAGGCAGGGAGGTTTGGAAGGGCGATGGGCTTTGCTCTCAGACGGGTCGGGACCTGAAGACCGGCGCAGATCCTTCGTTGATTTGAGAAGGAAGAAGAGGACAGGAGATTGCTAACCTGGAGAGTGGCCATGGTTATAGATCTTTCTTGGAGCTAGCTAGATCTCTTAATTTTGTGTGGGTTGTGGTGGTGGAGTGGCTTAGATATATATCAGTGTGCTTTGAGGCTTGTCTGCTGTGATGGGGGGATGGGAGGGGCTTGGGTTGCCTATATATAGAGGTGGTTGTGGAACGAGGAGATGGGCGAGATTTTAACTTGGGTCTCATTCTTAGTCTTGACTCTTGACCAGGCAACGTATGCCGTTTGAATTGGTTAAATCTGATGCAAAAGCTTCATTAGAAGGGAAGCCGTCAACGGGCCTGAATGGGTGAGACTTTTATGAGAGTTGATGTGGTAAGCCTTGCGACTCTTTCTCCGTCCTGTGCCTCTGGACTGAGCTAGCTAGATCTCTTAATTTTGTGTGGGTTGTGGTGGTGGAGTGGCTTAGATATATATCAGTGTGCTTTGAGGCTTGTCTGCTGTGATGGGGGGATGGGAGGGGCTTGGGTTGCCTATATATAGAGGTGGTTGTGGAACGAGGAGGTGGGCGAGATTTTAACTTGGGTCTCAATTCGCAGTCTTGACTCTTGACCAGGCAACGTACGCCGTTTGAGTCGGTTAAATCTGATGCAAAAGCTTCATCGGACGGAAACCGTCAACGCCTCAACGGCCCTGAACGGGTAAGCCTTGCGCGTTGGTCAGACTCTTTCTCCTCGCGGTCCACCTTGATCTACTAGGCTCGCGTTTGCCACGCATGCATGGGAACGTATTACCAATAAATACGAAGGGCTATTGTGCAAAAATGAACATAAGAATTTAAATATGAAAAGGAATTCGGCTTTGCAATGGAAGGTACAAACCGCGTTGGATTTTCTCCCGTACATGCGACGTACCATATAATTACCGTCCACCGTCCGTCGTGCGATGGGACGACTGCATGCGACTATGATATATATCTATATACGGATGACTAACTGTCGAGGTATAAAAGAAAGGTACTGTCACGTGTAAGTGATGTTACCATGGTATTGGACAATGTCAGGAGTTTCACGACTATAATGAGTAATATATTTTTTTGAATAAAATTATTATATATGAAACCAGCCAAGCTAATTAATGAACTTGAATAGGTTGAATAGATATTTTCGGATGGACCTATTGCACCGGAGACTGGCTAATCTAACTAATCTGAACAGGTTAAATAGATATATTTGGACGAAGCGATTGTACCTAAGACTAACCGAATCTAAATAAGTTGAATAGATATTTTTTGATGAAACTATTATATTTGGTACTAGCTAAGCTAATGAATATAGATAAGTTGAATACATTTTTTTTGGATGAAACTATTATACCTAAGTCGGCTAGCTAAGCTAATGAATTGGAATAAGTTGAATAAATTTTTTTTTTGGATGAATAAGTTGAATAAGCTAATGAATTAGGCTGAGCATCGAACTGAACTTCGACAGGAGCAAAATTTATTCCCAACAGTAGTCCCCCCACTCCCGAGTTCGAAACTTGAAGGAAGGGAGTGCAGAAAAGGCAACCGCCGAAGTCCTCTTCCAGACTCTGTGCCGGTTCAAGTTAAAGCTCGGAAGAGATCTCATCTCTAGTCAAAGTTGATGTTAAAGTTGAAGCTCGGAGGAGATCTCATCTCCAACCAAGGTTGAAGTAGATCTCGTCTCCTGCGGTCGAGGTCGGAGGTTAAGCTCCTTGGGAGCGATATTGTCTCTAGTAGTCGAGGCTAGCTCGGAGGAGATCACATCTTCGGCAGTCGAGGTTGACTCGATCGCTCGGAGGAGATTTTATCTCTAGCCGAGGTTCGAGCTCGGTCGCTCGGGAGAAATCTTATCTCTAGCTGAGGTTGGTTCAGTCACTCGGAAGAGATCTTATCTCTAGCCGAGGTTGAAGCTCGATCGCTCGGGAGAGATCTTATCTCTAGCCGGGGTTGATTCGATTGCTCGGAAGAGATCTTATCTCTGGCTGAGCTTGACTTGGAGGAGATCTTATCTCCTGCAGTCGAGGTTGGCTTGGAAGAGATCTTATCTCCTGCAGTTGAGGTTGACTCGGTCACTCAGGAGAGATCTTATCTCTGCTCGAGGTTGATTCGGGAGAAATCTTATCTCCAGCCGAGGTTGGTTCGAGAGAGATCTTATCTTCTACAGTCGACGTTGGTTCGGGGGAGATCTTATCTCCAGTCGAAGTTGGTTCGAGGAAGATCTTATCTTCTGCAGCCTAGGTTGGCTTGGGAGAGATCTTATCTCCTGTAGCCGAGGTTGGCTCGGTCACTTGAAAGAGATCTTATCTCTGACCGAGGTTCGAGCTCGATCGCTCGGGGGAGATCTTATCTCTGACGGAGGTTGATTCGGGGAAGATTTTATCTCTAGCCGAGGTTGACTTAGGGAAGATCTTATCTCCTGCAGCCGAGGTTGGCTCGAAGGAGATCTTATCTCCTGTAGCCAAGGTTGAAGCTCGGTCGCTCGGGAGAAATCTTATCTCTGGCTGAAGCTAAAGTTCGGGAGAGATCTCATCTCGTACTGACATAGACATTGAAGCTCGACCCTCGACTTTGCTCACGTTAGGACAAGGTTCTCCTCCTATTTCTAACGGACTGCGGGGGCACATATGGACCGTTGTCAGGGTCTCTCCCGCCATCTCATCTAATGAATGAGGCCTTCGACTTTGCTCACATTAGGACGAGATTCTTCTCCTATTTCTAACGGACTGCGGAGGCATATAAGGGCCATTATCGGGTTCTCTCCTTCCATCTCGTCTAATGAATGAGGCCTTCAATTTTGCTCATGTTAGGATGAGGTTCTCCTTCTGTTCCTAATGGACTGTGAGGGCACATAAGGACTATTATCAGGGTCTCTTCCCCATCTCGTCTAATGAACAAGGCTTTCGATTTTGCTTACGTTAGGATGAGATTTTTCTCTTATTCCTAACAGACTATGGGGGCACATAAGGACCGTTGTCGGGGCCTCTCCTTCCATCTCGTCTAAAATGAACGAGGTCTTCGACTTTGCTCGCATTAGGATGGGGTTCTCCTCCTATTTCTAATGGGCTGTGGGGGCACATAAAGGCCATTATCAGGATCTCTCCTCCCATCTCGTCTAATGAACGAGGCCTTCAACTTTGCTCATGTTAGGATGAGGTTCTCCTCTTGTTCCTAATGGACTGTGGGGATACATAAGGATCGTTGTCAGGGTCTCTCCTCTCATCTCATCTAAAATAAATGAGGCCTTCGACTTTGCTCACGTTAGGATGAGGTTCTTCTCTTGTTCCTAATGGGCTGTGGGGGCATATAAGGACCGTTGTCAGGGCCTCTCTCCCCATTTCGTTTAAAATGAACGAGGCCTTCGACAGCCGAGGTTAGCATGGGCGCTTGGGAGAGATCTTATCTCTAGCCGAGATTGACTCGGTCGTTCGAAAGAGATCTTATCTCTAGCCGAGGTTGATGCGGTCGCTCGAAAGAGATCTTATCTCTAGCCGAGATTGATACGATCGCTCGAGAGAGATCTTATCTCTAGCCGAGGTTTACACGGTCGCTTGAAAGAAATCTTATCTCTAGCCGAGGTTGTCGCGGTTACTCGGAAGAGATCTTATCTCTAGCCGAGGTTGTCTCGGGCACTCGGAAGAGATCTTATCTCTAGCCGAGGTTGACACGGTCGCTTGGAAGAGATCTTATCTCTAGCTAAGGTTGACTCGGTCGCTCGAAAGAGATCTTATCTCTAGTCGAGATTGACTTAGTCATTCGAAAGAAATCTTATCTCTAGCCGAGGTTGTCACGATCGCTCAGAAGAGATTTTATCTCTAGTTGAGATTGACATGGATGCTCGGAAGAGATCTTATCTCTAGTCGAGGTTGAGGGACTTTCACCGACTCATGTTAGGATGAGGTTTTTCTTTTGTTCCTAACACGGCCACTATTGACTGCTTCTTCTCTATCATCACGTAGTTTTTGCACCAAGAAATAATATTATTGAAGCGGAAGAATTTTATTGAAAGAAAGTTACTGGCAGCGCATCTCTGAATTTTTTATGTCTCAGGATCGTGGGAGCGTTGTTCCTCCGAGTTTCTTTAGGCGATAGGCTCTGAGCCGGACGACCTCTTCTATCTCATGCTGGCCTTCTTAATTTGGGGTGAGCTCCTTTTGACTTTGATGCTGGGAGATGATGGATCGTCGAAGTACCAAGCTCCTCCTAGATGTGGCGTTGATGATACGGGAGGCGACTGACCTTTCCATCATTCCTCTGTCATTGATGGTTCTAGCTATGGTAGTGCCCTCGGTCGATCTTCTTTTGCTTCAGGCTGACGTCTGGGGAACCGACCCAGCTGACCTCTCCCGATGAGCTCTTTGATTTCATCTTGGAGCTGAACGCATTCTTTAGTATCATGATCATGGTCGCAATGGTAGAGGTAGTACTCGCTTCAATCGCGCTTGTTTGGGGGAGATCGTAATTCTTCTAGTCTTGGTAGCTGGTTCTTAATTTCTATCAAAACTTAAGCCTTAGAAGCACTAAGGAGGGTGTAGTTGTGAAATATTTCAGGAGGAGGACTTTTTCTCACTCTTCTATTAGGGCTTTCTTGATGGCAAGCTCGAGGAGTTCGGACTCGCTTGCATTCGGAGGGAGTCCATGAGCGCGACCGAACTTCACTTGGCCCTTCATCGATGGTGGGTCTATTATACTCGTTTGCTCACCGCTCTCCTAAGGCTTCTTCGTCCTTCAACTCAAAGGCTTCTTCCATATGGGCATATTCCTCAATCCGAGACAGCAAATCGACGAAGTTTCTGGGATACTTCTTCTTCAAGAAGAACAGCAAGTCATTCTTCTGATGGCCACCCTAAAGTACGGCCATCGTAATAGACTGGCTCAGATCCCGGACCTCCAATGTCGAGGCGTTAAACTGGATGACATAAGTCTGGATGAATTTTTCCTACTTCTGGTTGACATTCATCAGAAAATTTGAACCTCGGCACGGATGTCGGCTGCTGATGAAGTAAGTCACGAACTGATGACTCATCTGATCAAAAGAGAAGATCGTACTCGGCCTCAATGTCGAGTATCAGTTTCTCGCTACTCCCTTTAAGGTAGATGGAAAGGCCCATCATAATATGACGTCTGGTGCACCAAGGAGTAGCATCATGGTCCGGAAGGCCTCTAGATGATCAATTAGATCAGAAGTTCCATCGTAGTCTTCAAATTGAGGAAGCTCGAAGTTCAGTGGGATGAGCTCTTACATAATTCGAGGGGAGAAAGGAGGATCGATGCGGACGTCGTCAAGGTGAGCCAGGACGACGTGGCCGAGCTCCTTAATCCGTCGGTCCATCTTCCGTAATTTATGATCGAGGGCATCATCTTGGTTGCAGATCTTAGAAGACTTTCGACTACAAATGGGGAAGGTCTTCTTCAGATGAGAATCATGATCTGAACACGGATCCTCTGCTTTCTATTTTTTCTTTCTAGGGGCGACGGATATGCTAGCCCGAGTACTCTTCCTTGGGGCCGATTCTCGACATCCTGATGGTGGGTTTTTTGATGGAGTCACCATCGGGGGCTGCTGCATGGCCTGTATTACCTCTGTGAGGCCACGAACCTGCTGGACGAGCAGGTCGAACTGCTCCACATCTACCATGGGTACAGGTGAAACCTGAGTTGTCAGGGTTGAAGTCGGAGCAGATGGATTTAGATGAGATCGGGCCACGGAGGCCACCAATCACTGGGTCGAAGTTCTCCTAGGAGGTATTTTCTCTCGAAAAAGAACTCTAGAGAGAAAAAAGAGAGATCTTTAGAGAGGAAGGAGAGAGATCGTCGTTGAGCACTCCTTTAAGAACAAGAAAACCTCAAAGGCAGAGGAGCCCTCCTTTTAGTGCTAAATCTGTTGGTGCAGAATTTGGTTGACGTCGGATCAAGCTGGAGTGGTGGAGGACGAGGTTGCCATTGGGGATCTGTAAAATAAAGTTTCATCCGAAGTCGATGGTGGGGGCTCCGACTAGACTCTTCGATGATCAAGTCAGCTCTTATGACCAATAGAAATGGAGTGCTCAGCAATGAAAAGTGAGCTTTGAGCTTTAGAGGGCAGAGGAGAGCTTCTAGAAAATATATCTAGAGGATCTCTTTTTATAGGTGGAGCTTGTAGCGAGTTGATTGTGATGGCTATACCGTCCGTTCGTAGGCCACTCGAGGGCGCATGGGGTTTGGTACGGAGGAAAAGGCATCATCAGACGGATAATGACAGCCATACTGATGGGTCGTGGACCGCATGAGACTGGTTATGGAGAGAGTGGTATCGTCAGTAGTGGTGGCCATGTCGTCCAATCGTAGGCCGCATGGAGCTTATTACGGAGAAAAAGATGCCGCCAGATTGGTAGTGGCGGCCATACCATCGAGGTTCAATAGCCGTAGGTGAAGAACCTCGGCATATATCTATTTCAGAAAAGCTCGGACTCCTAAGGAGGATACATCTGGAGTTCGGCCATTGAAAAGTTTGAGTGAAGCTCGGCCGCTGAGGAGTTCGATCGACTGAAGGAGTTTCACAAAGACTTGACCACTGGAAAGTTTGGCTCTCATGGAAGTCGATTGAAGGAGCGCGGAGGAGGTTTAGCTCCTGGAGGAGTTTGGCCGAAGAAGAAGTTCGGCAAAAGTTCAACTTCTGTAGGCATCCGACTGGAGGAGCGTGAAGGAAGTTCGGCTCTCATGGAAGTCCGACTGAAGGAGCATGGAGGAAGTTCGGCTCTCGAGGAAGTCCGTTCGAAGTTTGGTTGCTGAGAAGTTCGATTGAAGCTCGGTCGCTGAGAAGTTCGGTCGGCTGAAGGAGTTCGGCAAAGACTCGACCACTGGGGAGTTCGGCTAGGACTCGACCGTTGGTGAGTTCGACAGGAGCTCGACCACTGAGAAGTTCGACCGCTGAGGACTCATGCGCTGAAGCTCTTCCGTGGCTACCGGTTGCATTAGACTGAGCATCAAACTGGACTTTGATAGAAGTAGGGTTTATCTCCAACATCATTTATTTAGTAATATTTTTAATCTGTATCAAAAAGTTTAGTTATCTAAGTGATATCCATCATTATATCTGTTGGGGATAAATTCCGCTCCTGCCAAAGTCAAGTTCGGTGCCCAGCCTGATGCGGTCAATAGCCACGGAAGAGCTTCAGCGGATGCATCTTAGCCGAACTCCTACACCCGATCGAACTCCTCAGCGGTCGTGCCTCAGTCGATCTCCTTCAACCGATCGAACTCTCCAGCTGCTGAGCTTCAAACTCTCAGCGGCCGAACTCCTCAGCGGTCAGTCTTAGCCGAACCACTTAGCGGCCGAACTCTTTCTGATTGCCCAATCGTCGAGCTTCGGACTCCTAGCGGTCGAACTCCTCAGCGGATCAGCCTTAGCCGAACTCCCCCCCGAAGCTTCCTCTCTAATCGAGCTTCTACGAAAGTCGGACTCCCTGCGGACTTCTCCAGCAGCCGAGCTTCTACGGAAGCTGGACTCCATGCGGACTTGTTGAGCGAACGAACTTCCATGAAAGCAGAACTTCTTATGATGGATTCCTGCAGGCGATCTCGCTACGGTTACACGATAATAACAATTGACAATAATGATCGACATTTATCGGCAATAACGATCGACAATAACAAGCGGCATTGATCAGAACAGTTACGACACTCATTAACCAAGGCGATTACAACAAGCTCCCTCTATAAAAAGGACCCTCCGGATACACTTACGCCAGGTTCTGAAAATCCTTTTTTCTTCCTAAAAACTCTACCGAGCACTCCATTCCTATTGACTGGAGCTGACTTGATCGTCGAAGGATCCTGCCAGAGCCACCCCCCACCGACTCCGAGCGGAACTTTGTTTTGCAAGTCCCTGGCGGCAACCTTATCGGCCACCACTCTATCGAATTTTGGTGACGACCAGTTTCTGCGTCAACAGATTGGCGCTAGAAGGAGGGGCTGAACCTCCGAGGTTCTCTTATTCCTAAAGGAGTGCTCGACGATGATTTCTAGAGTTCTTTTCCGAAGAGAAAATGCCTCGAGAGTTTCGACTCGGCGATCGGTAGCCTGCGCGCCAGATCCGTCTATTCTTGTCTCAGCCCCAATAGCCCAGTTTTCACACAAAGCCATCGCAGACGTGGGGCAGTTCAATCTGCTGGTCGGATCTGTGGCCCCGTAATGAGGACGCGAGGAACCGGCCATAAGGAAAAGCTTTTGGGCATACCAATCGCCCTTAGGAAGGAGAAATGGAGAGCAGAAGTTCTTCCGTAGAAGTTTTCACAAGGAGGTCGGAATGAAGTTCGGCAGAAGTGAAGCCGAACTCCCCCTCGAAGCTCATCGTCGGAATGAAGTTCGGCGAAAGCAAAGCCGAACTCCCCCTCGAAGCTCATCGCTCAAGTCAGGCCGAACTCCCCCATCTCGAGTATGTCATCAACGAAACCTCCTACAAAGAATTCATAGGAGGCGGAGTAAAGTTCGGTAGCTAAAGCAAAGCCAAGCTCCACTTCGAGCTCGACGTCAAGGAAGTTCAGGTAACGAAGCAAGAAGTTCCCCCACAGAAGGTTTTGCAAAGAGGCGGAATGAAGTTAGGCCGTGTCGAAGGAGGTGGAGTGAAGTTCGGCCACGTCCACGACCTCGAAGCTCATCATCGAGGAAGCCCCGATAAAGAAGCAGGAAGTTCTTCCATGGAAGGTCTCGCGGGAAAGCGGAATGAAGATTCGAAATGAAGTCCGGTGTGAGGAAAGCCGAGCTCCCCCTCGAACATGAAGTCCTCCCGCAGAAGCTTTCACAGGAAGGCGGAGCGAAGTTCGGCGCAAGTGAGGCCGAACTCCACCACGAAGCTCATCATCGGAATGAAGTTCGACGGAAGCAAGGTCGAACTTCCTGGAAGCTCATCATTGGAATGAAGTTCGGCTCACGTGAGGCAGAACTTTTCTTCGAAGCTCACGATCAAGTGAAGTTCGGCGCAAGCAAGGGCGGAACAAAGTTCTCCCGTGGAATGAAGTTCGGTATAAGTGAGGCCAAACTCTACCGCACATCATCGCAATGAAGTTCGGTTCAAGTAAGGCCGAACTCCCCCCCGAGTATGTCATCGACGAAATCCCTAGAAGGATTTCACAGGAGGTGAGATGAAGTTCGGCCGCGGTTGAGACCGCCCCAGGGCGAGCGAGGCCGAACTCCCCCTCTTGTACGTCACCAAGGCGGTCCCTGCAAAGAAATCATGGGAGATGCAATGAAGTTCGGGCAAGCAAAGCCGACCCCCTCCCGGCAAGCAAGGAAGTTCGGACAAAGAAGCATGAAGTTCTCCCATGGAAGGTTTTGCGGGAAAGCAGAATGAACCTCCGCCCAAGCAAGGCCCGAACTTCTCGAGCTCAACACGAAGGAAGTCCCCACAGAAGGGTGCGAAGAAGTCCTCCTTCCGAAAGGTTCGACAACTACGCCCCGCTACTCTAACTCGAATTCTCATCGAAGTTAAGAGCCAGCCATCAAGACCTGAAGGACTATGGCCTCCCCAAACGTGTGCGATCGAAGCAAGTAATGCTCCTACCATCGCGACCATGACCACGACACTAGGAATACATATTGAAGAGCTCGTCAAAAAGGGACGACGGGATAAATTCCTTCAACGTTAGTCTAAAGCAGGAGAAGATCGGCTAAGAGCGCTGCCGTAATGAGAAACTACAAGGTCGGCCGCCTCACGGTGTTATCAACGTTACCCCGGGGAGGGGCTAGATACATCGACGATACGTCACCTCCCAGCGTCAAAGCCAAGAGAAGTATGCTCCAAATTAAAGAGGCCAGCATGAGATAGAGGAGGTCGTCTGGACGGGACTCACTGCCCGATGGATCTCAGAGGAAGAACGCCCCGATGACCATGAAATGGGGATGTACTGCCCGTAACTTTCCTTTGGTAAAATTCTTTTGTTTCGATAATATTATTTTGGAATGCAAAAACTGTACGATGACAGCGAAGGAGCAGCCAATAGTCGTCGCGTTAGAAACAGGAGGAGAATCTCATCCTAACCAGAGCAGGTCAAAGACCTCTAAACCTCGACTGCAGGAGACAAGGTCTCCCCTAGGTCAACATCAGCCGCGGGAAATAAAGTCTTACCAAAATCGAAGGCCTCGTTCACAAAGGACGAGATGGGGGGAGAGGCTCGGACGATGGTTCTCATGTGCCCCCACAGCCCGTTAGGAACAGGAGAAAAACCTCATCCTAATGCGAGCAAAGTCGAAGGCCTCGTTCACAAAGGACGAGATGGGGGGAGAGGCTCGGACGATGGTTCGCAGGTGCCCTCACAGTCCATTAGGAATAGGAGGAAAATCTCATCCTAACGCGAGCAAAGTCGAAGGCCTCGTTCACAAAGGACGAGATGGAGGGAGAGGCTCGGACGATGGTTCGCATGTGCCCCCACAGCCCGTAAGGAACAGAAGGAAAACCTCATCCTAACGCGAGCAAAGTCGAAGGCCTCGTTCACCTTAGACGAGACAGGAGAAGATGGACGATGGTCCAAATGTGCCCCCACAGCCCGTTAGAAATAGGAGGAGGACCTCGTCCTAATGCGAGCCTCAGCCAGAGGAGATAAGATCTCCTCCGAGCGACCCTGTCAACCTCGGCCAGAGATAAAATCCCTCCTGAGCGACCACCTCGGCTAGAGATAAGATCTCTTCCGAGAGATTCGGACAGAGATAAGATCTCTTCCGAAAAGCAGAGAAGTTCGGCTAGAGATAAGATCTCTCCCGAGCAACCACCTTGACCAGAGATAAGATCTCTCCAGAGAAGTTCGGCCAGAGATAAGATCTCTCTCTCGAGCAAGTTCGGCCAGAGATAAGATCTCTTCCGAGAGCAAGTTCGGCCAAAGATAAAATCTCTTCCGAAAAGCAAACTCAGCCAGAGATAAGATCTCTCCCGAGAGCAAGTTCGATCAGATATAAGATCTCTCCCGAAAAATAATCTTGGCCAGAGATAAGATCTCTCTTGAGAGCAAGTTCGGCCAGAGATAAGATCTCTTTCGAAAAGCAAGTTCGGCCAAAGACAAGATCTCTCCCGAGAAGCGACTTCGGCCAAAGGAGATAAGATCTCCCCCGAGCGACCCTGCCAACCTCGGTCAAGCTTCGACCCGGACCAGCACGGAGCCCAGAAGAAGACTTCGACGATCGTCTTTTCTGCACTCCCTTCCTTCGAGTTTCGAACTCGGAAGTGGGGGGACTAGTGTTGGAGATAAATTCTGCTCCTGCCAAAGTCAAGTTCGGTGCCTAGCCTGATGCGATCAATAGCCATGGAAGAGCTTCAGCGGACGTATCTTAGCCGAACTCCTACACCCGATCGAACTCTTCAGCGGTCGTGCGTCAGTCGATGTCCTTCAACCGATCGAACTCCTCAGCGACCGTGCCTCAGCCGATCTCCTTCAACCGACCGAACTCTCTAGCTGCCGAGCTTCGGACTCTCAGCGGCCGAACTTCTCAGCGGTCAGACTTAGCCGAACCACTTAGCGGCCGAACTCTTTCTGATTGCCCAATCGTCGAGCTTCGAACTTCCAGCGGCCGAACTCCTCAGCGGATCAGCCTTAGCCAAACTCCCCCCCGAAGCTTCCTCTCTGGCCGAGCTTCTACGAAAGCCGGACTTCCTGCGGACTTCTCCAACAGCCGAGCTTCTACGAAAGCTGGACTCCATGCGGACTTGTTGAGCGGACGAACTTCCATGAAAGCAGAACTTCTTATGATGGATTCATGCAGGCAATCTTGCTACGATTACACGATAATAACAATCGGTAATAACGATCGGCATTTATCGACAATAACGATCGACAATAACGCGCGGCATTGATCAAGACAGTTACGATACTCATTAACTAAGGCGGTTACAACAAGCTCCCTCTATAAAAAGGATCCTCCGGATACACTTATGCCAGATTCTGAAAATCCTTTTCTCTTCCTAAAAACTCTACCGAGCACTCCATTCCTATTGACTGGAGCTGACTTGATCGTCGGAGGGTCCTACCAGAGCCACCCCCCACTGGCTTCGAGCGGGACTTTGTTTTATAGGTCCCCGGTGGCAACCTCATCGGCCACTACTCCATCAGATTTCCGATGACGATCAATTTCTGCGTCAACAATATTCATACTTTCAATATCTAAATTGCATCTCATTTCTTTAAAATAAATATAAATATAAATTTTTATATTCAAATAATATTTATATCTATATTTATATTCATCAGATAAAATAAATATGTATATGAATATATTAATATCTAATCCATATCCGATCTGATTTTAGTTTTACGGTCGATAAAGACCAAATCATGATCAATGTTTGATCTCATTGACATGGCATTGAGGTGACTCTTCGAATAGTGATCAAGGTTGGAAAATTGGCAGACACCACAACAATTATCTCTCATCAAAGAAAGAAAAAGATCAACTGCAATTTAGATGGATATGAATATATTACTTGTGTGCTATCAACGTGAAAAATTGCAAAAAAGTATCTTTGGAAGACTAAAGCTACAGCTTTGTGATTCTTTTATATATATATATATATATATAGCCAAGAGAAACCAATTGCAATAGATACCGTCAACGTCAGCGCATCATTGAGAAAGAGAGAGAGAGAGTTCCTGTTATTTAAAAACATACTCTCCTAGAGAAACTTCAAGCTTCTTGCAACATTTTAGCGCAAAAAAAATAGTCTCAAAAAATTCTCATGACATTTTATAATTTCCATTCACGGCAGAAGGTCCTGGGACATGTACATCCACTACTAAGTATTACATTACCCAATATTTACACAACGAAGAATGATGTATCCAAAAAATCTTCTATGCTTCTACACACGAACCGATCCTAATTAATGTATACATGAACAGTAAGTGGCCTGGAAATCCGCTTACGGTCAGAATAGCTTCCCAGCAAATTCTTTAATATCTTCATGTTGCAAACACGGGGAAGCATAGGATGCAAAGCCTTTGAGCTCAGAGAGGCTTCTCCCAAGCTGCAAGGCCATCTTCATCCGAAACAACTCCCCATCCTCCCTCTTCTCCACCTCACTTTCCCTCAAGTTGGACTCGATTTCCTCCTGCAACCTCCGGTAGAAACCGCCTAAGTTGCGGAACAGCTCAAACACCATTCCCACCTGCCCGCCGTGCTCCAGAGTATTCACTACTGTTGCAAGTGCTCCTCCGACAACCCCCAGCAACACCGGCAATGGGCCGTCAACAGGAGAGCCTATCAAACCAGCCCCTATTGCAGCCATGCCGGCGAATAGAGGTCCGGAGATTGCTAAAGTTTTGTTAATGTTCAACACCAGCTTGCCCAATCTCACATACTCCTCCTCATCTTTGGTCTTTAGAACTCTAAGAATTCCCGTCATCTCCTCTTCCAACTCCCTGCTCCAACCGTTGCTCGCCATCCCACTAACGCATGCTTTCTTCGTTTCTTGCCCCCTTCTCTGCATTTTAGGCCACCAACGTGTAGGCTCCACGGTTTCAGGGAACTTCTCCAACATCTCCGGAAGCAAAGGAAGTGGATAAGCCTTGTCGAGTGCGAGGACTTTCTCCATAGCCTCCTCGATGTCCGATTCGGCAGGCGCTCGGAGCGCGAGGGTGTTGTGGATCCATCTTTCGAGCTGCTTCCACAATCTGGTGGCATTCCTCTGCTCTTCGGCTAGCTGAGAAGGCTGGATCTTGTTGACGATCAGCATCATTCCGGTTGCTGCGGTGAACAAGACCACGGACGAGAGCTTGAAGGCTAAGAGATGTGGTGCTGCTTCTCCCACCGCGATAGCCGCGGAGGTGCCGGCCATGAGAGAAGCTGTGAGATTGATGGAGTTGATGGAGTGGAGGAAGAGGTGGTTCCAGTTGTTCCTCTGATCTCCAATGATGGCGTGCATCTCCGCTCGGTCCGATACGGCCTCAGCGATCGCCAGGAACTTGGCCACCAAGCGATCATCTCTATCGGCTGTCGTTGGTTGAGGTGGTTGGGTGCGGTTAACGTCCGAATTATTATCTTCTTTAAGGCCGAGCTCTTCCACTTTGATCAAGGCAGGGAGGTTTGGAAGGGCGATGGGCTTTGCTCTCAGACGGGACGGGACCTGAAGACCGGCGCAGATCCTTCGTTGATTTGAGAAGGAAGAAGAGGACAGGAGATTGCTAACCTGGAGAGTGGCCATGGTTATAGATCTTTCTTGGAGCTAGCTAGATCTCTTAATTTTGTGTGGGTTGTGGTGGTGGAGATATATATATCAGTGTTTGCTTTGAGGCTTGTCTGCTGTGATGGGGGGATGGGAGGGGCTTGGGTTGCCTATATATAGAGGTGGTTGTGGAACGAGGAGATGGGCGAGATTTTAACTTGGGTCTCAATTCTTAGTCTTGACTCTTGACCAGGCAACGTATGCCGTTTGAATTGGTTAAATCTGATGCAAAAGCTTCATTAGAAGGGAAGCCGTCAACGGGCCTGAATGGGTGAGACTTTTATGAGAGTTGATGTGGTAAGCCTTGCGACTCTTTCTCCGTCCTGTGCCTCTGGACTGAGCTAGCATTAACTGTACATGGATTCGAACTAATTAGGAATAAATACAGTGGGCTAGAAAAAGAGTTGCATAAAATTGAACATGAGAAGGTAAATGTGAAAAGGAATTCGGTTTCGTAATATTGGAAGGTACAAAAGGGACGTGTCACGAGCAGGTGATTTTACCAATGGTATTACACTAAGTCCGGAGTTCGGTTAAAACAATAATGATTCTGAATAAGTTGAATAAATATTTTTTTTCTACTAAAAAAAAAAGGGTTGAATAAATGTATTTGGATGAAACTATTGCATCAGAGACCACATAAGCAATCTCATATCTGTAATGGTTCTTAGACTCATAGATCATATCCTATGACTCACGAATCAGATTTCTTTAGGTGTCGAACTCCTTCCAAATTTCTCCAGCGGTCGGATTTCTTTAGAAGCCGAACTTCTTCCTGACATCTTCTTCAGTCGAATTTCTCCAAGGACCGAACTCCTCCTGCGGTCGAATTTTTTCACGAGCCGAACTCCTTCTGGACATCTCCTTCAGTCGGATTCCTTCAGAAGTCGAACTTTTTCCGAACTCCTCCAATAGTCGGATTCCTCCAGGAGCCAAACTTTTTTCGGACTTCTCCTTCAGTCGGATTCCGAACGCATGTTTCCTCCGGATGGTTACGACTGTCATTTATCAGTCTACTACAGACAATTCTACTATCGGACAGTTACGACTGTCATTATCAGTCTATTACGAGCGACACCACTCTTTATAATAAATTTCACGTAGCCCAGAGCGGCCCATTATCGTACAGTTACAACAAACTCCATCTATAAAAAAGATCCTCCAGATACATTTTCTCTAAGCTCTGGACTCCTTACTCAATACTTTGCTGAATTCATACCCGAGCACTTTATTTCTATTAGCCAGAAGAGCTGACTTGATCGTTGAAGGGTCCTATCGGAGTCACCTCCACTAACTCTGGATGGGATTTTATTTTGTAGATCATCGACGGTGACTTCATCTTTCCCAACTCCAGTTTGATTCGGCGTCAATCTGATTCTGCACCACCACCAATCAGATTCGACGTCATCTCTGTGCCTGCTGGTGCTGCCCCATCCCTTGCTGCCCCACCATGATTTTTCTTCTATCTCGACAAACATTTAAAAAAAAAAAATTAGCGAACGAAAATCAATTGCTAAAAACTAAAAATTGATCACTAATAATATCTACAATCGATTTTATAATCAAAAAATTTTAAAAATAATTTAAATTTTATAAAATTTTATTTTTAAAAATCGATTGTAAAATCGACCGCTAAAATCATTCACAAAATCAGTCTCTAAACTTATTAAAATATTTTTTTATTAAAAAATTGATCGTAAAATCAGTCGTTAATTATTTTTTAAAGTTTTTTATTAATAAAGCTGATCGCTAATTATTTTTAATTTTTTAATTAATATATCAATCACTAAATCAATCGTTAATTATTTTTAAAATTTTTTAATTAAAAAAATTAGTCACAAAATTGATAGTTATTTTTTAAAATTTTTTTGTTAATAAAATTGATCGCAAAATTGGTCGTTAATCATATATATATATATATATAATGATGTTGGTGCAGAATTTGGTTGACGCCGGATCGAGCTGGAGTGGAGGAGGATGAGGTTGCCATCGGTGATCTGCAAAATAAAGTTCCGTTCGGAGCCGGTAAGGGGTGGCTTCGGCAGGATCCTTCGATGGTCAAGTTAGCTCTGGCCAATAGAAATGTAGTGCTTTGAAATGAGTTCGGCAGAGTTTCGCGGAGGAGAGAAGAGTTTTAAAATCTGGCGTAAGCGTATCTGGAGGATCCTTTTTATAGACGGAGCTTGTTGTAACTGCCTTGATTAATGACTGTCGTAACCATTCTGATCAATACCGATCGTTATTGTCTTGATAAATGTCGATCGTTATTGTCGTGTAACCGTTTAATAGTGGGATCGTCAATGGTCAGTAAGGAGTTTGGCTTCCATAGAAGCTCGATTACTGGAGGATTCCGAAGGAAGTTTGGCTTCCATAGAAGCCCGATTACTGTTTAGTAGTGGGATCATCATTATCCGCCTGATGACGCCTTCTTTTTCGTACCGAATTCCATACGGCCCCGAGTGGCCCGCGATCGAACGATATGGTCATCACCATCAATTAAGCTCCGCTTATAAAAAGGACCCTTCAGTTAAGCTATAGGCTTTAAGCTCTCCTCTTCTTCTCTAAATTCTGCCGAACTTATTTTAGAGCACTTCATTTTTATTGGCCAGAGCTGGCTTGATCGTCGGAGGATTCTGTCGGAGTCACTTCCATCGACTTCGGATGGAACTTTATTTTATAGATCTCCAGCGGCGATCTCATCGACCTCCACTGCAGCAGTCTTCAATGACGATCAGATTTTGCGTCAATAAAATATATTGAATTCAATAAGAAAAAATATTTAATGATAACGATCCGAGAAGAAATTGATTGGCTAGTTTGCTTCGAAAACCAACTATGCCATCACATCATATAAATTCTTTCTACTAGAAAACATCACACAAAATTTTAAACGGCTCACATCCATAAATATGCACGGTGGATGATCCCAACTCAAACCTCATCCACCGAGGAGAAGCATGTACATTTCCAAAGTATGACAACACCCATTACTTACACCTCAAAGAATAGTACAACCAAAAATCCGCTTACGGTCGGAATAGCTTCCCAGCAAATTCTTTAATATCTTCATATCTTGCAAACACGGGGAAGCATAGCATTAACTGTACATGGATTCGAACTGATTGGGAATAAATACAGTGGGCTAGAAAAAGAGTTGCATAAAAATGAACATGAGAAGGTAAATGTGAAAAGGAATTCGGTTTCGCAATATTGGAAGGTATAAAAGGGACGTGTCACGAGCAGGTGATTTTACCAATGGTATTAGACTAAGTCCGGAGTTCGTTTAAAACTATAATGATTCTGAAGTTGAATAAATATTTTTTTCTACTAAAAAAAAGGGTTGAATAAATATATTTGGATGAAACTATTGCATCAGAGACTACATAAGCAATCTCCTACCAAATAGGATATATCTGTAATGGTTCTTAGACTCACGGATCATATCCTACGACTCACAAGCCATAGCATATCTTGTCAATGAAGTTATTTATGTTAAGAGTTGCTAGTGGTCAACAAAAATTGCACATACTTTTGGACAACAAATTTTCTAACAAAAAGAAAACATTGGCGCAATTAAAAGTATGACCTAATTTATTCCTTTTCAATGAGGCAACCAAAATGATCTTTAAAAAAGCAGGGATTGACTATAAATATATTTATATAATTTTTTAGATTAAAAATTATCAAAAAAAATTGTATTTGAAAAATTATGAAGATTAACTGAAAGATTACTGAAGCTAGAAAAAGATTATATCCCACCTTTATATTTTTGCTAAGCCTCTTTAATTAAAATAGACTCACGGACAAGCCATAGCATACCTTGTCAATGAAGTTATTTATGTTAAGAGTTGCAAATGATCAACAAAAATTGTAGGACAACAAATTTTCTAACAAAAGAAAAACATTGACGCAATTAAAAGTATGACTTTAATTATTCTTTTTCAATGAGGCAACCAAGAATGATCTTGAAAAAAGCAAGGATTGACCATAAAAATATTTGTATAAATTTTTAGATTAAAAATGGTCAAAAAAATTTGTAATGAAAAATAATGAAGATTAATCGAAAGATTACTTAACCTAGAAAATTATTATCCTACCTTTATATTTTAACTAGTCGGAGTCTTTAAATAAGGTAGACTGCATAAATATGCACGGTATTTTTGGTTCAATGATGGAAAGCACTAACACAGACGATATACCACTCCAAGGTCACACCCAACAACAGATTCTAAGTATCTTAATCTTATTGCTTCGCCGTTTTGGAAGAGCGTGCTCAAGAAATCCCTCTCGATGGAAAATGGAAGAAGAAAATCGATGTGGCATAATTTGTGGACAGGGAACTCAATGCTGAAATCAACTTTTCCAACATTAAATTGGTTATGAAGGAACAAAAACTCTATTGTGGTTTCCTTCATGGCTAAACCGGATTGGATGACAAATTTCGGATACCCACTACCTTCAACAGCCTTTACAAAGTATCGAAATCTTCTGGTAATCTTAAACCAAATCCCACTTTCAGAAGAACATGAAGATTACATGGGAGATGGATGTATACCCCAAATGGCAGTTATTCGGTATCATGATGTTACAAATTTCTGATACACGGTCGGGTGATGTCGCACTTTGGTAAAAATCATTTGGAAACTCCCTATTCCAGAGAAGTGCAAAATATTCGACTAGCTCTGCTACAAAAAATAGGATCCTAACCCGGGATGCCATGAACAAAAATAGGAATACAGGGACTGAGCAAAAGAGATTTTTCGACATGAAAACATAGTCATTTGCTAGAGATTTTCCGATAGAGAATCCTCTAATGCTTCGGTCAATCGAAGCCTTAGGAACAACCAAAAAAGATAGACAAGAAAGATGAAGAATATACAGTGGTTCTTCGATCTGTAACTTATCTGAAGGTCCTCCTTTCTTCCTATAATGGAGAGATCATCAACCATTATCAAAATTTTCAAGGTTTGCTCATGTTGATGATGGGCCTGGACCGTATGCATGCATATCGTGCATGACCATCATGGGCGGCCATGGGGGTGAAAATATTAGCATGCGGGTGGAGGAAATAGTCTGGATCGTGAGGCATCCAGTCAGGCCAAATCTTCCTCGATGAAGTCGGTCGATAAAGACCAAGTCATGATCATTAGTTGATCTCATTGACATGGCATCAAGATGGCTACTCCGATAGTGATCGAGGTCGGAAAATTGGAGGACACCATAATAATAAGCTCTCACCAAAGAAAGAAAGAGATCATCAATTGCAATTTAGATGGATATGGATCTATTACATGTGTGCTATCAATGCGGAAAAATTGCAAAAAAATATCTTTGGAAAGCTAAAGCTACAGATTTGTGGTTCTCTTATATATATATAAAGTTACAATTTTCAAAGAAAATGATCATTTAGCCTTTTTTTATTTTCATTTTTCTGTTGGAATGAGCCATTCATGTTAGATAATGTTGGATCATGTCGTTTCCATTAAATGAAGGTATGCTTCTAGCTTAGTCAATCCGGTAGTAAAATTACACAAAATACAACTTGATTCACATGTAAGAAAATTTTCTTATATAGTAATATTGATGGATAGGGGGTAGAATGGTCTTGAAAAGTCCAAGATAGGCATTTTTGGAAGACAAACTTGACAAGATTTTGTTAAAAATACAAATAATTAAAACTTTTCTAGAAACATCAAATAATTTTTCTTCAGCAGTAATACGGAGTCCACACACGATGCAGCACGTCCACATACTTCATTCACTTTGCTTCCTTCGCGTCGCGACACTGGCATATTTTAGACCACCAAGAGATCGTGTATGGTGAATCTCAAACTCATGACCTTGTCAGAAGTGGTGCACGTATCAACTACAAGGCTAAATCTTGGTTGGTACATGCAAGATCACTTAAATCTAGCAAAAGGTAGGTACTAATCTCAACTAAGTCATGAAAATGGAGTTAGGAGTATTTGACGTTTCACCACCTTCTCTGCTAACCAGACATGATACTCTTTCATAAAATACAATAATAAAAAAAGCTACACGAAACTAGATGCGTAGCCATGCCTTGCACCGACATCTCTTTGAATCTATCTAATGATCTAAGTGAGATTGCTATTTTTCTGCGTTCAGTGAAAAAAGCCCATTATCTTATTTAAACCGATCTAGGAATTCTTCTTGATACAATGGAGGTCCAAGTCTAAGCGTCTAGCATAAACCCCCCATGGTTTCAGTCCTGAGATCTTGAGGCAAAGTTTATGAGAAGAGATAGCCTAATATATATATATATATATATATATATATATTTTTGAAGTAGAAAATTAACAGAAGCACTAGCTCCATCGAAAGCATAGGTGGTAAGTTACACAATGAAAGGATGCATGCAGCTACAGAGAATACACGCTAGCACCCTCAGGTAACCAAACCAAAAAACCCAACACCAAAACAATAAACCCCCCCCGAGGGTATCGTAATGTGAAAGACAATCACCCAAACCAACCTACGTAGAGTAAGTAAATTACAGAAAAATAGAGAAACTTGAACAAAATAGCATCCATCGAACAATAGCCCATATAAGCCAATCATGAACAGTGAAACGAGGCAATACTGAACTGGCAGCTGACAGCAAGGTAGATGATGATGAATTGCGAGGTCCATTTGCAGTACACTGAATGAGGAAACATATAGCAGACAAGCAGTTGCAGCTTGGATCCCACGGCACATTATTTTAGATGCTGAGAATTAATGTGAAGCCAGAAAGCCCAGAAATAAAAGTAAAAAGGATGCAAAGCAAGAAACCATAATAGCATTATAGATTTAATATGTTGTGGTATCAACTCGCTTTGATACCAATTGATGAAGATCTCCTACTAAATTATTGCAGTAGGAAGAAAAAAAAAAGAATATAATTAAGTATGTAGATCAGTTTAAAGGCTCGCCTCCATGGAACGTGTAAAGTTTCACTATTAAAAAAAAATAATACAAGAGAAGATTATCCACTCTCAACTTATGTATGCAATCATCTCAACAAGAAGCTATCATTATCAAGCTATATCTAAGATCCTTGAAATGATCACAATCCGCTGTCTAGTTATCTATCCAGAGCTTTCTGCTCCTGTGTCCGCTGGCGCCCTCTAATGCTCTCGGCCATCTTAGATCTCACCAAAATTACCACAGCCACCACCTATCCTTCGATCTGCTGCTACAGATCTTTTAAAGGCCACGAACGGTCTTTAATCTAAGTTTAGGATGAAGTTCTGACTTGATTCTAACTCAAATGGTGTCCTATCCATTGGATCGCGACCGCAACTCTCCGTGGCCGCTAGATCGTGCAAACAATTTCGTGAATCCTATGAAAAAAATTGGTCCATGGGTAAGAGTCCGTAGACTACGTAGAAGCCTGCTGCGTGCATGCCCGCGCGTGCTCGCTGGCGCTGGGTGCACGCTATTGCTCGAACTCGAAACCAGAACAACTGGCCAGCTGGGCCTCGGCTGCACGGCGCGCGCACCCGGCCGCTTGGGCCTGGGCCGTGCAGCACCACGCCCGACCTGGACTGCGAGAGAGCGCGCGTTGGGCTGCGCCCACGTGCAGGGCCTGACTGGCCCATTCTTTCTGCTCCGGTCTGTGCCGATCCATGGACTCATTCTAGTGATCCATGGGCCATATTTTGATCTTCTTTCTTCATACGTATCTTCGCTTTTTGGACTTCGATTGAGATGTTCTTGAACTCGTTGGACTCCGTTCATCATTTTAGACCAAATTATGGACTTATTATGGAAGAATTCGGAGCATTTTTCTCAACATAATAGATGTTATAAATTATGCCACTGTGAGAATTAAAAAGTAGAAAGTTGAAGAGAACAGATTCCATCAAAGACTACTTCAACATTTGTAACATTATAATCTTGCAGATGAATCCAGAAAAATCTAATTGGTAACCAACAAAATAGCCTTGAAAGATCACCATAAAAGGTAAAGTAAGCAAAAAGCAACGGTAATCAACATGCAATACTCAACGAGAGACCAGCTAAGTAGATCAGCCATTTGTAGAATAATGAACTTGACTTCACCATCAACCTGTAAAAAAGAAGAAGGTAGGTGAAGTGAGAATCAAACAAAGAAAAGGCAGACCAATCGACATCCGCTTGCAAAGCTTTGGTAGCCATATAGTCAGCGGGCTGATTAGCTTAGCAACAAATATGATGAACATGAAAATAAAAGTAACCTAGTTAAATTTCTAAGCAAGAATATCTTCGTTCAACTTTAGGGATCACTTAGTTAGAAGAAAAGATCCATTTCATTGGACTACCACCATGGTGGTAATGCTAACGTGCTTAAAAAGTCATAAAAGATGCGAGTGGTGTGAGCTAAAAGGAAGCCATGAGTAGAATTTTCGGCTGGTGTGGGTAAAGGGTACTACGGGCCAAAGACTCGATGTGGCGGAAAATGAAAACTAAAATGCTGGCAAAATCGGAGATAAGTGGCCGCGTAAGCAGTATGTACGGTTTGATGGCCTAGTGGCAAATCAGGAGCGTCCACAAATTAAAGTAACATGATTTATGTCTTGCCTAACTTCACAAAGAACTTAGGCTCCAGCATGCTTTTAAATATTTTATAAAGAAAAAATATATATATATATAAATAAAGATTTGAACATAGAACATGAGGGATGGAAGGTTGGAGTTCAAACCACTAAATTAATTAAAATTATATTTATTAAGAGGATTTAAAATTATATATATATTGATAATATTTATATATCTTCAAGAATATTGTATTAAAACTTGGGAATTCAATTGAACCTTCAAGTTAAATACGGACAAGGATTTCGGTTGTATCTTTTACAATGATTCTTCTTCTTTTATAATATCAACCATTGAATTATCCACTTTTAAATCTATACAGATTGATGGAAAAAAGAGAAAAAAATAATTAAAGTATTTTGGGATACAATTGAATGATTGATATTGTGAAAAAAAATCAATCTATCATTCCTTCATGTGAAAGATATCATCTGAACCATTTTCTACTACTACAGAATAGGACTACGACAGCGATTCGAAATCACTATCGTAGTCCAAAAAATCGCTGCCATAAGCTATGACAGCAGTTCACTAACTACTGTTACTATAATCATCATCGTAGCTCTATAGCAGTGATTGTCGCAGCAGTTATTTGAACCACTGTCATAAATAGCCTATTACAGTGGTTTATAAACCGCTGCAATAGATCGACCTACAGCAGCGGTTATCTAACCGCCGTCATAATTTATCTATCGCAGCGGTTATATAACCACTGCCATAGGTCTAATGCAGCAGTTGGCATCATTTGCACCAAAAATCTATTGCAGCGGTTGGCACGGATATGGCAGCGGTTATAAAACTGCTACCGTAGATCTTGAATAATTAAAAAAATTAAAATTTTTATTTTTTATATATTTTATCTGATAAATATAGATATATAACATAAGAAAATATAATAAATATAAAAATTATTCTAAAATGCTAAAATTTTATTATCGAATAAAATTTATTATAATATTTTTTTAAAAAAATAAAATACATCAAAAGTTTTCTAAATCTACGTCATCGTCACCGAAAGCCGGAGCTGGAGCTGAAGCTAGAGCTGAAGTCGGAGCTGAAATGCAGGCCAACATATCCTCGATGCCCGTGATATCAAAACGTGCGTTGAGCGTCGACATCATATCTCTCACGATACCCTTCAGATAAGATGCGCGCTTCTCAGCTCGATCTGCCTGCATCACAGCATGATCTGTCCGTGCCAATGCCTCCTCAAGCTCCTTTCGACTGACGACATCAGAAGTCTGTAAGAAGATGCTCGCTTCGGACTACTAGCTCGTCGGCGTGTGTTCGGATCTGTATTGGATCCTCTCAGAGTGCTTAGGCCCCAAGACTTAAGATAGATGGTCATGGGGCCCGGAGCTCCGGGCCCTCGCTCGCGAGCATATCTAATTGATCCTGTAATTATAAATTAAAATAAAATTTTATAAAAATACTATAATACTAATATATTTAATATTTATAAAAATACGTCCGATCGCGGCGTTCATCGGCCTGCCCATCTATCTTTAAAATTAAAAGATAGATGGCGTTTTGGTGCCATCTATCTTTAAAATTAAAAGATAGATGGCGTTTTGGTGCCATCGTGATCTGCAACGTTAATAAATATTAATTAATATAACATGTTGAACAATAATATTAGTATAGCATCAATAAATAGTCTTTAATATTTATACCAGATAGGGGTTCTCTTAGTGGCCGGTACGACATGGCATGGCACGGCCTACCAGCACGGCACGGCACTGGATGGAGTGATATTCTAATACCCCATTCTTTCAAGTCAAGTTAAAAATTCAAGTCATCCTTGGTCTTATCCTTGATATTCAAGATTGTTGCTAAAAGAAGCTCGCACACATTTTTTTCAATATGCATTACATCTAAGCAATGGCGCAATAAGTTTGTCTCCCAATATGGCAAGTCAAAGAATATGCTCTTTTGGCAGTGAGGCCGAATCCCTCCCTTCTTTTCTCCCTCTTTCGATCTCCCTCGTCGGCGACGATGGCAAGGCTGGACCCCCTCCCTCCCTCCCTCCCTCCCACTCTCGATCTCTCTTATCGGCAGTTGGCGAGCGATCAACCCTCTCTCTCTCAATCTGTCGGTCTCCCTCTCAGTCTCTCCGTTTCTTAGTTTCGAGTTCCAGAATCGAATCTGGTCCATCGGATATTTGGGTTTGGATTCGATACCAGTAATTAAAATTAGGTCCGGATCTGAATATCCAGATTTCGATCCGAATCCAATCCATTGATAGATCTAGTCCACAGTTGCCGACATGGCACAGCCCAAGGCTACCACCATGGCACGGTCCAAAAACTACGGCATGTAGATAATTATAATATTTATAATAAATATTTATAATATTTTTTATAAATATTTGATAAATTATTATAAATATACATGATTAATAGATAATACTATAAAATTAAAAAAAAATTATACCTGCAGCTATAGAGAGCGGGTCGCACCGAAAGCTCCGAGGGTCATCGACGATGATGCTAGAAGAGGACGACGGCACTAGAGGTAATCTACGAAATAAAAACAAGATAGTGAGATAGAGAAGAGAGAGAAAAGAGAAAAGAGAGTAGGGGCGGTCGGGGATGGGGGGCCAGAGGAGGGGGCATAATGACGAGGAGGCCCGGGAGCATAGTGACGGAAGGGTCGGCAATAGGAGGGAGATTGTGAGGGTGGCGGAGAGGGGCGGTCGGAGATGGGGGGGGGGGTGGCGGTGGGGGATGGGCGGCCGGGGATGGGGGAAGGAGGGCGGTTGGGGGGAGGGTGGGGGGCCATGTGGGGGGTGGCGGGAGGGGGCAGCCGAAGATGGGGGTTGGGGGTGGTAGGGTGGCGGGGAGGAACGATCGGGGATGGAGTGAAGGAGGGGAGGGTGGGGGGTGGGGGTGGAGGAGAGGGTGGCCGGGGATGGGGGGCTGGAGGGGGAGGGAGAAGGAGGGGTGGCATCGGTCGGGAGGGAGAAGAAGCCTCACCGATGATGGAGAGGAGGGGGAGAGACAGAGAGAGATCGAGCGCGCACGGAAGGAAAGTAGAAAAATTTTGGAGATTTTTAACCTAACCTACGGCAGCGGTTATTGAACCGCTGCCATAGATCTACAATAGTGGTTATCCAAAATCGTTGTCATAGATTTACGGTAGCCGTTCTATAACCGCTGCTATAGATCTATAGCAGCGGATTTTGATAACCGCTATCATTTATTGAAAATAATTTTTTTTTATTTTTTTTAGATATTATATAATTTTAAAATTTAATGTCCATCTTCACCGTTTATTATCTAAATAATTATCATTAAAATATCGTCGCAAAAGATTACCTCGATCCGATGGCCCTAGCTTCATCGATCAGAAAAATTTGATTTCGACGATCATGAATGATGATACGATGATTTGATAGATGGAGATCTTCGATGGGTTCAAAAATCTATAACGATGATCTCGATGATATTTGTAGCATACTATCAAAGTTTCACTTCAATCGGATATCGTTATCATGGTCAATTTAGTATGGAATGATTTTGCCCGTTAAATTAGAAACAAGCGATCAAAAGGTTAAACGATATTCGATTATGAGATAATTTTTTAGTTAAATAATTTTTATTATAATTTTAAATATTTTATATGGTGATGATAGTAAAATTTAAATCATTTTTATATAAACTATTCTTATTAAGCAGATATTGCAAAAGCACGAGCATAACAATGAGTGAAGTTTCAAAATGGTTATCAGAAGACGTATAGTTTTAGATCATTTTTATCTCATGAGTTGAATTTTATAATCACCACCATAAAAAATGATTAAAGTAGTAGCCAAAATTATTTATAAAAAAATTATCTCATAATTGGACACCATTTGGTCCTTTGATCACTCGTTTATCATTTAACGGTCGAAACTAACCTATATTAAATTGACCAAGATAACGATATCCGATTGAAATGAAACTTTAATAATACGCTATAAACATCACCGAGATCATCGTTTCATATTTTCAGATCCATCGGAGATCTTCATCTAACAGATCATCACATTATCATTTGTGATCATCGAAATTAAATTTTTCTGATCGACGAAGCTAGGGCCATCAGATCGAGGCGATCTTTTACGACGATACTCTAACGATAATTATTTAGATAGTGAACGATGAAAATGTGCATTAAATTTTAAAATTATATAATATTTAAAAAAATATATGGCAATGGTTATAATTAACCGCTATCATAAATAAGCTTATAGCAGCGATTCCTACTAATCGCTGCATAGGTCCGACCTATGACAGCGGTTTCACTAACCGCTGCTATAGGTCCGACTTATATCAACGGTTACAATGAATCGCTATTATAGATCGACCAATGGTAGTGGTTTCTTATAACCGCTGCTATAAATTCGATCTATAGCAGCGGTTAATGAAATTCACTGTCGTAGGATCTATAGCAAAACCACTGCCATAATATGCGCTGCCATATATCCTTTTTATAGTAGTATCTATAAAAGATATAATTTATACATTACTAATTAATATTAAGGTATGTAATCTAATAGCATATATTTATTTAATATTACCTCATAGCCAATAAAAATTGATAGAAATACTCACGTGGCTTCTCAATTTTAATCAAATTTTAAAATCTTATTTTATTCCTATTCTAGTTTTCTCCCCATCCACGATACTCGAAAAGTCTATGTTTCCAATGACTTTGGCTTTTTAATATCATTTCCAGAGAATCAAATAGACGTAGCTTTTATTAAATCATATAAATAATAAAAAAGTTTTTGATCAACTGGGATGATCGTGGTCACATATGCTTTCAGTCATTGATATTTAGTTTCAAAATTTCAAAAATATACTTAGCTATGCATAAAATTGACCCATTTGTCATATATGCTAATCTATATTTGACTTTTTATAATATTGGCATATATTGCAAGAAAAATTGTTTTATTGTTGTGTTTATATATTGCAACTGCATAACATATTTTATTTCTCATCATGGCAATTGGTATTTTTGAATTTATGAGTCAAAATTCTATAAGATTCATGATTTAGATTTAGATAATTAAAAAAAATAAATTTGAATTAAATCTATATTCAAAAATACTTATGATACAAGGAGTTAGCTCGATGAATCTTATAAGATAAAAAAAAAAAAAAAATTACTTTATCCTATAGAATTCGAGCCGCCCCACTCCACAGGCTCATATACAATTTGGAATACAGACTTAATTCAAACTTATTTTTTTTTAATTGAATATATTTAAAACATAAAATTTATAAAAATTTAGATCCATGAATTCAAATAAGCTCTAAAAATGATATTACTAGAATGATATGAAGCAAGATAGAAATATACAAACTCGGCTAGTATTAGTGATTTAGTGTAACACGGAATAACAGACGGGGCATTCGGCTTCTTCATTCCTAACATTTTCCTTTTAAGATTATTTAGCAGGCAAGATCCCATATAATATTTTCTTACAAGACTCTATGCAAGTTGAACGGCCTCTGTTACTTTTAATTTAACGGATGACAGGTACGCACAATGGCACGATGCATCGGGCCTATCGGCGGATGTGAAGACTCATGTACGTGACCTGGCAAAACCCATACTTTATACAGCAACTCCACAATTATCTCCCTCTCTTTCGCTCGTTCTTTCCTTCCTTCCCTTTTTTTTTTTTTTTTTTTTTTTTTTTTTGGGTTTTTCTCCCTTCCCTTCCCTTGGCTTCTTGTAAAACATGGGAGTTCACGCTCACCCCTTTCTAACATAGGGAAGGCTTAACGGTCGGTGGCCGACCATGGTGCTAGCCACGGTAGCTCAATCCCACAACCAGCCGGTGGTGAAGAAAGCAACCCTTCTCTCCTAACTCTGATTCCAGTGGTGTTTTTTTGGTTGCTTTCTGAATCTGAATCTTTGAGCTCTGATTCCGGATTTTTCTTTGTTTTGGTTGCTTTCTCGAAGGGCTTAGGAGAGGATGGTCAATCGAAGGATCCAGGAGTCTTACTTTGCTTCCAATGATGTTGATGGAGATTGATGTTTGGGAAGCAACTGAGGAAGATTTGATGGCTAACTCTGATTGAGGGTTGGGATTATTGGTGAGGGGATCAAAGGGGAGGTGGAAGGCTCTAAATAGAACCAGAAGGACGTCGGAATTCATCTTGATATTGGTGAGGGGATCAAGGGAAGGTGGAAGGCTCTGAATAGAACAAGAAGGACGTCGGAATTCATCTTTATGGTCTTGGGGAACTCGGGAGACTCTCTCTCATCGCATGTGCCTCTGTTTTTTTTTTTTTTTGGACCAATTTGTTATGCTTGGACTGGTCAAGTGGATCAGACCCCGCATTCTATTAGTTCAACTGGACTGGGTTATTATAGTAATAAAGAACTAGAATAGCAATCGGCTCCCACAGCTCCCATTATTTTTGTGTCAGTGGAATCTTGGAAATAAATTTTAAAATGGATTTAAACATCCAAAGTTTTCTAGGTTGGGATCGGCACCTTCCTATTTCTCTTTCCCACTTGTCTCTTCGTTCTCTTCAGAATATGTATCGCATGAATACAACCTGATATGATTACAATATCCGAGCACCCAAATAATCTTTGATACCGGCGTAACAACTAGCAAACCATGTTATAGTACAAACAGATTTGATTCATATTCCATCCATCTTAAATAGATTTAAATTTAATTTAAATAAATTCACATCGTAAATAATTTGATCTATTTAATTTATTTATTAAAATTAAAATTAAAATTTTTTAATTTATTTAATATATTTATTAAAAATATTTGATCCATGGTTCGATGGGCAACAAAATTTGAACGCCCGCGTCAATGCACAAAAATTTTCAGCGCCATCGCCTTTTCTTTTTTTTTTTTTTTTGGTCAGTCGCCTTTTCCTCCTTCCCTCGACGGATGATGACGAACAGGCCGAGGCCGCCGAGGAGCGCGAAGAAGAGGTCGAGGCGGGCGGCGGCGGAGCATACGACGTGCCCGCCCTTGGAGAGCGAGCGTCCCACCGATGGTGAGCCGTAGATAGTCCGTCCACGATGCCGGAGCCATCCGGCCCCATCCTGTGTCGCCGTATTCCCCACTCGAGCACCTCCTCCCACAGCGCCCCGCCAGGCACGTCGACGGCAGCACAGCCGACCGTGGCGGCGGATGCACGAACGAGCTCCAATGGGGGGCCGAGGGAGCGCATGTCGAGAACAAGGCCGCCGTCAGCCATGTCCTGGTCGTTGACGGAGTGGCCGTTGCCGCGGGCGGCGATGGTGAGGCGGGAGGAGCGGGCGGCAAGGAGGATTGCGGCGGCGACGTCATCGGCGATAGCTGGCCGGATGACTGCCACGGGGCGGGTGCGGGCGATCCTGCCGAAGTCCTCCGCTGCCGTGGCGATAGCGGCCGGGTCAGCCGCCGCCTGGAGGTCCAGAGCGCGGAGGACGGCTAGGTGGTCGTCGGAGCTGGCAGCGGAGGTTTCCGCCTCTCTTTGCCGTCAAGGGCGAGGCGCCACAGAGATCGAAGATGGGGAGGTGAAATGGTGAATCAGGTGAGCCGGTTTTTTTTTATGTTTTTAATGGGTCATTAGACGGGTCGATTTTTTTCTATTATAAGCAGGTTAATTGGTGGGATCGTATAGCCTCGTTATTATCAAATTCAGGTTTTAATATTTAATTTATTTAATAAATAAATTAAATTTAAATTTAAATATTTTTAATGTAATTCATATTTGATCCAATCTAATTGTCATCCCTACTGACATGCTAGTCTTTATGGTCTAACAGACTACCGTGTAGGAACGGCCTTGTATCACAAGAGAATGGGTCCCATAGATCCAACTTAATGATCACATCCCAATAGGCTCCGGCCCAAATTTGACGTGATAGGCCTATGTTAGGTCATGGTCCAAACTCAAAATTCATCATGCAGTTCGGCTAGGTTTGTATTTATAAACTATGTTTGGCATACAACTATAGCTATAGCTGTATTGAGCTATAACTATGATCTGAGCTGTGAACCATAGCTATAGTTGTAACTATATCAATTTAAGTATTTAGTAAAAATTAGCTATGTTAATAAACTGTCATGTACAAAATAATACAAAAGAATATAATCTTAATTTATTTATTTTTAATATTACTTTAAATATTTAATTTAATTAAATATAATAGATATAATAAATATATATTAAAAATCATACTTTATACATACCTCATGCACCAAATATAAATATATATTATAAATATATTTATATTTATAATATATTATAAAATACTATGATAATATAATATAATATAATATTATATTATAAATATAATATATATAATATAATAAGATTATTATATTATATTATATTATGATATATTATAATATATTATATTTTTATAGATAAATTTTAAAGAATAGAGGAAAGAGAAGGAAACTTAAATGTTAAGTAAGTGAATAATTTTAGAAAAAAAAATGAAGAGTAGATTTGAAAATAAAAGATATACAGTTAGCTTTTTATTTTGAATCCTTGGATGAGAAAGTTTTTAATAAAAGCTAGCTTATGGACCATAAGCTATTCTCATCAACTACTTAAATAGCTTAAATAAGCTAAAGCTACTCTAAAAACAGCTAAGGATATGTTTGGCCAAGCTTTTGGAAGAAAAAAACTGCTTATTCTTTAAAAAAATATTTATTTTTAAAAAAATAATGTGTGGCTAAATTTTTTTAAAAAATAATCTACTTTTGAGTGGGAACAGAAATAATTTTTCTGTTGCGAGGAGGAAATAGAAAATTGGAGCTTCTTCTTAGAAGCAGAAGCAGAAGAAGAAGAAAATTAATTTTTTTAAGACATAAATACTCTTACTCTAAATTATTATTTATCATAATTATTTCTATTTATTTTCATCTAACTTTTTCATTATTCTCATACTACCTAACTATCTCATTATTTTTTATATTTTAATTAAATAAAAATAAATAAATAAATAAATTAAAATTAATTATAATAAATATTTAAAATTATTTATTTATTTAAGTAATATTAATTATAAAATAAATCTATATATATTTTTTTTTATAATTTGATAGTCAAAAATATATTTTTTAAAAGATTTACTAAATATAAACTGCTTCTTAGATATTGATAAAAATATTAATTAAATAATTTTATCAAATATAAATTATTTTTTATAATATTTTTTATAAAATTTTATTATAAAATAAATTAATTTTAATAGTTTGGCCAAACAGGTCTTAAAATTACTTCAAAATTATCTCAAAAACTATATGTAAAATACGGCCATGGTTTGGCATGGGTCAAACATATTATTTTTTTTATTTGGTTTTGCTGGAATCGGTCGGATAAACTCATGCGTCCAACTACCGTCTCGGGGCATTTCCTAACCGGCGGTTCTTTGGAATCATGCTTCCACCGCGTCGAGTCGTGCGATTCTTTCCATCATCCAACGCGGTCGCGACACGAAAGAGCATCTGCAATCCCTCCTACCCCCGTTCCAGCGCGATAAACGTGGGACCTAGAGATTCGTGTGATCGTTATGATGCGTTCAGAGTACGCTGCGAGAATATTAAAGTTCACGCGTAATCTCGGTATCCAAAGCGTATATAAATGTTGCACCATTCGAAGGACCTAAACCGTATTCTGTCGCCTCCTTTCCCTTGTCCGATTTGGGCTCCTGCGTTCTTGTCCGCCTCCATCGCAAAATTCCAAGAAGGCCCCCGCATCGGCTCCTTTTCTTGGTCTCCCCCGTCCGCCTCCCTGCTCGGACTGGAGACTTCCCATCTTCCCCTCTCCTTTCTCTTCTTATATGACTCCGTCCGCGGTCCTCCGAGCTCGCTAGCGATGACGGAGGAGGAGAGGGGAAGAGAAGAGGGGGGTGGAGGGGCGCTCCAAGGCCTCATCGAGGGCTCGATGCCCCTTGTCGTCAAGGAGCTCGTCGCCGGTGGAATCGCCGGAGGGATCGCCAAGACCACCGTTGCCCCTCTCGAGCGCGTCAAAATCTTGTTCCAGGTACTTAAGAAAACGTGTGCCACTTGGTTGCTTTTCTTCCCATCTTCTTGGAAATTGCGACGGAAGCGTTCTTTTGAATTTTTCATGTGGGTAATAGTCTTTTTAGATTTCTTTTTTCTTGAAAACAAGTTATCTCCTTTCTTTCTCTTCTCTTTTTATGTTTAGCAATTTCGAGGTGGACTGGTTGTTATAGTTAGGGAAGTTGATGCTCCTTCTGATAAGGGGGCACTGGGAACTGTACTGGTTTTCACAATGGTTTCGGATTAAAATGGTTCGGTATGATTTTTTTTTTTCTTTTTTTAAAATTTGTCTTGAAACGATTAATATCACGTAAAGGCACGATCTTTTGAGTATACTGATGGATTCGTCTATGCCGAACAGTTTCTTGATTGAATCTGGTGGGATGGAGAATGAGAGGTGAGCTTGTAATGGGATACTTTGGGATAATCGCAGGGAAAGGAAATAGTTTTAGATAACAAATAAATGAAAACCATTGTGGCGATACTTTGTTTTCTTGGTAAGTGACTTTACTTCTGGGTTTAGGGGTTTGATCCCTTTGAATTTGTGGTGATACTTTGTTTTCTTGGTAAGTGAATTTACTTCTGGGTTTAGGGGTTTGATCCTTTTGAATTATAATGCGATGGTCTAACTTGGATTACTGCTGTCTTTCTTCTTTTTTCGACAATGTGGACTTTCGATTGGCTGAAAATTGATGATATCTTGAATTTTCTGTGCTTAGGGTTATCTGTAATAATATTGCCAATATTAGATGAAAGTTAGGAGAATTTAGTCCCATTTAATCAAGATGAAGTGATCCAAAGTATACACAAATTCAAATCAAGTGGCCTGATAACCACCGTATTTGAGTTACCGTTGCAATAAATACACCCTTCTTATCCAACAAAAAGAAAGAAAAGAAGAAAGAAATACACCTCTGACAACTCATGTGTGGTGCCAAACAAAATTTTCAGTTATAGCTGCACACCTAGGGTAAAACTTGAAGGGTTCATTCAAGAAAGAGTATTGTGGGTATTAGGGTTCCAAACATCAAGTCTGAAAAGTTGCCACTGTTAAGTTACCAAGCTGGAAAATAGACTAGGAAGAGTTTTCGCATCACAGATAATGTGAGATCAGTCAAGTTGAATGAATCACCTTCAAGCATGTTGTCAGTACAATGAAAGAAGAGAAATCTTACAATATCTTCAACAACCTGCATTATGTAAACTAATCAAAGTAATTTTGTCAATTCCATTAAATATGTGCCTGACAACATTGAAACCATGTTCTGAGAATCCTAGTTTGGACTAAAGTCAAACAACGAGTTTAGACTCTAACTAGAAGCCTCTTCATTGTATGGTTTTACATTAAAAAATTGTGTTTTTTTTTTACAATGAAAAGTTAGGTAACATCACATGGCTCAAAACTCAAATGGCACCCCGAAAAATCACATTACTAACACATCAGGAAAAAAAAAAAAGAAACTAAATGTAACAAAATAACAAAACGAAAAGAAGATATTCTGTACTTATGCTCTCTATCCCTCCCTCAATCAATTGGTTATGTCTGATCCTTGATAATGGGATCGCATCCATTCCATTATTCCATTTTTCACTCTTGATGTGCGTATGCTTATGGTTAGCATCCTGAATCTTGATTATTGTAGAAGCCTTGCATTGTAAATAAACATCTTAAAAATTAATATCTATTGGAATATAACTGTTGCTTACATGGGCTTGTTGGTCTCACAGCCAAAATGATGTTAGTCAAGGAATGGGATTAGATTTGACTGCTAGCCAAATTAAAGAAGCTGCATAGGTTATTTTGTGTTTGATTGATATTAGATTATTTTATGTGATTGATATACACGAATTGAACAAGGTCTTAGTGAGAAGTTGGATACATAGGAAAAGAATATGGTATAGTTTGTTTGTTATGCCTAGATCTATTTTAATACTTTAGTATGAACATCACTTCCATTTTTTGTCTTATTTCATTCAGTTTATATATTAGTGAAGAAATGCATGTTTATTTTGAACTGCCAGACCAAACGACCAGATTTTCAGAATGTAGGATTGTTGGGATCTTTTCGGAGGATTGTACAGACAGAAGGTTTATTAGGATTTTACAGGTCTGTTTTAATTTCCTAGTTCAGCCACCTTTTAGAAATCTGGTGTTACCTACTTTTTGTCAGAATGATCTGTCTATTATCTGTTGTCTATCATTTAATTCTCCAGAGGAAATGGTGCCAGTGTTGCTCGGATCGTACCTTATGCAGCTTTGCATTATATGGCTTATGAGCAATATCGTCGGTGGATTATACTTGGTTTTCCTGATATTGGAAGAGGGCCTTTGCTTGATCTTGTATCAGGGTCGGTCGCTGGGGGAACTGCAGTTGTTTTTACTTATCCTCTTGATTTGGTTCGTACCAAATTGGCTTATCAGGTGAACATCATTAGACTCCTATATCATTCCATTTTTGTGATTTAGCTTATCGCTTTCCGCCTCTTTTTCCATCTGTGGGTTTTGGATCTCCTCAGAGGAAACTTTTGTCTTGGTTCTTCTTGCCAATACAAAATAATCTACCATCTCTTGGAAGTAATTCTACATCCCTGGACTCTCTACTGATAAATAATAACCACCTCACATACTTACCATCTGGATTTCAATTTTGTTGTGTGGATATGTTCTCATCTGGAATTAGTTTATCTGGAATTTGATTTGCAGGTTGTTGGACCATCAAGGGGAAAGTTCAGAGGACTATCTCATTCTGAACAGGCTTATGAAGGAATTCTTGATTGCATTTTCAAGACCTACAGAAAAAATGGATTGAGAGGCCTTTATCGGGGTGTAGGTATATACTTATTTTTATGTCCTTTTTCATTTTAAATTCATTATAGTCTTCTTATACATCAATCACTATACCGACAGGAAACTATTGTAAAAGTAATCTCTCAAGTACTGACACCAGTGAGAATAGACTATCAACAGTAGCACACTTGACCTCTTGCATTTCGAAAAGTTTTTTTAGTATATGAGGCTTCCACTAAAGTCAGTTAAAACCAAGACTTACTTTTTTCTTTTATTCTTTTTGAGAAAACAAATTTAGAATGTATCATTGAAATCTAGTGTCGAATCATTTGGTTGTACAAGTAAATCGTTTTAATGTAGAGCAGGTTACTTATGTGGGCGGCATCCTTACTAATATTTATGTGCATAATATTAGTTTGGTTTTTGACTGTTCTATGAAGGATTCAGAATGATTTTTTCCCCCAATTGGATGGGTCGGAGGTCTAGGGATGGGGGGATATTTCCTTTGTTAACTGGGGCAAAGAAAAATGAAGGATGATATGGGCTTTTGAGGAGCTGAACGAAATGAATTATGCTTAGCCTGCCCCAACTAGTTTGGGATTAAGGCTTAGTCGAATCGAGTTGAGGAGATAAATTGCGTTTTTCTTAGAAGCCACTATCAAAGTTTTAAATCCCGTGGGACGGAGGTGTCTCGATATTATCATGAAATGGGATGTTTCACTGTTCCGTTCCATCCTGACAGCTGTTTCGATCATGCATTTCGATAGATATCCTCCATCTCTCTTTCCTTCTTTTGTCCTTTTTTTTTTTTGTTCTCTTTTTCTTTCTTTTCTTCTACCTATCTTTCTTTTTTTCCTTCCTTTTCGTCATTCCTTTCTTTCTTTTTTTGCTTTTTCTTCTTTTTTCTCTTTCCTTTTTTTTTTCTTTCGTTCCTTTCTTTTTCTTCTCCCTTCTTTTCTTCCTTTCATTTTTTTCTTCTTCTTTCCTTTTACTTTTTCCTTTTTCCATCTTCCATTCTTTCTTTCCTCCTTTTCCTCCGTGGATGTGTTTTCAAATCCCAACCCCGTCCCGGTTCGGTTTTCTTAAAGGAACGGGATGAGATGGCCGGGACGCCCCCTATCCCGTTGGGATGTAAAACCTTGGCCACTATAATGTTTTCTTTTATTGTTTATCTTGGTTGGGATGTGGAGGAGTTTTATGTTATTTCTGGTTGAGTTAACATGCATACTGTTGGAAGACATTTGTAAGGGAATCAAGCTTTGAGGTTGGGGTGAGAAGATGAGGAATGAAATCTAAAGATTATAAAGCAATCTGAATTGGGGAGAGGAGTGGGCCCTTATTTCCTTAAGCTATATGGCATGCTATGTAATCCAATTGTTCTGGTCAGAGATTTGATGGATGAAGGATTGGAGGGAACTTGGGCTACTGTAATTCACAATTTGATGGATGAGGAATTGGAGGTGGATCCTTTTTTCCCATTCGGAAGAATGATTGTAAATAAAACAAGAATATAGGATATAAAGGGGTAGAACTTATATGATCTGACTGTGCAAGGAACTGTTCTTGCTCTGTTTTTGAGTGTGCTTTTGTGCATGTATATTATCTCTATTTATTTGTTACAAAATGAAATTCTAAAACTCTTATTTGAGAACTGTCTTTAGTGAATAAAATATTCTAGAGTTAAACAAACTATACATATACATAATATCAAGAGTCTAAAAGTATTTATCTATAAAATTGAGCTACAAATATTTTTAATAGGATTTGAGCCCAAATCCTTGTATCTAAACTTCATGATGGGCCATCAAAATTGAGAGTTCGAATTGTTTATCAATATGATGGTTGTTTACAGACAGTTTCATGGTGTTGAACTTTTATATAATCCAGCGCCTTACCATCTCTTGCCAATTTATTATTGACTTTTATTGAACAGAACATAAAAAATCTATGCATTGAAGAATTGGTTTGTTATCCATGCACACTAAGTGAAGATGATTTGCATAGCTATTTTTATGGACATGATATTATTATTATTATTATTTTATAATGGACGTGATATTTTTTAGGGGAATTGTGACTAAATCGTTTACCCCTTCCTTTTGGGGAACTTATTGCTTGGTACACTAACAGATAAACTCCACGATCAGGTCCAACATTATATGGAATCTTCCCTTATTCTGGTCTTAAGTTCTACTTCTACGAGGAGATGAAGAACCATGTACCTGAACAGCACAAGAAGGACATCACTGTGAAGCTTGCATGTGGATCTGTTGCTGGTTTATTGGGCCAGACAATAACCTATCCTCTTGATGTTGTTAGGCGACAAATGCAGGTATCTTGCCCTTGCTATGTTGATTGCTAATTGCAGGAAAAGAAAAAAAAAAAAGGAACAAGAAGGGTATAAAGAGAAGCACTTTCTCTAGGTACAAGCACTCTCAACATCTAACCATGGAATGGATAAGGGAACGCTCGAAAGCCTTGTTACGATCGTTAAAAATCAAGGCTGGAGGCAACTTTTTTCGGGACTCAGTATAAATTATTTGAAGGTGAGTCCTCCTTAACGATTTCACTTAAATAAGGTATACATTCTCTATGACTGTCAGGTTTTTCAAATCGCTCGCTTCGTTGTTGTTTTAAGACTTCCACTCCTACACCGATTTAAGTTTTGACTCCATCATGGTCAGCACAAATAATACAACATTCGGACCATCGCTATTTGCCCCCTCTTGGTGCTCTTACTGCTGTCAAATCCCTCTTGGATGGGCAGAAGAACGACTACCCCGTCATTTTTTTTGTTTGGGTACACGTTACCCCGTCAATTTTAGTTATCCTAGCTGTCCAAGTTTTCGGCACCTTATCAATAAATTTGCCTTCACATGACTGTTATTTTGGAAGCATGTGCCCTAGTATAGAATGGGCCCGGGACTATCTGAACCATGCCCAACCCAACTCAGGGATTTTCTTTTCTAGACTGAGCTGGGCTCAAACTGGGCCGGCATGCACTTTGCCAGCAGAGATTGTCTGTGATTGCGCAGAAAGAGATGGCAGCGAATTGTACTTTTGGGCTGAAGATGCCAGCCCATCACATTGGGTCTTCGGGCCTCTTGGGTCGGCTCATTCCATTAACTTCCCTAATGGTAAGAAAAGTCACTCCACTTCCCTAATGAAAAGTCGCTAGATACTTTCTTATACTATCTGTCCTCAAATGTTACCATATTTATCGTCGGATAATCTAAAAATTTAGGGCCTGTTGGGGAAATCCAATAAGATTAGGCTGGATTTTCCATTGGATTCGTGGAGTGGATAATCTATTTGAGTAGTTTCATATCAATTCTATGCCTCTCCAGCTCAACTCTTGCGCGAGGGGGGGAAAAAAAAAAGACCCATAGATATCTCTTCCTTTTTTATATATTTTTATTTTTTTTATTTACTACAGGCCAATAGGCCCACAGAGGATTTAGGCTAAGATTTGGACAGGTTCTTGGAAGAATATGGGCTGGGCATGCCAACAGATCAGATTCTCGTAGGAAATCCAATCTTACTGATTTTCTGCTTGGATAATTCTGTGCAATCCAATAGGATTCATAAAAATATGAGCTAGGCAAGACCCATTTCATAGTATTCACAAGAATTTTTTTAGAGTGGGACGGCCTGAATCCCACAGGAAGAAAAGATATCTCACTGGGTCTCTTTTTTTTTTTTTTTTTTTTTGACATGGTTTGGGCTAGACCTCATTCTATAATATTAGATATAATCTATGCAATAGTTTAGAAGATATATGGTGGATAGGTCATGCCTGAGTTCTACAGAATTTTCAGCTCAATCCCGTAGGAATATCCAACAAAATTGGACTGAATTTCTTGCTGGATCGGTGGATCGAGCCATCCATGTAGATGTGGGATTTGGATAGGGTCTTACAAATGCTGTTTGCATGGGCCAGCTGATCGGATTCGTTAAAGAATAGTCCAACATCTATACGAACAGTGGGATTTTTTTATGATTATATGTATAGAATCCATTCTATTTCATCCCTTTTCTTCCAATCTTTACGTTCGTTTTGCTAGCATCACATGGATGCATAGAGAGAGAATTTTTTTTTTTTGTTCTCCAGGTCGTCCCATCTGTGGCAATAGGATTTACAGTTTATGATGTGATGAAGTCCTGGCTTAAAGTTCCATCCCGAGATGAAGCAGCCCTTCCGGCGGTGACAGAAGAAAGCAGCCGCCATCCGGCGTCTCTTCGCTCTGGTTAACGAATATTTTGACACATTTGTCATCGAGGCTCGCTCCACGACTCTTATCCAACTTGTGCTTTTAGGGCAGTTAGTTTACCATTCATTCTATGTGTACAGATTGTTTTCGTATTCTGTCTCTACCATTTGTTGGGTGCTCTTTTTCAACCAGACCAGAGCATGCATCCTGTGCTAATAGCTGATAATAAAATAATAATAAGCTCAACCTGCACCAGCTGAAATGGTGGGCAGCGGCAATTTTCAGATGTTACTGGAAGAGAAACGGTTGATGTTGCTCCTGCTTCATATAATTGGCTAGCATAAGCTAACATATCATCATTTAAAATTAAATTATACTGAATTACAGTCATATATGTATTCTTATCTATTTTCTTTTTTCCAGTAGTTGATGGAATGCAGAGAGAGTGCAAGTAAAATAAAATAAAAATAAAAATAAAATTTTTTTTTTTTTTTTAAAAAAAAAGGGGGGTGCAGGAAAATAGAACAGCAAAGATGGTAAGAAAGAAGAGATGAGATGTGGGGGATATGGTCCGTTTAAGGTGTGTATCGTTGCGGTGTGGTTGCTGTTTATCTATTGGTGATCAATTTATTTATATTACTTTCATCATCATCACGGTGGCCACCAATACCATCAGATTTACTGTCACCATCACTATTGTCCACCGTCATTGCAGCAGCAACCACCAGCAGTAGCAGCATCAACACGGCCACCATCATCACGCCAACTACCATTATAGTATCTCAATATATATATATATAAATCTCCAAAGGTGGTTAAAAAAAGTAGGCAAAAGGCAAGAGCAATATCATGCCTCTAGCAACCTGATTAGACATGCGATAGCCACATAAATCTTAAACTAATTTTTTTAGATTATATGCAAGATCTATAAATTTATCTATAATTCTAACATTTCACGAATATTATTGATCTCAAATCATAATAAATTATTTTATATAAATAAATTTTATTTTTATATAATTTATAAAATTCGATCATTCATCTGTCACTGATGATGTCTTATTTAAATGATTCTTTCAATTATGATTTTAATTATCATTAAATCTATATATCCTATAATTATAAAAAGAAAAGAGAAGGAAGAAGGGTGCTAAAATTTACAGCCCAGTAAGAATCACTATACATCTGCACCAATAATAATAATTTAAATTCAAAAGTATATTAAAGCATGAATTTTCATATCAAATATAAAGAATAAATTAAATAAATGTGTATCAAATATATCATATATTAACACATGAACTATTTTCATTTAATATTTAATCCACAACTTGTCATATTTTTTTCTTATCATACTTTCATGTTTCTTAATCTTTTCTTTTCAGTTTTGGACTAATCAAGATCATACTTCAATCTCAATCATGATCTTACCTATAATCCCATGCATAAGCCCATGAGGGCTGTCTCAAGTATAAGCTCATGGTAGCTTATCTCAATTATGATCTCATCCATAATCTCATGCATAAGTCCGTAGGGGCCGTCCCAGGCATAAACTCCTGCAAGCTATCATGGTCTCACATATAATCCCACGCATAAGTCCATGAGGGCTATCTCAAGCATAAGCTCCTGACCGACTATCCACATGATGAGGCTAGTCCAAATCATATCTTTTTTATCTGATTATTCATGTTGATTTCATCTTTAACAATTCTAATTTATATGATGTTTAAAATAAATATATTATATTCATATACTCATACCATTAATCATTGAAATACATATATGGTAAAAATACATAACATACTCATTCAAAAAAATTGTACCAGCCATAATAGTATTTCAACATAATAATTCATCAATATAAATTCAATGATGTAAAACTAACAATACAAAACCAATCGGTAAAGTAGCATATATAAACGAAGATCATGTACAAAGACTCTTACCTTTATTTGTGATAAACGAAACAATTAGGATTATGATATGGCCGTCAAAACTCTACTCAATGTCCTCCTATCCAATAATTTATTCTTCTATAAATTTAATTTAATTTCTCAAAATAAATCAATTGAATCAAGTTAAAATCCTAAAATCCTCTATCGAGATTCACCAGGATCCACCCTCTACCTCTAAGATTTTTAGAGAGCAAAAATTCATGAAGAGAGAGAAAATTTTAGAGAGAGAAAGTAAAAAAAAAATTTAAAGAGAGAAAGTGGAAAGAGAAAGTTAGGCTTCTAGAGAGAGAAAATGGGATTCAGTCTCAAAGCAGAAAGAGAGGGAAGAGAGAAACTCTCTCTTCTTCTTTTTTTTCTTTTTTTTCATAATCCATCTACAAAGAAAATAATGAATCAAATGATTAATTAATTGATTAATTTAATTAAATAATTAGAAGAGAGAAGAATAGCCTTTTCCTATTTTCTTTTTCTTCTTTTTTTTAAAAATATTTCTCATAATTTAAATAATTAACTAACTAATAAATAAATAAATAAATAAATAAATTGATTAATTAAAATTAAGAGGAGAGAGATCTCTCTTCTTTTCTCCTGTTCTCAAATAGGGGAGTCAATCCCCTTTCTCCCGTTTGCCCTCCTCTCATGGCCACACCTGATTGACCGGCCACCCATGACGGCCTCCGACGGCAGTGACCCCGTAGCCCTAGCAACAGCCCGAATGGCGGCTATAGATGACGGCATGCGAGCAAATACCGTAAAAGTAGGGTCTTTTCTGCTCTCGAGCCAAATCTCATGATCGTGGCTTCCATCAGGTGCCGACAATCCAAAAGAAGAAAGAAAGAGAAAAGTGAGGAAGTTTACCTTGCTCTGACGACTTCGGCAACCCTCTTTTCTCGACGACAGCTTACAGAAAAGACTCCCAAAAATCCCAACGATCTCTCGGAATACCTAGTGAAAGAGGAGAGGGCTTCTTATAGGAAGATCTTTTAAGCTAAATGGAACTCCTCCAACCCCTATTTCATCAAAAAAGAGAGGAAGAAAGACTCGGAGTCTTCTTCCTCTCCTTGCTTGCTTGCGTACGTGAGAAGTGATTTGGGCCCTTTTTATTCGGGCGAGGTCCAAAGGCTTATTACAAGAAATATAAGAAATAAGAAATAAGTTCCATCAAGAGGAAAGTAGACGGCAATTTATACATTGCGGTGGGTCCGACTTCCAGCTCACAAAGATCGGTCACGTCAGCATTCTTTATCTCGTAGAAGAGGCAGGAAGTGCCAATAACAGTGACCATCGGGACGACAACGGTGGTGGGGCAAACAACGATGATAAAGGTAATATCTTTCATCTTATAGGATAAGAGAAGGGGATGAGGAGGTCAAACTAGGAGAAAATTTTAGAATTTTGGAGATTTTAGACACTTATGTGATGGTCACATTGGCTTTTTATTGAGGCTTGGTTGACATGGATGATGGATGGAGTAGCTCAAGACAAAAATATAACTTGGGGGACAGGTCCAGTAAAATGGAGGGTACCCAAGCGTAACTTTGGCAAACTTTAGAGAAAACAGTATTTTTTTCTCGAAACACATGGTGGAGCTCAAATTTTATGTCTAGAAGTAGCACACATATTGGGCCTCAGCTTATAAAAATTTTGGTCCAAACACTGGAGTGTAGCTTAATTTCTTTTTTTTTTAAAAAAAAACCTAATTAATTCAGACTTTAGGTATATTATCCTACGGAATTGCTACTTCAAAAAAATAAATATAAAATAATCGCTTCAAAAAAGAATCAACTCTTTGTTCTTTCCAAATCTAAAATTCTACTTTTTGACCTAATACGTATAGAAGAACATAACAAATAAAATAAAATAAATTTCTAGGTTAACTAATATAAGCGTCCAGCCAAATACATCCAATGTCTGCCTACAATAAGGTGCCAACGTAATTTCTACTTCTAGTATTGTAATAGATGAAATTCTTTTTTAATTTTAAGAAGAAACAATATCATCAATAAATTGTAAAACCATATATATCTTAATGGGCAAAGCCCTTTACTCCAAAATTCGAGATTCTTGAGCATACATAGCATGTGAGTTATGTGTATTCTGCAATTTTGGTGATCAATGGATTGTCCATTGTATTCTCATTGATATTTCTTTTGCATTGTTATCTAAAGCCCAAAGCTCTAAATAAAATGCACAAAATTCAAGATTCTTGAGCATACATAGCATGTGAGTTATATGTATTCTGCAATTTGGGTGATCAATAGATTGCCTGCTGTATTCTCGTTGATCTTTCTTTTGCATTATTATCTAAACTCCAATGCTCTAAAAAAAATGCTACACAAAGTCACCAATTTCATTATCATGTCCTATACAAAATGCCGAGATATTTTCCCTGTTTATATTATTTTATTATGTTTTCTCTTCCCTTCATTCTCTATTTGTCTCATCAACTGCATTAATATTCCTTGCATCCACGTCAGCTGCGGTGCTGGGGAGCACTGTTTGGATTTGTCCTTGGAACTTGGCCTTATGAGGATTATTGTCGCCAAGAACAAATGGAGGTTTATTTTTATTTTTATTTTATTTTTTTTATTGATGCAGAATTTGATTGATGTTGAATCAAGTTGGATTTGAGGAAAAGATCGTCGTCGATGACCTGCAAAATAAAGTTCCATCCGAAGTCGATGGTGATAGCTTCGATAGGACCCTCCGATGATCAAATCAGCTCTTCTGACCAATAGAAATGAAGTGCTCAGGAAAGAATTCAGAAGAATTTCGGAAAGAAAAATAAAGCTTAGAAAAAACGTATCTGAAGGATCCCTTTTTATGGACAAAGCCTATACGGACTGATAGTGACAACCATATCGTCCGATAGTGGATTGCTTGGGGCTGCATGGAATTTGGTATGGAGAGGAAGAGGTATCGCCTGTAGCAGACTGATACTGACAACCATAACCGTCCGGTAGTGGGCCGCTCGGGGCCGCATGGAGTTTGCTATGGATAGAGAGGTGTCGCCTGACTGATGTGCCCGTTTGCTGAGATTTAATAGTCGAAGTTCGAAGGAAGCAGATGTTGGTTGGTGAAGAACTTTGACATATATCAATTCTAGAAGAGTTCGGACTCCTAAATGAAATACAACTATAGGAGATCATCCGGAAGAAATGCTAGCTGAAATCTGAAAGTAATCCATTGAAAGAATCCGACTGAAAGAGAAGTCTGAAAGAAGTTTGGCTCTTGGAGAAATCCGACAGAAGAAGAAGTCTGAAAGGAGTTCGGCAGCTGGAGGAGTTCATCCACTGAAGGAGTTCGGCTAGGATTCGGCCGCTGAAAGAGTTCGGTTGGATTTCAGCCGCTGGAGGAGTTCGACTGCTAAAGGAGTTCGATTGGAGTTCGACCGCTGGAGGAGTTCAGCCGTTGAAAGAGTTCGACTGGGGTTAAGCTGCTGGAGGAGTTCAGCTGCTAAAGAAGTTCGGCTAGGGTTAAGCCACTGGAGGAGTTCGGCTGCTAAAGAAGTTCGGCTGGGGTTCGGCCGCTGGAGGAGTTTAGCTGCTAAAAAAGTTTGATTGTGATTCGACCACTGAAGGAAGAATTTTCGATCGAAGCTCTTTCGTAATTATCAGTTGTATTAGGCTAAGCATCAAATTGGACTTTAACGGAAGCAAAATTTATCTCCAATAATAGTCCTCCCACTTTCGAGTTTGAAATTCGAAAGAAGAAAGTACAAAAAAATGATTGCCGAAGTTCTTTTTCGGGCTCTACATCCATTATGGTTGAAGCTTGAGGAAGATCTTATCTTCCATCGAAATTGAAGGAGATCTTATCTCCTGTTGAGGTTGACATTGAAGCTCGGAAGAGATCTTATCTCCAGTCGAGGTTAAAGGAGATCTTATCTCCTATTGAAGGATTGGAGCTCGGAGGAGATCTTATCTCCAACCGAGATTGAAGAAGATCTTATCTCCTGTTGATACTGACGTTGAAGCTCAGGGAAGATCTTATCTCTGATCGAGGTTGAAGAAGATTTTATCTTCTGTTGACGTTGATGTTGAAGCTCGGGAGAGATCTTATCTTCAGTTGAGGTTGAAGAAGATCTTATCTTCTATTAATGTTGAAATTGAAGGTCGGGAGAGATCTTATCTCTAGCCAAGGTTGAAGGAGATCTTATCTCCTATTGAGGTTGATGTTGAAGCTCGGAAGAGATCTTATCTCCAGCCAAGGTTGAAGAAGATCTTCTCCTCGAGATTGATTTCTGACATTCCGATGGCGGGTTTTCTGATGGAATCGCTGTTAGGGGCCGCCGCATGGCCTGCACCATCTCGGTGAGGCTCTGAATCCGCTGCATCAGTAGGTTAAATTGCTCTGAATCTATCATGGCTGTCGGTGGAGGAGGAGGTTGAAGCATCGGCATTAGAGCAGGAATGGATGGGTCTGGCTCAGATCTGACGATAGAAGTCGTAGATCTTCGGGTAGTCACCTTCTTTGAAGGTATTTCTTGGAATCGAGGGAGAGGATGGAGATGGATCTTGGAGAAGAAGATCCACAGGATCGACTGAGTACTCTTTTAAGAATAAAGATACCTCAGGAACAGAGGTTCCTTCCTCCAGCATAAATTCTGTTGGTGCAGAATCTGGTTGATGTCGGATTGAGTTGGAGCTGAGGAAGAGGTCACCGTCGGTGAGCTGTAAAATAAAGTCTTGTCTGGAGTCGATGGTTGTGGTTTCGGCAGGATCCTCCGACGATCAAGTCAGCTCTTCTGACCAATAGAAATGGAGTACTCAGAAAAGAGTTCAGCAGAGTTTCGAAAAGGAGAAGAGAGCTTAGAGAAAATGTATCTGAAGTATCTCTTTTTATGGATGGAGCCTATAGCGGACTAATACTGACAGCCATACTGTTCGGTAGTGGGCCGCTCGAGGCCGCGTGGAATTTGGTACAGAGAGGAAGAGGTGTCGCCCGTAGCAGACTGATAGTGACAGCCATAACCGTCCGGTAGTGGGCTGCTCGGAGTCGCATGGGATTTGCTACGGATAGAGAGGTGTCGTCTAATTGATGTGTTCATTTGTTGAGATTTAATAGTCGAAGTTCGGAGGAAGCAAGTATTGGTTGGTGAAGAATTTTAACATATATCAATTTCAGAGGAGTTCAGACTCCTAAAAAAATATGGCTATAGGGGATCATTCGAAAGGAATGCTAGCTGAAATCTGAAAGTAATTTGCTAGAGGAATCCGACTGAAGAAGAAGTCTGAAAGGAGTTTGGCTCCTGAAGGAATCCGACAAAAGAAGAAATTTAGGAGGAGTTCGACAGCTGAAGGAGTTCAGCCGCTGAAGGAGTTCGGCTAGGATTCGACCGCTTGAGGAGATCGACTGCTAAAAAAATTCGACTGAAGTTCGACCGCTGAAGGAGTTCAACCATTGAAGGAGTTCGACTAGGGTTCAGTCGCTGGAGGAGTTTGGCTGCTAAAGGAGTTCGGCTGGAGTTCAACCACTGGAGGAGTTCAATCGCTGAAAGAGTTCGACTGGGATTCAGCCACTGGAGGAGTTCAGCTGGGGTTCAGTCACTGAAGGAGTTCGGCTGCTAAAGAAGTTCGACTGAGATTCGACTGCTGGAGGGAGAATTTTCGATTGAAGCTCTTCCGTGATTACTAGTTACATTAGGCTAAGAATCAGACTGGATTTCGGTGGGAGCGAGGTTTATCCCCAACACCCTCCATTTGCGGGTATCAGTATAGCTCTCTTCACTTATTCCTTTGCTCTTATACTTGATAACATGCTTTGCTCCAACGTTGAACATTACGTTGCATCAAAAAAGAAATAATTAATTTTACACTCGAACAAACAAAAGCAATTAATCTTGATAACCATATATAAAAGGTGCACTTGCTTGTGCAATTCGTATAACACGTTGTGAATCAATGTCCAAAATCAAGTCTAAGAAGCTCATTGTTGGTGCAGAAACTGGTCATCGTCGGAGAAACTGGCAATTCATATAACACTTGCCTGGTCGTCGTCGGGGACCTGCAAAACAAAGTTTCGTCTGGAGTCGGTGGGGGGTGGCTTCGGAAGGACCCTCCGATGCTCAAGTCAACTCTGGCCAACAGGAATATAGTGCTCGAGAATGAGTTCCGAAGCTTAGAGAAGAAGAGGAGAGCTTAGAGATCAGAGAGATTAGCATTAGTGTATCTGGGGGTCCTTTTATAGCGGAGCTTGATGGTGACAGCTGCAGCCACGTGTTGGTGGGCCGCTCGAGGTTCGACGGAGCCAGTCTCATGGAAAAGTGCCATGTGCGGCAGGTTGATGGTGACAGCCATCACCGCCTGATAGCGGATCGCTATCGCTCATGGTGGACTGATGGTGATAGCTGTAGAGCTTGCGGTGGACTGATGGTGATGGCTGCAGAGCCAGCTAAATGAAGGGTTGAAGGCCTTCGTCGTGTGCCCACTTCGAAGGAGTTCGGGCTCCTAAAGAGGAAGCTTGGAAGGAGTTTGGCTCCCGTAGGCATTTGGCTGAAGCTCGGCGGTCGGGTTCGGCTAGAGCCCGGCTGTCGGGTCCAAGGAGCTCGGCCGCTAAGTTCCTCGACCGGCTGAAGGAGTTCGGTCATGACGCTGGGAGTCCGAAGAAGCTCGGCGGTTGAGGAGTCCGAAGGAGCTCGGCAGCTAAGTAGTTTTGCCGCTGGGAGTTCGCAAGGAGCTCGGTCGCTAGAAGTTCGACCGAGGGACGACCGCTGAAGAGTTCGGCCGCTGAGAAGTTTGGAGGAGCTCGGCCGGCTAAAGAGACGGCCGCTTGGGGAGTTTGGCCGAGAGACGACCGCTGAGGAGTTCGGACGCTAGGGGATTCTGTTAAAGCCTGACCGCTTGGAGTCCAAAGAGCTCATCCGCTAAGTAGTTCGGCTGACTATAGGAGTTCGGCTAAGATCCGTCCATCGAAGCTCTTCCGCGGCTACAGGTTGCATTAGGTCGAGCATCGAGCTAGACTTCGGTGGAAGCGGGATTTATCCCCAACACTAGCCCCCCCACTCCCGAGTTCGAAAATCGAAGGATGGGAGTGCAGGAAAGGCGACTGCCGAAGTCTTCCTCTGAGCTCTGTGCTGGTCTAGGTCGAAGCTCGGGGGGGATCTCACCTCCAGCTGAAGTTGATATCGAAGTTGAAGCCCGAGGAAGATTCCATCTCCAGTCGAGGTTGAGGGGGGCTTCGTCCGCTGCGATCGAAGCCGGAGGTTGCGCTCCTCGGGGGCGATATTGTCTCCTACAGCTAAGGTTGATGCGGGTGCTTGAAGGAGATCTAATCTCAGGGCGAGGCTGTCTCCGATCTTATCTCCGGTCGAGATGGTGGTTGAAGCTCTCCAGCCGAGGTTGACACGGTTGCTTTCTCTAGCCGAGGTCGAAGTTGAAGCTCTCCAACCGAGGTTGACACGGTTGCTTTCCCTAGCCGAGATTATATCGGGCACCCGGGGGAGATCTCATCTCCTGCGGTCGAGCTTTTCTTGGGGAGATCTTATCTATGGCCGAGGTTGTCCATGGTCGCTCGGGAGAGATCTTATTTCCTGCTGCCGAGCTTTCCTCGGGGGAGATCTTATCTCTTGCAGCCGAGGTCGAAGTGCGCGCTCGAAGGAGATCTTATCTCCTACAGCCAAGCTTTCTTCAGGAGAGATTTTATCTCCTACGATCGAGGTCGAAGTGCACGCTCGAAGGAGATCTTATCTCCTGCAGCCGAGCTTTCCTCGGGGAAGATCTTATCTCCTGCGGTCGAGATCGAAGTGCACGCTCAGGGGAGATCTTATCTCCTGCAGCCGAGCTTTCCTCGAGGAAGATCTTATCTCCTACAGCCGAGGTCGAAGTGCGCGCTCGGGGGAGATCTTATCTCCTACGGTCGAGCTTTCTCTCGGGGAGATCTTATCTCCTGCAGTCGAGCTTTCCTCGGGGAAGATCTTATCTCCTGCAGCCGAGGTCGAAGTGCACGCTCGGGGGAGATCTTATCTCCTGCGATCGAGCTTTCCTCGGGGAGATCTTATCTCCTGCAGCCGAGCTTTCCTCGGGGGAGATCTTATCTCCTGCAGCCGAGGTCGAAGTGCGCACTCGGGGGAGATCTTATTTTCTACTACCGAGTTTTCCTCAGGAGAGATCTTATCTCCTGCAGTCGAGGTCGAAGTGCGTGCTCGGGGGAGATCTTATCTCCTGCAGCCGAGCTTTCCTCGGGAGAGATCTTATCTCCTACGACCAAGGTCGAAGTGTGCGCTCGGGGGAGATCTTATCTCCTACAGCCGAGCTTTCCTCGGGGAAGATCTTATCTCCTGCAGCCGAGGTCGAAGTGCGTACTCGGAAGAGATCTTATCTCCTACAGCCGAGCTTTCCTCGGGGGAGATCTTATCTCCTATGGTCGAGGTCGAAGTGCGCGCTCGGGAGAGATCTTATCTCCTACAGCAGGCCGAGCTTTCCTCGGAGGAGATCTTATCTCCTGCAGCTGAGCTTTCCTCAGAGGAGATCTTATCTCCTACGGTCGAGATCGAAGTGCGCGCTCGGGAGAGATCTTATCTCCTACAGTCGAACTTTCCTCGAGGGAGATCTTATCTCCTGCAGTCGAGGTCGAAGTGCGTGCTCGGGAGAGATCTTATCTCCTACGGTCGAGCTTTCCTCGGGGGAGATCCGATCTCCTGCAGTCGAGGTCCAAGTGCACGCTTAGGGGAGATCTTATCTCCTGCGGTCGAGCTTCTAAGGCTTCTGACCTACCCCCGTTAGCACGAGGCCCCCCTCCAGTTCCCAATACGGTAACTATTTGACTGCTTCACCCCCTGTTACCGCAGTTTCTGCTCCAGAGAATAATAATGCAGAAACGAAGCAACTTTACTGAAGGGATATTATTGATAATACATCCTTAGATTCTCTGAGTTCCAAGGTCACAGAGCATCATCCCTCCGAACTCTTTCAGGCGATAAGCACCAGGCCGGATGACCTCCACCACTTCATACGGGCCTTCCCAATTAGGGGCGAGTTTTTTCTGACTCTGAGGCTGAGAGACAGCGGCTCGCCGGAGCACTAAGTCTCCCACTTTGAACGTCTTATTTCTGACTCTGAAGTTGTAATACCGAGCTACCTTCCATCTATAGGCCGCCGTCCGGATGCGAGCTTCCTCTCTTTTTTCTTCCAGTAGATTGAGGTCGACTCGGAGGTCCTGGGGATTGCGTTGCTCATTGAAGCCCGCGACCCGCGCAGAAGGGAGCTTGAGCTCGATCGGGATAACTGCCTCAGTACCGAAGGCCAAGGCGAAGGGTGTTTCTCCAGTGGGCACCCTCTGAGTAGTTCGGTATGCCCAGAGGATGTGGTAGAGTTCGTCCACCTAGGCCCCTCTTGTCCTGTCGAGCCTCGCTTTGATTTCTTGCAGCAGGATCCGGTTGGTTATCTCAGCTTCCCCGTTGGCCTGCGGATGAGCCACCGACGTGAAGCGGTGGGAGATGTTTAGTCCTTCGCAGAATTCGGCGAACCTTGCCCCAGCGAATTATCGCCCATTATCGGTTATGAGGATCCGGGGCAGGCCAAACCGACAGACTAGTGACTTTCAGACGAAGTTCTGTACCTTGACCTCGGTAATCTTCGCAAGTGGTTCGGCTTCGACCCACTTAGTGAAGTAGTCGATCACGACCAAGAGGAACTTCCTCTGCCCCGACGCCGCTGGGAAGGGGCCGAGTATATCCATCCCCTATTATGCAAATGGCCAGGGCGAGCTGAGCGGAGTGAGTTCGGATGCCGGCTACCTCTGTACGCTAGCGTTCTTCTGACAGCGGTCGCACCTCTTTACGTATTCCACGAAATCGCGAAACAGGATCGACCAGTAGTACCCCTATCGGAGCAGTTTTTTCGATAGGGACCTGGCTCCTACGTGACTTCCGCAGAGTCCTTCGTGCACATCCCATAGCGCGAGGGCGGCCTCCGAAGGTCGGAGGCATCTTAGCAACGGGAGGGAGTATGACCTCTTATACAACCTGCCTTCGTATAAGACGTAGCGGGAGGCCTGATTCATGAGCTTCCGAGCTTCTTTCGGATCGTAGGGAAGGGCCCCCTCCTTGAGGTAGGCGACCAGCGGGTCGATCCAGCTTGGCTCGAACTCCGTCTGCAGGATGACCAAGGCTCTTTCGGGGTTGGGCACTTCAGAGTCTCCAAAAATACTCCCCTGGGCAGTTTGGCCGGGGCAGAAATGGCCAATTTAGAGAGAAGGTCGGCTTTCGCATTTTCCGCCCTCGGAATATGTCGAACATCGAAGCTGTCAAAGGCCGGAGTCAAATCCCTCACCCTCCCGAGGTATCTCGCCATGCTTTCTTCTCGTGCCTCGTCACTGCCGCTGACTTGGCCGACCACCAGATGGGAATTGCTGTAGACCTGAAGTCGATCTATTTTTAGCTCCCTTGCTATCTTTAATCCGGCGATTAGCGCCTCATATTCGGCCCCATTGTTGGTCACCGGAAACTCGAAGCGCAGTGCGTACTCGGCGACGACTCCCTCGAGGCTGACCAGGACCAGCCCCGCACCAGCTCCAGCGGAGTTGGACGAACCATCCACATGCAGGGCCCAGAAGTCTTCGGGGAGGTCGGCGCTTTCCTCAGAGAGGTTCGGCCATGGTAGCTCGGCTTCATCTAGGCCCGGCTCCGCTTTGGTGTCGATCTCGGTCGGCCCAAGCTTGGCCTCGGCTGAAATGGTGCATTCTAGCATGAAATCCGCCAGTATCTGGGTCTTGATTGATGGCCTAGGCCGATAGTTGATATCGAACTCCGTGAGTTCGATCATCCATTTTGTGATTCTTTTAGAAGCGTTTGTCCGGTGAAGGACTTCTTTTATTGGTTGGTCTGTGAGGACCGTTATGGTGTGCTCCTGAAAATAAGGTTGGAGCTGCTTGACGGCAATTAGGAGAGAGTAAGCTAATTTTTTTAGTCTAGAGTACCTGATCTCCGCGTCCCTCAGGACTCGACTGATGTAGTAGATCGGCCGTTGCGCCTTCATTTCTTTTCTGATCAGTACCGCTGCCAGGGCCCCAGGGGAGACAGCTAGGTACAGAAATAATTTCTCCCCGGGTTTGGGCTTTGCCAGCAGCGGGGGCGAGCCGAGGTAGCTTTTGAGCTCTTCGAATGCCTGTTGGTACTCCACCATCCAGGAGAAGTCCTTCGATCGCCTGAGAACGCGGAAGAAGGGCATGCATCGTTCAGCCGATCTTGACACGAAGCGACTTAGGGATGCCACTTTCTCGATCAGGCGCTGAACCTCGTTGATCGTCCTCAGAGCGGTCATTTCTCGAATGGCTCAAATTTTTTTGGGGTTCGCTTCGATTCCTCGTCTCGACACCATGAACCCCAGAAATTTCTCGAAGGTCACACCAAAGGTGCACTTGGCCGGGTTCAGCTTCACCTTGTGCCTCCTGAGTGCACCGAAGGTCTCTTCAAGGTCGACGAGGTGGCTCGTTGAAGCTCGACTTTTAACGAGCATATTATCTACGTATACCTCCATGTTGCGGTCGATCTGCTCCTTGAAGACCTTATTAACCAAACGTTGGTATGTTGCCCCCACATTCTTGAGTCCAAAAGGCATGATCCTATAGTAATAAAAACCTCGGTCAGTAATGAAAGCAGTTTTCTCTTCGTCCTCGGGCGCCATGCGTATCTGGTTGTAACCAGAAAAGGCATCCATGAAGGTGAGGAGCTCGTAGCCCGAGGTTGCGTCCACCAGCTGGTCGATCCTAGGTAGGGGGTAGCTGTCCTTCGGGCAAGCCTTATTTAGCTTCTTGAAGTCGACGCACATCCTCCACTTGTTATTCGCTTTCTTGACAAGAACCACGTTCGAGACCTAGGTTGGATAGCTAACCTCCCAGATGAGTCCAACTTTGAGGAGCTTGTCTACTTCTTCGGCGATCGCTTTCTATCTTTCCGGGGCGTGGTGGCGTAGCTTTTCTCTTATCAGTCGGTGCCTCGGATCGACGGTCAGCCGATGTTCCATGACCTCGGCGTCGATCTTCGGCATATTCTCTGGGGTCCAGGCGAAGACGTTCGCGTTCCTTCTGAGGAAAGTAATGAGCTGTTCCCGAACCTCGACCGTCAGGTTGGAGCCGATCTGCACCACATGCTCCGAGCTTCCATCATTCAAGGGCATAGAGACGAGGTCCTCCACAGGCTCACCCCGCTCCTCAGTGAGGTCATCGCGGACGTCCAGTCCGTCAATAAGACAGGGGTTGGGCCGATCTCCCTTATGCAGGGCGATCGAGTAGTAATACCTCGCTAGAGCCTAGTCTCCTCTGACCTCTCCGACCCCATGACTCGTCGAAAACTTCATCTTCAAATAATAGGTCGACACTACCGCTCGGAGTGCATTTAGACCAGATTGGCCAAGGATCGCGTTATAGGCGGATGGGGTCTGTACGACTAGGAAGTTGACCTGAGCTTTCGCCAGCCTCGGACATTATCCTACCGCTACGGTCAATGTTATTATGCCTTCGACTGGTACGGTGGTGCCAGCAAATCCTACCAATGGAAAATTCATTGGCCCCAAACGATCGTCGGGCAGGGATATTTTTGAGAAGGCATCGTAAAACAACACATCGACCGAGCTTTCATTATCTACCAAAATGCGGCATACATCATAGTCGGCAATATTCAAGAAAATTACAACCGCGTCATTGTGCGAAAATTGGATCCCCTGACCGTCTTCCTCGGTGAAGGCCACGGGCTCCGCGATCCTCTGCCTCTTCACCAATCCTCCGGATCTGTTGGTCTCCCTTTGCTGAGGTCCCCCTAAGATAGTATTGATGACGCCAAGGGGCGGCCGACCTTCCTGGCTCTCCCCACCCGACGGTAACGTCCTCGACCGCTCCCCCCGCTCTTTGGGCTGTCTCTACAGGAATCGGCCAAGTTTACCTCGTCTGATGAGCTTTTCAATCTCGTCTTGAAGTTGGACGCACTATTCGGTGTCGTGGCCATGGTCGCAATGATAGAGGCAAAATTTGTTGGGATCGCGCTTACTGGGTCGAGAACGCATCTTGTCTGGCCTCGAAAGTTGTTCCTGATTTTCATCAGTACTTGGGCCTTCGGAGCGTTGAGGGGGGCGTAGTTGTGAAACTTTCATCGGGGAGAGCTTCAGCGCTGAGGAGAACCTCGGCGCACCGTTCCATCTGAGCTTCCCCACCTCGGGTTCCACGGGAGAGTTCGGGTCCGCCAGTGATCGAAAGGAGTCCGAGAGCGCCGTCGAGCTTTACTCCGCTTTCCTTCCTCGATGGGCCTGCCCGGTCCTTCAGCTCGCCGCTTGCTGTCGGCTTCGCCATCCCTGGCCTTGAAGGCCTCTTCTGCCTGGGCATATCCTTCAGCCCGAGCTAGCATGTCAGCAAAATCCCGAGGATACTTTTTTTCCAGGGAGAACAACAAGTCGTTCTTCTGAAGGTCGCCCTTGAGGGCGGTCATGGTGACTGATTGGTCCAGGTTTCGGACTTTCAATGCGGCAGCATTAAATTGGGTAACGTAGGCCCGGATGGATTCCCCCTCCTTCTGCTTGATGGCCATCAAGAAATTCGAACCTCGATGCGGTCGTCTACTACTGATGAAGTGGGCTGCGAACTGTTGACTCATCTGGTCAAACGATAAGATGGTACTCGATTTGAGCGCCGAGTACTAGTTCCTGGCAGCTTCTTTAAGGGTAGAGGGGAAAGCCCGATACAATATGGCGTTTGGCGCGCCGTGGAGCAGCATCGTCGTTCGAAAGGCTTCCAAGTGATCGATCGGGTCGGTGGTCCCGTCGTAGCTCTCAAACTGTGGGAGCTTGAAGTTTGGCGGGATCGGCTCCTGCATGATTTTCTGCGAGAAAGGAGGGTCAGTGCAAACGTCATTACCACGTGAGGGGGAAGTGTGACGAAGTTCTTCGATTCGTTGGCTCATTTCTAAGAGCCTTTGATCCAGGAGATCTTCACAGTCTCTGATCTTCAAGATTTTCTAGTGGAATGGGCGCGAGGCTTCACCCTTGGCCGATCCATGATCCGAACAAGGGCTCTCCCTCCTTCGCCTCTCCAATCCGGGGATCGAAGGTCGGGCTGCCTAGGTCGATCGCTCTTGGATCGGATCACTCGACTTCGGAGAGTCCCACGTCGGTTGGGCTGGCACTGGGGCTTGTTGGTGCAGCACTACCTGCACCGCCTCTATGAGATCACGAACCTACTGGACGAGCTGATTGAACTGCTCCATATCCACCGCGGCTATAGACGGGGCCTGAGCCATCGAGGCTAGAGCGGGAACAGATGGATTCGGATGGGATTGGGCCGCGGAGGCCATTGAGCGTCGAGTCGAAGCTCTCCTGGGAGGCATCTTCTCCTTAGGAGAGAAAGGGAGATCTTCGGAGATGGAAAGAAAAAATCATCGTCGAGCACTCCTTTAAGAACAAGGGAACCTCAAAGGTTTAGGCCCTCCTTCTAGTGTCAATCTGTTAGTGCAGAAACTGATTGTCGTTGGAGGTAGCCGGAGTGGAGGTCGAGAAGGTCACCGTTGGGGACCTGCAAAATGAAGTCCCATCCGGAGCCGGTGGGGGGTGGCTCCGGAAGGATCCTCCGACGCTCAAGTCAGCTCTGGCCAATAGGAATGGAGTGCTCGGGAATGAGTTCTGAAGCTTAGAGAAGAAGAGGAGAGCTTAGAGATCATAGAGATTAGCATTAGCATATCTGGGGGGGTCCTTTTATAACGGAGCTTGATGGTGACAGCTGCAGCCGTGTGTTGGTGGGCCGCTCGAGGTTCGGTGGAGTCAGTCTCACGGAAAGGTACCGTGTGCGGTGGGTTGACGGTGACAGCCATCGCCGTCTGATAGCGGATCGCTATCGCTCATGGTGGACTGATGGTGATGGCTGCAGAGCTTACGACGGACTGATGGTGATGGCTGCAGAGCCAGCCGAATGAAGGGTTGAAGGCCTTCGTCGTGTGCCCACTTCGGAGGAGTTCGAACTCCTAAAGAGAAAGCTTGGGAGGAGTTCGGCTCCCGTAGGCGTTTGGCTGAAGCTCGACGGTCGGGTTCGGCTAGAGCCCGGCTCCCAGGTCCAAGGAGCTCGGCCGCTAAGTTGCTCGGCCAGCTGAAGGAGTTCGATCCTGATGCTGGGAGTCCGAAGAAGCTCGGCGGTTGAGGAGTCCGAAGGAGCTCGGCAGCTAAGTAGTTCGACCGCTGGGAGTTCGCAAGGAGCTCGATCGCTAGAAGTTCGGCCGAGGGACGACCGCTGAAGAGTTTGGCCGCTGAGAAGTTCGGAGGAGCTCGACTGACTGAAGAGATGGCCGCCTGGGGAGTTCGGTCGAGAGACGACCACTGAGGAGTTCGGACGCTAGGGGATTTTGTTAAAGTCCGACCGCTTGGAGTCCAAAGAGCTCATCCGCTAAAGAAAAGAAACCTGAAAATAAGTCACAAGTAGATTGAAAATTACTGGACCGCCAGGTTTAGGAGTTATCAAATTGATGTTGGCCAAGAACGTTGCATTCAACATCCTGGAAGAGAAAATAATAGTTGATTTGATGAAGGCTCTAACCAATATGTATGAAAAGCCTTCGGCCTCCAATAAGATATATCTTATGTATTATTTATTTAATTTGAAGATGCTCAAAGATGCGTTTGTTGCCGATTACATTAATGAATTTAATTTGATTACTAGTCTATTAAGTTCTGTTGATATTAATTTTGAGGATGAAATTTATGCTTTAATTTTGCTATCTTCTTTGTCCGAGAGTTAGGATGCTATCGTGACTGCTGTGAGTAATTTTTGTGGCTCAAGCAAGCTAAAATTTGAAGAGGTTCGAAATCTGATTTGCAGTGAAGATATCAGGATGAGAAAATTCAAGAAAAACTCTGGTTCCATCTTGATTACTCAAGAAGGCAGAGGAAGAACTACATAGTCCAAATAGAAAAGCCAATCAAAATCGGAAGGTGATGGCTGTTGGCATTGTGACAAGAGGGCATACCAGGAAGAACTGTTGGATAAGAAAGAAGAATAAAGTTTAGAACGAGGAATCCATCAATGCAGCGATAGAGATAATAGCTGATACCATAGTTTTCAGCATGGATGATCTGATGGAGTCATGGATCCTGGACTTCGGAGTTTCGTTTCACTCTATGTCACAAAAAGAATGTATGATAAATTATACTGCCAAAAATTTTAAAAAGATTTATCTCGCTGATGATGAACCGATGAATATTATGGAGAAAGATGATGTGCATATAAAGATACCGAATCAGTCGGTATGGAAGTTCAAGAATGTTAGATATGTTCCAGGTTTAAAGAAGAATTTGATTTCGATAGGATAGTTGGATGCTGAGGGGAATGCTATAATTTTTGTTCGTGACTTTCAGAAGATCACCAAAAATGCTATGGTGATAGCACGAAGCACTAAGCCGAGTATCCTTTACATGACTAGTAATATCAGAGATTCAATAATCAAGAAATTAGAGTTGTGTATAGTCTCAATTGATCTTCGAAGTTAGTTGAGTGAAGGTATCGTACAGAATACTAACATATGTTGGAAGTTTGTTTTTCTATTTCAGGTGGATGCAGGTTTGGATGCCTTAGTCTTCAAGTGGGAGAGTTGTTGGATGGTGGAGTCTAATCTACCTACAAGAGGAGCCTAAAATCAAGATTCAAGAAGTCCAAAAAAAGTCCAAAGTAAAAAGCCTAGAAAAAAAGGGAGCTACAGCGGGCTTGGCCCACTGGCTGGTGCGGCCTAGGCGCCAGTAGCCCAGCAAGCATGCAAGAGCGCATGGCTCACACGGGTGCATGGCCTAGTGCACAGGCACGTGTGGATAGGCCACGAGCACGGGTCGGCCCAGCAAATGCATGGAGAGGCCCAGTGGTGGCCGATTCATGGCCACCTGACAAAGCCACGCAGTCCACACCTTCGACGTGGACCTTTAAGGGTTCACAATTTTTTATCGCAGTGTTGGGAGGCTTTTGAGATGGGTGGTGACATGGAGAGCACAGATTGGCCAGGGAGCAGCATACACGCAGTCTACACATGGTGCATGGGCTCAACGATAGGCTGAGGTGTGATCCAATGGCTACGAATGCGGGCGACCTTGATTGAATGGCTAAGGAGCGATCCAAGATGTTTTTCACTTGATTAGGTGGCCAGGAGCGCGATTGGATTGGCAATGCTTGATCTGGAGTTCGATTGGATGGCTAAGGGCATTGCAAACTTGATCAAGTACTAATTGGGCTAGGATTGAACTATTTTTTAGCCTATAAAATAGCTTGTGGGCACCTGGGGCTTGGTAGAATGCAAGAGAGCGGCCGAGAGCTTTTTTAAAAGAGAAAAAGAGAGAAGACAAGGATTCTTCTTATAAGAAGTCAGATTCTTCTTGTGTGCAATCCTAGGGGATCACCAGTGAGTAAATCATTTCTAGGAGATGTCTTCTTTCTGTTTTGGCTATTCTTGCATTAAGAAGAGAAAGAAAAAAGAGTGATTTTTCTTTGTTCTTATGTTGTAAACTTTCTATTTTTAGTAAAAATATTGTCTATACAGTCATGAACATAGAAGCAAGAAATTTCAAACCACATAAATTTTTTATATTTTATGTTTATATGATTTTATTTTCTTCTTTCTTCTAGGACTACCGTATCGACTGTGCGTCATTCCATAACGCTCTGTTCAGTCGATTCTAACCCATGTGCAAGTCAATAGTTATTTAAATTGTATTTTTATGTTTCGACTAACATTTGATCATCTTTGATTTCATGTTAATTTGCTGGTTACTTTCATTTGCTTGCGTCTGCCCCATGTTTCACCTTTTTATTTTTCCAAGGGAAAACAAAGTCTATAATACGTCAATTTCTACGTTACACCTACTATTTCATTACATATCCGTGAGAAAAGTCTATAATATGTACATTGTTTTCATTGCTAGCGTTATTTGATCCTCATAGTTTGAGACAACCCAAGTGTTGATATTAAATTTTAATATTTTAAAATTTTCTCACGATTTGCTTGAGCCAAAAATTTTTTTTTTCCATATATAGCAGCATTACCTTTTCTCTCTCACACACACATCCAAACTCAAGCTATGTGCATGCGAGCTGAATGCCATTTTACTCGCAGTTTTCCAAACCATATGCGGTTTCTACTTCACTCGCCAACCGCTTCTAAAAGTTCATGATCTTCTCAACTATTCTATTAGGAAGCACTGTAGCACTTACTGTATTGGGCATTGCCCGATCTTTTTTTCTGAAAAAAAAAATCAGGTAGCAGTTCACTAACGTGGGGTGTGATCCCTTGGAGGCTCACTTTTGGAAGGAGGACTAGCGCAGGGCAGAAATAACCTCTTGTGGAGATGCAGTGCATGTGATACCATGCAGTCGAGTACAGACCTGAGCGCTCTCAGATGGTAACTCAGGAAGGCAGGCCCAGCTTTTTCTTCCTTTTCCAAGAACTTTCCAGGTTTGGAGTATTGCCTTCAATGCAGTATTCCCTACTTCACTTTCCATTTGCATTTGTCTACTGTATTACAGACTTTATGATGATGTATTAGTGGCTAAAGCATAGGAGAGAGAGACTATCTTATGGATACATTGAGAGCTCCTAGGATCAAAGAAAGAGTCAGAAGAGAGCTCCAGTTTGGCTGAACTCTGTGTTCTGGAGTCTGAGCACCAAGCCTTCTCATGGACCCAAAGTCATTGAAGTCGAGCAGTGGTGTTGGATGGCCATATGCATGTAAATAAGCAACTCCTTGTCTCTGACCGACCCCATTAAATCTGCCAGAGATCTCCCTACTAGATTTTGCTGACATCATCTTGTCCTCCCTTTCTTTCCCAATATTGCATTCCTTCCACTGTAGCCAAAAGAAAAAGCTTGGGAGCCTCTCTCTCTCTCTCTAGTAATTCCTTTCTTCTTTAAGGTAAAAGGGTAAGCTTAAAAGCAGGGTGCCCGTTGTGTGAGGTGTAGCTGAGAACAGCTGCCAAGAACAGGTGGCCTGCATAGAGATTTCAGCTGTTTTTGTTGCCACTATCATTGCAGAGAGTAGCAGATGGAGATCGGGAAGCCAAATGAGAGAGAGAGAGAGAGAGAGAGAGAGAGAGAGAGGAGGGGGGAAGATGGGCCCCCAAAAGCCTGCACAAAGGGGTAAGGCTTCCTCCTCCCCAGTTCTTTTGTCCTTTTATCTTCATGTGGCTCTCCTTCTCCATCTCTTCCCTCCCCCCTCCCTTTTCTTTTATTTCACCTTCCTCAAATTGCATGGCCTCGATTGATGGGCCTTGTACGCCCTCTTTTTAAAGTGTTTTTGGATCCATCCCCATTTTTTAAATTTTTTGGTACATTTGGATCCATTCATTGAAATGCAAAGTCTTCCCCCTGTTTTCAGTTTCAACCACTATTCAAAAATTCGAGGATCCAAAATCAACGGTTCAATCAAAAGTCTAACGACTCAACTCGTTAACTAGGACAACTTTTGAACGGGTCGGTGATCCAACTCAATAAAATTTTTAAAATTAATCTTCCACTTATGTTACATGCATTAAAAATTTGTATAGTTACTATCTAATATTTTATATTCATATTCTTACTTATTTCCATTGATTTGACACTTACATTTAATAAGCATATATTAACATATATTTATTTTTTGTATGCACACACACATTTATTATATGCATTTATTTATTACATATTTTTATATAATATTTATTTTTATTACATATTTATTATATGCATTTCTGACCACTGGTTTCGAAAATAGAGCTTATTTTGGTTGGATTTGGTGGGCTGGGGTGAAAAAAAAGTGGAGCAAGCTCATATAAATCTGGCCTCGTCATCTTTAAGTCAAAAAGGAAGTCGGACGACCAATTTAACCGCTTACCGTGGCTCCTGTTACCATGGTAAAGGAATAGGAGGAAGAATGATTGCCATCGTGTAGAGCGTTAAATCCCATCCCAGCGGACAATTATGGGCAGACTGAGACCCCATGACTTCCGTTGATGGGCTGTGAGTCTACTGCTTTGGCTTGTGGTAGGGAGGGGAAAATCCATGGATATTTAGGTGGTTTTGTCCTTTGGGTTTGTAACATGAAGGCAGATAACCCCACTTCTGCGATCAGTCTGAGAGAATCCCACTCAGTTTAGCTGTAGCCTTTGGCATTATTCTCTTAGAACAGGGGAAGGGCATAATTCTCCTCTAGCTTTGGGGCCCATTCTTTTGGTTCTGGTGCTGAGTGAAAACCCAATTCCCTGATCGCTCACGAACAAACACACACTTCTAGTGTAAGTTTTGAAAATGATGGATGCCTGGCAAACTCTGTAGTCTGTACCCCATTGTTTTCTTGCTTCCTCTTGGATGGTGAGAAATCCTTGTGGGCAGCTTGTATGGAAGTGAGACGCTTTCCTTTTTTGGATATAGAAGAGGAGATTTCTCTTTGCAATTTTGGAAAAGAAGGTGGGGAGATGTCAATCCTTCATTCTGATTCTGAGATCCATTGTTCTGGTTTTGACTCAGGTTCTGGAGAGGAGGCCGCATGGGGCTGCTTCTTTGTTGCCTGATGGTTTCAGTTCCATGCACGCTACCGCACTTCGGGAGGTTGGTTTCTGAGAAGCTCTGTCTGTTCGCTCGTAAATTCATTTTTATCCGTTCTTGTAGGATCTGAATTGCATGATGGGAGATGCTTTTACTCTATAGCGTGTGATGGTTTCTACCGTAAATGAAGTGTTTTTCTTCCTCATGGTCACCTTCTTAACATCTTTTATAAATTCTCTGTATGTCTCTGGTTGTCTTTTTGCCTTGTCCTTTCTTCTTCTTCACCCTCCATGAAGTAGATTTGGAGTTGAATGATAAGGCTTTGTGATCGAACGCCAAGTACTGCCATTATGATCACATTGGCTTTATTCTTCCACCGCCTTTGATTTCAGCTTCGATGCATAATTTGCTTGAGGACATTGTGCATCTTCATTCTTATTTCTTGTTATCTCAAAAATGTGAATGCTGATGCCAGGAGAACTGATATAATATAATCTTCTTTGTTTTCCTTCTTATCCTGTCTCCCATGCATGGACGGTGGCTAGAGCTTTGCTTGTATATATTTCATTGCGCTACCTTATGCAAATAACTTTGACATTTAATCATGACAAACATTTTGACATGACACTTTTACAGCAATTTCAAGCTGATTGACCACATTTTAGATGCATTTCAAAAGCTATGGATATGTTCTTCTTTCCTTTTTGCTTTGCTTCAACGTCACAATTCTCCTCTGTTGCTGAGGAAGATGGTATTCATGTTATTGTGTCTGACCTCGTATAAGTGAAGCTCATGACACTTACAACATCACCGTCAATTTGGTGCTAACAAAGTCATGCAGCAGATGACTTCTAGTGGATGTACACAATGTAGTCACAAGCTTTTTGACACGGAGTGCGTAATTGATATCCAGGACGTATGCATTTGGAGAATGTATATTGCAAGATAGTTGACCTTGGTCCTGATGTAATTTATGGGCTTATTACATTTAAAAAAAGAAAGAAAGATGTAATTTATGGGCTTAGCTTACTCCTTGCCAAACCATAAGTCCCTACATGAATGTGCAGGAAGGATTTGTGCAGTGATTTTCCATGTGAGTGTAAGATTGGTAAAATGGTGAAGAATGATGTCTAAACCTGACTCCAAGCAGTTGGTATCAGGTCTGATGGCCTTTATTATATTTTTTTACTGATTTCCCTCCATTTCTACTAACAGTTTCCTTTTTGGCCTATCAATCTAGGGTAATTTTACCTCCCATGCATTTTCTCGTCAAATTATACGATGTGAGTCTTGTTTTGGTTTAATCAATTTTGATCTTGATCCTACTGTATGTTGCAGCTTTTAGCATCCATTTTAGCTCAAATATTATGACTGCAGCACTAAGTTAACCTTAATTAACCTGCTTTGCCCCTGAAGATTTGAAGTCAGCTTTATAGTCAAGGTAAGCACATCCTATGCCAACTCTCTGTATGCAAAAAAGATGTTATGGAAGCCATCACTTCTATTAGTTTCTGTGAGTTGACAACATCAATATACGGAGGAGGGAATCTCATTACTTGCTAAACCACATTTGGGAAGAGAATTTAACAAATATTTTTGACCATACAAAATAATAACCAAGGCTATCTTTTTGTTCTTGCTTTCATTAATTATGTTTTTTTTCTAGTTAATTTTTCCTGTTCTGGTTTGTTTTTGTCCTGAATTCTTTTCATAATCAATTTTTTTTTATTGATGATTAACAGATATATTTATATTTCTTGTAATTCTATATCAGCTTATTTCTTCTTAATTAGTTACTTTGATTTCTGTTCATTGTTCTGAACAGCTTGAGCTTTTGATATCTCAGGTCTGTCTACAGGTTAATGGAAGTTCAGAGGATACAAAGCTAGTCAGAAATTTCATATTGTTTGTGAATCCATACAATCTTCTGGTGAAGTCAATTATCTCCAAGTGCATTAAGGATGGGAATGGAGATTGTCCATGCATCACATGACTTGCCTGAATTGTTTCCCATTGGAGAAGTTTGTGACTCGTATCAAGCCTTATGTGAGAAGCAGATGCTATATCGTCTTTCTTTTATTTGAAGTCAAGCTCTCCGTTTTGCTGCCTCTGGCTCTCCTTTTGGAAGACTGCAGGAAAGTAACTTTGCTCTGCTGCTAGTTTTGTTCAAAGACATCCATAAATTTGGCAGTTATGTGAATAGGATACTAGTAGGAACTAGTTAAAAATGATTGATAAGTGATACTGCTAAAGTTGATTTGGATAATGCCAATGAACCGGTAAAATTGGTTGTTGATTAATTAAATCTTCACCAGAGATGAAGAGACGTTTGAACTGTCCTCTAGTAGCTGCATGACTTGCTTCAACTTTTGACAGCCTGCTATGATGGAGAATGATCTATTGAATGCCTCGCTGTCATTACTAAATCATAATGAAATGGCCATTGAATCAGCTTCCCTGCATATGCTTTCAGGTCCACTCACAGAGTCAAGCTTACCAGGTAACAACAACCATAGACAAACAATGGCTGGTGATCCATTGCTTTCCACATTTCAAGAAGAAGCACTGAACGGTCTTTATGTAGCGAATAATGGTGATATGTTCAACGGCAATGTGTCATATTCCAGAAATATGCCTCACGTTGGAAATACTTCGTTCGATGGTTCCGATGGAAATACTGACTTGAGCGAACATTTCATGGGAACTTGCTTATCCGCCGCTTCACTTGCCAACCTTTTGTCTGCCACCACATGTTTACATGAAAATCTTATCAATATCAATACCGTGTCGGCTTCCCCATTGCCACCTGAAGAGACGCGAGCTTCTGTTTCCTGTGATAGTTGCAGTACTATAGATTCATCAGTTACGACTTCAGTAAATTGTCCGATTGTGCCACAAGGTGATGGGGGCCTTTTGACATCCAAAAAGGATGCTTGTCTTAACGGACAATTTAATTATTCATGGAATTATGAGGAAGTTCTAGGTCATGAGGTGCCTTCAGGTAAAACATTTACCTCAATTCATCCGTCTTATCATGTATTAGGAAGCTCAGAGACTGGCTGGAGTTCTGATAAGGCTGGTTTGAAATTTTCCCATCCATTCAATAACTGTATGTCAAGAAATGAGCTTTCTCTGAGTCTCGGCGCCAGCCAGCCTTCCATTGTCAGCATGCCTCATGCCCCAGACCGGTGCTCCGAAGCAAGCTGCTCTGGCATAGCTCTAGTTGCGTCAAACAACAGTGGATGCCCAGTCTCTACTGAGTTGCCAGCCTGCTCTCGTGCTTTCCGAAATTCTTCTCGTGATGTCGGTTGGGGAATGGGAGTCAGCTCGGGGCAGCCACTTCCTAACAATGAGAAGTTTTCTTTGTACCATATGACTTCTAGTCTGGTTCGGCTTTCTCATGTGCTATCAGGATCAAGATATCTCCATGTGGCCCAACAAATACTTGCTGAAGTTATTACCTATGCCGATCCAGATTGGAATGAGATGATCAGCGACTCTCTTGCTGGGATTGAGGGTGGGGAAAAGATGTCTTTTTCTTCAAGTTGGTCTGATATACAAGAACTTGCAACATCAGGTTCTGATGAGCATCCACTTTCTTCTGGAGAAATTAAATCTCAAGGCCATGTTGATGGCCAAAGATGTCGGGAAGCTTATACGAAGAAAACCGAGCTAATAACAATGCTTCAGTTGGTACGTGGAACTTCTTCATCATGCTTTCCATGGTTATACACAATTTAGATATGGTACTGCTCAAGATTGTTCACCCTGCAATTTGCGCAAGTCCGTCAGTGACCACTAATAATTTGCCAAGTGATAAAGAGCTTGAATTATCAGTAGATTCCTGTTCCTTTTTTTTTCTTATCATGTGCTGGATATATTTGTTACCTCTATATCATAAGGTGCCAAGTTGGTGAAATTCTTGCCTCCAAACCAATATCGATTCATATCATAAAGTACATTTTGCCCTTTTTAATTTGAGTTTGGGGGTTTTAAGTTTGTAAAATATCGTATACGTGATTTATCACCAGCCAAGATCAGTGCTTGCTTAGACCGTGCATCTGGCAAGCTTTCAAATGAGAAAAACCTATAACCAGCTAATTATTCAAGGAGTTATATTTGCTTTTCTGGTTGTCATCTTTGTTGAGAAAGATAGGCTAGAAGCACCAGCATTCAGGTGATAAAAACAGAGACTGTCATGGCATTTGCAGTTCTCATTTGTGGTAATTTATGACCAGTTGCTGTCTGATGTCAACCCTCTTAGTCGATGCTGCATTCTAATTCGAAGGCATCTTTAGGCCATAGGGGAACCTGACATGAGAACCAGTAACTAATTATTGGCGGGTAGAGAGACCATCTTCTTTTTCCTTTTTTGGTTATGCAGTTAAGTTGATGCAATTAGGGAGAAGCCTTCCTTGTTCTTGTAGACCAGAAAAAAGAGTATATGAGGTGCGGTCTTCTGCGAGTAACTTTGGGTCGTGAAAATCCAAAGTAAAGCATAATCCTGGCTTTCTAACGTTGCATGTACAACCGAGAAATGAGAAGAAAGTATGAAGAAACAATGAGGTCATAAAACCTTCATTTGCTAGATAGAACCGAAGCATTGTGTATTTATTTCTCATTGTTTCAACCTAGATATCCTATTAAATTTTTCTTTCCTTTAATTAATTTTTTCATGGTCTGCCATCTTGGATTATAGGTTGACCAAAGATATAACCAGTGCATGGACCAGATCCATGATGTCATATCTGCGTTCTGCAATGCAACTGGGTCAGGCACTGCTCGCATGCATGCATGGTTTGCTCTTCGTACGATTTCTTCTCTTTATAAAAATTTGAGGGAGAGAATTACCAGTCAGCTTCTCTTGATCACCCAACGACCTAGCACCGAATGCATGAGAGAGAAGGAGAAAAGCCTTGAATCTTCATTAATCCAGAAACAATGGGCACTGCAGCAGCTTAGGAGGAGAGATCAGCATTCTTGGAGACCTCAAAGGGGCTTGCCTGAGAAATCTGTGTCAGTTCTACGGGCATGGATGTTCCAGAACTTTCTGCACCCGTGAGTTGGATGTCACTTTCTAGTCTAGAACATGACAAAATACAATTTAGTTGATTTCTGAATCTCTTTTGATGATGATTTCAGGTACCCAAAAGACAGTGAGAAGCATTTGCTTGCAATCAAAAGTGGTTTGACAAGGAGCCAGGTACTTAAAATATTTGTTCATATCATCATGTTTTAGGTTGGTCATCTTGTTCCTCTCCTAATACTGCACACTGGATGATGTGATTCCATTTGTAGCAACTCTGATGGGCAATCCAGCGGTGCTGGGTGGATAAGAATGCAACTCTAATATATTCCTACCTGTTTACTAATTATAGCATTCCATTTTACAATATCAGGTATCCAATTGGTTTATAAATGCACGAGTTCGTCTGTGGAAACCGATGATAGAGGAAATGCACTCCGAACTTACTAAGAAGAACCAAACTGATGGATCAGGTGGTGAAAGTAGAAGCCATGGAAACATTGGCAGTCAAAGGTTGCAAACGACTTGAGGTGCAAGAGAGAAAAAAAAAAAGGTTGTGAAGGACTTAGGTGCCTAAATCTTGTCTTCATTTAGTAGTAATACACTAATCAGGCCGATGTTCTATGGCAACTCATCTGATCCCAAATTTAAGCATATCACTAATTTACTTTTATTTTTTGTTTCATTAGAACAATGCAATCACTTGAGATTGGTCTGCATTATGATCCTTAAAATTAGATAATTTGGTCGACCATCTGAATTTGGTCATGAAACGGTCTGCAACGAGCTAAAGGCCTGACAGTTGGTCCTTGGTGCAACCTGCATGTTAGCATAGGCATGCAACTTTAATTTGAAGAATCCCACCAGAAAAATGAGGTATTGATGATTGACATATTAGCCATGCGATGCAATGTCCAATGTTTTCTTATGAACTGTTGTTAAAAAGGGTTTATTTAGCCATGCATGCACAAGCTTTCGGCCTTCGGCTTGGTATCCAAGTTGGCCTTTAACTCGGGGTAAGATTGCCCTTCCATATGGTAGTCGATTGTGAGCTTCCCATGTTGGAAAGGATGCTTGAAGGTTGCCGAGATGGTCTATTGTGATCCAGTGTCAGAACAGGATAAGCATTTTCTGTCAGCCTTTTGTTTTCACTCTCACCTGTTAAGCTAAACCATCTATGTTATATAAAATTGTACGTTATTTCGAGGAAGCCTTGTCGATTTTCTTTGCCCTTGCGTGAGTACAGAATACATCATGTGAAGGAACTACTGCAGCTAATTGCTTGGCCCGCAGCATGGAGAGATCTCAGCAGCGCCATGTAGATTGGTTCTCTTCTTTCCCTACTAATGCACTTCTATTGTATAAGGATTGGAGTGTAATTTTCTGTCCATCGACTCGACTTATATATAGATCAGGATAGATCAAAAATACATCAATCTATACCTTATCTATTTATTAAATTGATCAAAAATTAGAGATGGCAATGGGTTACATATAGGTCGGATTGATCAATATCGATATTCATCTTGCAATTAAAAATTCAATATCTATATGGTGCGGACATCAAAGCCATCAGAAGCCGACAATATAATTTAGATTCAATTTGGATCGAAAAATCTACATCAGATTAACTCTACTTCAATTATTTGATTTCAGATCTTTTGATTTAGTCAATTAGTTATTTTGATATTTTTAGTTTTAGATTCATAAGATCATACTTGGATTTGTATTGGATTAGAGCTTTATTCGGAAAAAGATCATCATAAAGAAGCAAGCTTGGTCCACGTTATCTTTGAAGCCACCGCTCTCCACACGCTCAGGGAGAAAATACACACGCCAGCGCTAGCATGTGCCATGCCCAAGGATTCTCATGCCAAGTTGATTCTCATGCCAAGTTGTATTAGGCATCAAGCGCCCATATGGAGTTTCTTTTTTTCCTAGGATTTCTTAAGAGTTCTTGATTTCTTACTTATTTTGTTGAAATGCTGATTTCTTCCCCATCGTTCCATTAAAGATAGATATGATATATTATTGTATTTGAAAATCAGACATAATGTTTTACTTTTTTGTTGAGAGGGTTGATTTCTTTCTTATAAAAGAAGAGGATTCCTAAAGAAATAGGACCCCTAGTGTCTTGTATAAATCCATGTATTTCATGAATGAGATAATGAATGCATGAATGATTTTATTCATAAATACTTGTATCAATCGCTTCGAGAGGAAGAAGGTGTGAGATCCAAAATCGTCTCACGAGGGAAGGATGTGAGGCCTACTTTCTTTCTATCTCTTTATCCTTCATCTACTGGAGATCTAGTATTCCTATAACTCCGAATCATTTTTATCATCTACTTACATAAGTCTATTCCACCGAGAAAAAATCTATCATCTCTAAAATTTTTATCTATCATGCTGAGAGAGGAAGAGTGATCTATTATTTTACAGATCAAACGTTGACAAGGACATTCGTTCCTTTTCAATTGATTTTTGATTTTTATTTATTTATTTATTTTTTAAATTCGATGTTGGAAAGGCTGAGTTCTTTATCGATAGATCTATTTGGTTATAAGATTAAGAGCCATAATCAGAGTAATTTTTTAACTACCACGATCCGGATTCTTCTTATCTTTTTGGATTTTTTATGGGCTTAATTTCTTGCTATTTTTCATTCCATTCATATTTATTTTTATATTTATTCATGAGTATATTTAATTTCTAACATCTATTTATTTGCTTTATTATCGCTATTTGTTTACTGATTTCTAAAGTAGCATTCATCTGCATTATTTGGATTGATTTTGCTTTGATCTCGTATTAATCAATCATGCCTCTTGAGCAAAGTATAGACAACTATACTGTCTATCCTGAAAATAGTGTGTCACGGTCGGACGTGATTTATTGTTGACGAATGAAAGAAAACTTGGTCTTTTCTTTTTTTTTTTTAGATTATCCCACATTACTATATCCGCTCTCTATCCATCTTGGATCAGATCGGATCTAGTCAAGTAGAGGTATGGATCGGATTGGATTAGATAGATAAGTAGGATTAGATCCAATCGAGCAAAACTCATCATATAAATATTATAAAATAATAATAATTTTGAAAGAAAAATTTAGATTAAGATTATGATCGGATTCAAGTATACCAATATCTATACCTAATTTGAATTCATTTGGGATATTTTCACTAGAACCCATCCCAAGTTTTGATTAGATTGAATCATATTGAATGACAATGGATCAACTAAAATTATTATCCTGACAAAAAATCCTGAATTTGATAATTTAATTAAATAGATAATTTAAGTTAATTTGTAATGGTTTGAATGGGTTAAAGAGTTAAGCATTGTCACCTCTAAATTCATAGATTATTAGATTCCATATGAAAATGCAAAACAATGAATGCACGAGGGGTCTTAGATATAGGTAGCATTTAGTAATGAGATCACCATGATAATCACCGATGATCTAGATGCCATGGTGATCTAGGCACCAATGATCTTTCAGTAATTAAAAATTCTTAAATATTCATAAATAATATATTTTGTATTCTAATGAAATTCAAAATCATTGGTTCTATTATATTAAAATTATTTATAATATATTTTATAAAAATATATTTATTAATTATATATAATATATTATAAAAAATATTATTATATTTATTAATATTTTTATTTTTATATTTTAGTTTAAGATTATTGTCTCAGCTGATCAAAAAATTTTTAAATTTTTGATCTGAATATCTCATCGTTGGATTGGAGGATAAATTTAAAAAGTAAAAATGTAAAACCACTATTATATATAGAATCATCGTAATGCAACCTTTGTGATCTCATCATCTCTGTCACTCCATACCGAACGCTCCCATGGTGTTCTCTCTTTCAAGTCTGACCTGGTCCCAGCCATTCTTTCCAGTCCCCGCTTCATTCTTTCAAGTCTGTCCTTTTTCTCTCCATGGCGATCGCCACGGCTCTCTCGAAGGCATGGTTCTCCGTCCCCTTCCCGAAACCCTGACCGTAAAGCCCTCATTTTTACCCTTCGAATCCTCGTCCGTTGGCCTTCCACCATGACCCAGACCCGAACAACGGAGCGTCCGACAGACGATGACCGGGCGGTCGTCGATTGCCAACCACCCACCGCGCCGTCGATCTGATTGCGGACTGCAAGAAACGGAACGTGAGAGAGTCTGTCAAGCTCATGAACCTAAGCACTTCTCCGATTCCCGGGCCTTCTTCTCTCTGAGTGCTTGAGGAAATCCAAGTGCTTTGGGCGCCTGCTCGATGGTTGATCAAATGGCTGAATGAAGGACGGAATCTTGGTTTGATTCCAACGGTCCGGAGGTGTTTGAGCTGTAGAAAGAGTTTTTGTGATCCAGTGCCCTGAGAGAGCTGGAGCTGTCAGAGATTGGAATCCATGGGTAAAGGCTGGATAATCAGTCCAGGCGTGAACGGTGATATCTGGATGGTTGAAGCTTTTGAAAAATTGGGGGTGTCGTGGTTCGTCAAGGGAGACTCGAACTTATATACAAGGAATAGATAAGGCACTCTAAAGCAAAACCATGAGGCCCATGGGCAGAGCGGATAATACCTCATATGTAATCCATGGATCGGAAGCCAAGTCCTTCTCTGTGGGGCTCCTCGAACTGTGCACAACTGAGTCTATCCTTGATTGGAGGGCTTTTTTGTGGTTCTAATAAGAGGAAGGACGCCATTAGTTCCATATTAGCCCCTTGAACCGTATACAACTGAGTTCATCCTTGACTGAAGGGCTCTTTTGTGATTCTAATAAGAGGGAGGACACCATTAATTCTACATTGGTTGTGAGAATAAATCTTTTCATGTGCGATCCATATTTATGGTTCTAATAAGAGAGAGGACACCATTAGTTCCACATTGATTGTGAGTTAAGAGAGACTCATGCTTATATGGAAGGAATAAATCTTTTCACGTGTGATCCATGGGTCAAAGGTCGAGCCTTTGTCCACAACAAATGGTTCTCTAAAAAGCGGTAGAGACCTTTCTACGTAAGGCATTTTTTAAAGGGCAAAATCATGAGGCCCATGGGTTAAAGCGGACAATACCTCACATGCGATCCATAGGTCGAGGGCCGAGCCCTTGTCCGCAACAGATGGCATTTCAGGAAGGGGCGGGGGTCCATTAATTGTGAGTCAAGGGGCTCCTCGGCCCATACATAGCTGAGTCCATAGTTCTAAAAAAAGGGAAGAACACTATTATTCCCATATTAATTGTGAGTTAAGGGAGACTCGTGCTTATATAGAAGGCATAAATCTTTCCACGTGAGGCATTTTTTAAAGAGCAAAACCGTGAGGCTCATAAGCCAGAGCGGATAATACCTCACATGCGATCCATGGGTCGGGGGGCCGAGCCATTGTCCGCAATAGTGGGCATCTCAACAGATTGATGGAGTTCATCAAGGAGATGCCATTTGAGCCAGTAGCAGCAATCTAGGAGTCAGCGGTTGATGCAATGCAATTAAGATCATATCGATGATCAGCTGGAGGGAGCTCACCAGGAGGAACAACCATTCTTCCAAGGATCCTTCCAAGGAAGGGTCCTGTCGATATAATTGGTGAAGATGTGGCATCTGCCATGGGTACGTGGTCTAAATTTCTTAATGTTTGAAATAACTATTTTCAAAGATGAAGTTGGAATAACATTGTTGCTAGAATAAGAACTTCTTTTAATCATACGTCCCTCTTTTAAGAAACAACAACATTCTCACCCTAGTTGTTATTCCAGAATTTTTAGCCTAACAGAAACAGAAATAACTTGTGTAATAATTGTTTCGAAAGGATTAATTATTTCTATGCCAATTTTTGTTTTCCTGAACTGAAGGCAGCCAAAGCTCTCTTCATGATAGTATATAAGATTTTATATTTAAACTTGGTTAATCTGTCTTAATTTGTTTGCAAATATACTTTATGAGAGTAAAAAGTTTTTTTGGAGAGTTTTTTTCCTAAAAAGATAACAGTGACAGAGCCACCTCATCAAGTCGAACTCTAAAGTTCTTCCTAATGTGAGGGAAGGTACAAACCGGTGGACCCAGATCATCAAGGCTATTTTGAGGTATCGTCCTGCTCCAAAGACAGACCCTATCTGATTTAGTTGTGTTGGATATCAAATTTCTTATTATGTGCATGCATGAAATTAGACTGGAAACTCAGGTCAAAACATATATGGATTTTGATGCATTATAATTTATAGATGAATTTTGAAAGCTAGTATTATAGATGTAAAGTGGTGCACTGAAGAATGGAAAAGGTAAATGCGGTTCTTAAAAGTTGTATAATGCTATAGTTTTTTTTTTTTTTTTGAGAGAGAATATACTTTAATAATTCTTGTTCTGTATAATTATATGCCCATTTGAGTGAACCTTTATGTTTTTTTTTTTTTGGTTGACTAACTATACATGTAATGACAACCAGTATAATGATTATAATTTAATTTCTAATGATGGAATTAGTAAAGTCTTCAGGTTGACCTCTAAAGTTATCCCTTTTTATCACTTTTCCCATGCTATGCTGCCTTCGTTGTGTCAAAGATTTAAATAGTGAGGAAATGACGAATGAACTGATGAACCAATCACAGCTGCTAAGTTACTTCAACAGATAGCGATTGATAGGGACCACATGCCATGATCGAGTGGAGCACTTGCAAGCAAGTGGTCAATTGATAACTCTAGAACATTTAGACAAATTAGAACAATTGATATTGGATTTTTCTAATATCCTATAATGAACGGTGTAAGGTACACCCATCATTTCCAAGAGAATCTCCAAGCTTACTTTGTGCTGCAAAATATTCGTATTTATTAATGTTGATATCTGAGAGCACCCAATTGCAGTAACTTATCCTGTTTAAATATCCCAAGTTCATAGGTAAACCATTTCTGATTTTTTATAAAAAATTCATACGTCAATCTAAGAATGTGATATCATCGGTGGCCATTTAGTTTACTGAGTTCAATTATTAGGTCTGTTAAGTGGACAATTAGTTGTCATACACTGTAATCTGATGATTCATATCATTTTCTGCATTTGTGGCAATCAGATCTTCCTATAATTTTCTAATTGTTGTTATATACATTAAGTAATGTAGAAAGAAAATGCAAATAACAGTCGTTGTATTATTTATAGATGGCTGTTAAGGCTGACCTTCATTCATCACCTTCCTCCACCTTTGTCATGGAGCCTTAAGATGTTGAGCCACTGATCCCAGCCCCACTACCAAAAGTATCAATTGGGCTGTTAAACTAGCTCTTCTGGCATTTTATGACAAGTCTCATGCAGAGTTCTTCATTGTAATATGTTATGTCTAATGATGGATGGGCGAAAAGCAAGAAATCCCATGATCATTACTTCAGTAGCATTTGCAATTCCTAATAAGAAGATATGGTGCATTCGGTAAACATTTAAGCATATTTGCAATAAAAAACAGTACACTTTCTGCACTTAAAATAGAAAAAACTGCCCTGGCTACAATGTCAAGCAGTTAATCTTTATACAGTACAAGTATGACCTTCTGCATTTGGTAAAATCATGATCCATGATTTTTGTTATTACCATTGTTCACTAATTTAGTAGAGAGAATGAATGGTGAAGCATGGAGACTTCTCTGGATCGATCTGTACTCTTCCGTTGGCGAATTTTCAAAGGTTGGACCACCATATCTTAGTGGGACCTGTTTGTTTTATTCCCCTCTTAGGTCTCCCAAGATGGATGTGAGGGTATTGCTGGAGTTTCGCTTACAGTTGGACCAGTACTCTGCCACAAGCTTAGAGAAGGCAGAATTTTGGGTTTCCATTAGTTTAGAAGGCTTGTCATATTCTACAAGCTTTCCTGCAAACAGTAAAGGCATTAGTGATGTAAGGATTGTGATCATCAAATGGAGCATTTCACCATACATAAGGTTCAAAATAGCTTCATCCCCTATCTTGTCTTCAGATGTATACTCTTGCAAGGCTAATGCCTACCAACAGCTTTACTTTTAATCTTTTTGAGAGAAATTTACTTTTTGTTCCATCTGTACCGATTACAAAGTAATTGTCGTTGACCCATCTTATATAATGTATGAATAACAAATTCTTGTTGTTTACATCCCTTAGTGCTTATAAAATGATAACTGCTTAAGTTTTTGTTTATGATTCAAGTATGGTGATTACTGGTAATGTTTCTCTTAATCTTAAGGTTTCAAATATATTTATGATGATTTGCAAGTGAGCCTGCTGGTCGGCTTGTTGCTACTTGATTTCATGTATTATTTGAAAACTTCTCTATATTTAATACTAAGCCAAGTCCATCTTTCAATGTTCTGTTTCTCTTTTCCAATTTTAGTATGTATGCATGAAACTCTTGATTATATTTATCCCTAAAATATTTCATACATTTCATGTGGTTTGTCTTTTTGAGGAAACTTTTTTTATTTTTTGAGGAAACATTTTATGGTTTGTCATATCTTCCATTTGCAACCACTTTGTGTTGCTTCCAAATTCTCATATCTATCAATGTGGTCTATGTCACCTCGGCTACATTTTCTGATTATTAATGGTTATGTTTACTTTGACCGTATGCATCAATATGGCATATTGAGGTAGATTTCCAGTTTGTTCATTAGCAGTTAAATTTTGTTGGTGAGCAACTTCATAGAAAATTGGCTGAGATAGACTTTTGGTTCTCAAATATAGCCGGTTAATTCTTCATGAACAAGTATAGCATCTTTTACAGGGCTTTGCAGGACTGCTAAATCAACATTATTATAAATGGCCTACATATTTAGACAAGAGATTAATATTCTGTTTGAATTGGACTAGATATGTCAATGCCACGACATTTTGCAAATTATGACTATAAAATCATGACCCTACAATTATCTGACAAATATTTGTTGATATTTGCACAAGGCTTTCTGAAAAAATGTAGACAAAGGTGCTCATACATACCATAGGAGAGGACCATGGCCATGTCACTGTCCATAACAGTTGGGACTCTGTGCGCTACTGTAATCACTGTGCAGCTTGAAAATTCCTGCCTGATGACTTTCTGAAGTACAGCATCGGTTGCAGAGTCAATGGAGGCGGTGGCCTCGTCTAGAACAAGAACTCTGTTCTTATGAAGGAGCACACGACCAAGACAGAAGAGTTGGCGCTGACCACTGCTCCAGTTTTCACCATCATCACTCACTGTCCAATTAGAAGACCATATGAACATTGGAGTGCTGCTTAAAAGAATAAAGAGCTCATTATCAGTGGATGAATTTATTCACCTGATGAATCAAGAAGAGCAGGTAGACTGCTAACAGTAGCCTTTAGTTGGCACTTCTCTAATGCCTGTGATAAACAAGAGGTATCAGATGATTGATGTCACATTGGAAGTTCTCAAAAAAGACATCACAGTGAAAAGCAGAATTCATCTTTAGACTGGAAAGAGTATAGCAATTATATGAGTTGGCATTTTTAGCATGGTACAGGAATTTACTGACCAATAAGATCTGGAAAATTATAGTATTTATATGACCTAGTAGCAGTAGTTTTGATTATGTTGACCTAAACTTTTGAGAAAGAAATTAAAGCACATACAAGATTTAGTAAAATTGCTGGTATACAACATTTCTTGAAAATAAATACTGGCACCAATAGGACATGAATGTTTTCTGTGGTAAAATCTTATGTTCCTTGATCATGATTTACCCTCTTATTTAATCATTACATTGTGTAAATATGTCAGCTACCCCTAACCAATTTGACAATATCATTAAGTTGCTAACCTCCCATATTTCATGATCACCATGCAGACCGAGGGGATCCATGTTGCTCCGCACACTACCCCTGAAAAGAGTTGGCTCTTGAGGAATAATACTAAGTTTCATTCTCAGGTCTTTCAGGCCAATGGAGCATATGTCAAGATCATCGATAAGAATTCTGCCACCTGCTGGATCTACAAGGCGAAATAGTGCACTTATTAGAGTTGTTTTCCCACTTCCAGTCCTTCCAACAACCCCAACCTTGTTTCCAGCCGCAAAAGTGCAATTGATTCCTTTTAGTACTAAAGGAGCAGTCGGGCGATATTTTATCTGTCCATAAAAATGGTATTGTGAGTATATATTAGTTGCAATTGCTTTCTGACACTACCTAAATCCAAATATTATTTTTCAGGCCCTCACTTTCAGAGCATGCAAATCTATCCTTCCTTCATGGGGCCACGAAAGTGGAGGCCTTCTTTCACTGATGACTGCAGGAGGTTCAGATGGAACGTGCATATATTGCCTGATTCGTTCCACAGAGATGATGTAGTTTTCTAAGTAGGAGTAGAACCGTGTTAAAAACACTTGGGCAGAAGAGAGTGTCAGAGCATAGGAAAGGCAGAGACCCGACAATCCTGAAACACATTCAAGTAAATTTGGTGACTGACTTTAAAGGATTATGTTTCAACTCAAGACTTGGAGAAAAATAGAAGGTAAAGGAACTCTCACCCAAAGAAAAGGGTAAAGGAATAGCACCTGAAACACACAACTCATTATCACAGTACCTGGATCGATGACTCCTCGAGGAATGAAAACAAGGAGAAGAGTTGAAGTAAACACAGTCAAGTTTTGGAGTGCTTCTACTCGTAGAAGCACCCATTCAAGTGCAGCAATTGTATGAAAGAACAGCGTTGCATCAGTGTCGATGAGCTGTAGATTTGTATGGATGAACTTCTCTGTCATTGCGAATGCCCGTATTGTTACCACACCAAGAGATGATTCTGATGCATGATTCATTACTGGTGCTTTTGTTGTTCCGTTGATTCTTACCAGCTCCCTTGCTGAGGCTAGATGGTACCTCTTTGACATTCAAATTTGTTCAAAACCATATTAAATGATATATGAAATCCATGTATCCCAGTTTTCTGGATACGAGAGATAAATATAAACTTGGATCAATGTGCGAATTACCTGTACATATATTGTTGCTATGATTACTGGAATTGCTACAACTAATAATTGCCAAGTCACGGCAACCATAATTGTTATGGTTGTTGCAATTTCAATCCCGCCAGCCAGCACAAAAGCAAAGGAGAAAGGTATATCGAAGTCCAAAATACTCATATCCGAGGATGCCTGCATATCATAAACTTCAAAATGAATCTTCAACTAGACCAGAAGCTACAATCTTTTTAGCAAATGAACCAGAAGCAAAACTTAAAAGAATGTGTTCTTGCACATTCTTGAAGTTTATTGCCATGCCAAATGCAAAGGTGATCCAATCAGAGAAAAGGATAGAAATTTTTTTTAACTTGCTGAACTTGATATTCTGAATAAAATAGTAGAAAACAAAGCTATAAGCTTTGTACTTACATTAATTTTCTGCTATTCATAGATTACGATATATATTATGGATGAAAAGTGGAGTCCATGCTCTTTTTGCTTTCACTCCTGTGTCTCTCTCCAAGACTATAATCTATGTCATCTATTTATACTAGTGACGTCCTCTTTATTTTAGTCAGATTCTTCTTATGCTAAAAAAGAAGCTGCAAGTTCTCCATTATTCTTTAGAAATCCACTTTTTTATTTGACTCTGATTTTCTTTCTGGTTGGAAGATGATGAAAACTTTCCACTTTATGCTAGTAAAATCCAGTCTAAATCAAAATGGATTTCCCTCCAAATGATAAAAAATAATACAATTATTTTATTTAAATTTGGATGGGAGTTGGTTCTTCACTTCTATATCAATTTTATTCTCAGTCACATCATCAGAACCCTTTTCGGATTACTAGTTATAGCTTCACAAAATTTCAGTTCTTGATTGAGTTCTAGATTTAATGGGTTTTGTTCGTGAAACTTATTCAGATCCATCTCAAGCGACCAAATTAGTTAACTACAAATCAGATGATCCTCCTAGATCAAAAGATGTGTTTATATTATTTCTGGATTTCATGCAAGTGTTGCATTAAGATCTAGGCAATGTAATGCCTATAAAACTTAGCTCTCTAATAGCTGCAGAATGCAGATAGTTATATTACATATGAAAGAATGTTAGCCCCTGCTCTCCCTAATACACATACGAAAAAATGAAATATCTAATATTATGATATGGTGCATTCATATAACCTGCAAGGTCCAGATAAAATTTTCCAGAATAAACTGTTCTGCATTAACAGTATATTTCTAAAGGTTAGCAGGAAATGTATCATAGGGTATTGCACTGGTGATGAGACATGAAGAATCTTACCCGTGTTAAAATTCTACCAACAGGGGTTGAGTCGAAGAACAACATGGGTGCCTTAAACACTGAATCCATGAAACCTGAGAAGAATGCCTTTGATGCCCTCAGTCCAAGATGGGCTGCTACCCTAGTCCTTACATATGCAAAGAGGCAACTGATGATTGAAATTGCTGCATAAACTCCAACTAAAATTCCACTGGCTATGTTGTGTATTTGAACAGCTACTGCCAACCAATAGGTTGAGAGGCTTTGAAGCACTACAAAAGTAGTCTGAGCAAAAATAACTGAAGCAAGAAGAAAATGACCCTTTGAAACATGAAAATAATCTATGTATGGCTTCCATCCAAGATCTCCCACTTCTTTCTCTTCATCCTCTGTTAGCTGAACTGCTGAAGGGCCCCTAGCCGATATTTCTACCTCACTGCTCTGCTTCATAAGCTGCAATCCTCTAGACTCCAATTGATCCCCAGATGTTCTGTGCATATGAATTTCCTTTCCATGATTCACAGAATCTGTTGTCATTGAGGACTGATGAGCATTAACAAGCTGTTCAAATGCTGTTCCCGACTTCAGAAGTTCCTCGTAAGTTCCCATTTGTGTAATTTGTCCACTTTCCATGACCTAGAAGAGCAAGTATCCAATATTATTCCATGTCAAATACTTAGGAACAAAGTATGTAAGATTAGTTTTGTCCCAAAAAGAAAAAGAAAAGAAAAACTATGTGGGAGTCAGCTTCCTTACCAAAATTCTATCAGTTTCAGCAAGAAACTCGACTTGATGAGTCACAAGAATGACGGTCTTTTTCGCTAGAGCAGTCATAACACAATCCTGCAAGTATTTTCTGGTACAATCAAACTCATAGCAAGAAATGTCTGGTTGCACGCATAAACTAAGCCCGCACACAAGTAGAAATGAAATAGTGCTCTAAACTTTGGACGGACATGCACAAAATCGTGCTTTCTTACGTGGAACAAGATTGCAGCCGTATGTGCATCAACTGCACTGAAGGGGTCATCTAGGAGATAGGTATCTGCATCATTGTAGACAGCTCTAGCAAGCTGAATCCTTTGCTTCTGTCCTCCACTCATGTTTAATCCTCTCTGTCCTATCTCTGTAAGGTCTCCATGATCAAAGCTCTCGATGTCCTTGTCCAGCGCGCAGGCTTTGATGGCCTTCTCATAGCGTTCCTTGTTCATCGGCTTCCCATAGAGTATGTTGTCGCGAATCGTCCCACTTTGGATCCAGGATGTTTGGGAAACATACGCAATGGAACCAAAGACCTCAACCTGTGATGCAACAAAAATGTCGGAATGGTGTAGTTATAGTAATTCAATCAAATATTAAGCACTTCAATTCATTGTCTAACAGCTCACCAAACCCGAGAGTTTAGGTATTTCCCCAAGTATGGCACTTAGCAGAGACGATTTTCCAGCACCAACAGGTCCACAAACTGCTACTTTCTCTGCTCTTCTTATACTAAAACTAACACTCTTCAATGTAGGAATTGCTGCACTCGGCTCCCAGCTAAAAACCCCACCGTGTACTCTAACACTTTGATCTGAATTCTGTGCAGGGCTTCGTTTCACATCCTCCTCATTGATCTCTTCTTCTAGTAGGAATACACTGATGCGGTCTAATGATACCTTAACTTGGATCATCACTGAAAGGACTTCGGGCAGCATTCTCACAGGCTCTGCCATAACACGCAAGGTCGCCATAACTGTGAAAATGGTACTAGCATTTAAAGGAGCAGTTCTCATAGCTGCTGTTCCACCAAAGATCACTGCTGAAACAATTGTGGGACACATCCAATATAAAGCAGTTCCATAGGACTTCTTAATCTGGGTTTCTCTCAACCAATGGAACTCCACATCTCTTAGAGACTCGATCGTTTTCCGGAACTTCTCCTCCCATGATTGTAACTTGATGATCTTCATATTGTTCAAGACTTCAGATGTGGCTCTTAGTCTCTCATCTTGGGCAACCATGAACTTTGCTTGGTAGTCCTGCAACATCTTTGCAAACGGAATATTAAGGACAGCACAGATGGTTAGAGGAATTAGACCTGGAAGAGCCCCCAAACCGACTGTTCCAAAGACAGTGGCCACAGAAAGCAGCAGTTGGAGTGGCATGCTCCATGCCATGTGAAACCACCAAGGAAAATCACCAAGTCTATATGCATCAACCGCAATGTAGTTAACAATCTCCCCAGTAGAATGCCTTCTCCTTGCCTGGCTAGAAAGCTTTAGCTGCTTCTGAAAGATAGCCGCCATGAGAGCCGATCGCATCTTCATCCCGAACCTCCTCGAACCGAAAAACCAATGCCTTTGAGATAAAGATTCCACAAGCTTTGTAACTACCAAGCAACCTACCAACAAGATGGCCATGTAGGTATCTCTCTCCCCGCGATATGAGTACCACACAAATGCGTAAAGTAGTATTGGTGCGGTGGAAGTGGCGACTGTCTTCAGCAATGCATAGACACCTGTCAAGAAAATTTCCTTCGAGTAACACTTAGCTAATGCCAAGGAAACCAAGTTACTAGTCTTTGATTTTCTCTGACTCCGAAGATCCCAGACTGTTTTAAATGTTTGATAAGCTTGTTGTGCCCCATCTTCTGGATCTAAAGTTGGGATGTCGTTGTGATTTAATGGTTTAGAGTAGCCTAAACGCAGTAAAGGATTTAACCAAGAGAACGTCAAGCGACTGAACAGACCGGCTCCGCCCACGTTGGTATCCTTCCCACTTTCTTCACTCAATAAGGGCTGATATAAATCATCTTTTGAAGGGTTTTGATGAACAATGTTTTGAAGAATGAGTCTTAAAGCACAGATGAGGAGTAACAAGTTTACAGGCCATGATATCATATCAAGCAACATGAGGCTGGAATGGTCTCTAACCAGAATTTCCAGGTTATATGCAGAGATGAGAATTGAGAATGCTGCCCACCAGACTAGACTTACAGCTCTCACACAAGTGGTTGGTCGAATGTTCAGGGAAACTGTTAAAGCCAACCAGTTTACCCCTCTAACAAAGTAGAGCGCCAATTCCCCATTCAAAACTCTATGATCTCCCCAGGATAAAACCAAGATACCAGCACAGGAATATGCAATGCCGGTCGCTGCACAACAGACTGAAACCGTGATGAAATCCCAGGGCCTAATCCGGCTTCCGTGAGAATATTGTCTTCTCAAAAAAGCCATTAGTAATCCCAGACAATAAATAACGAGGAATGAAAGATTTAGAAAATCTATTAAACTTCTCTGAGTGCAGGAAGATCCCAAATCGAATTCTCGATTGCAAATTGGAAGGAACCATCCTGCAATCCAAGGAAAAACAATAAAAAAGAGGAAAAAAATGGAACAGAGAAGTATCCTCTGAAAAAAAAAAAAAAAAAGAAAGCGAGAGGTAAAAAAAAAAAAGGAAAGGAGGAACAGAGAAAGACCAAAGACCGCAGTCCATACCAATTCCAGCAAGCATGAAGGAAACTATGATTAGTCATTAGAGCGAGAAAAAGAAGAACTTCAAGTTTAAAGGAAATAAAATACTCCAAAAAGAGTTTTTTTTTTTTTTTTTGATAATTAGGAAGGCCAAAAAATACCACCCAACTTTATTAAAAGAGAAGAACGATACAGATAATTAAAGTACTTGGAGAAGCAGCTCAAGTGAAACAGCTGTAAGAGTCTATGTTTACACTTGCAACAAAACCAATGGAAGGGAAAACAAATCAAACAATGGAGATAAAGAAAACCAATCTTGATGCTGTGGTGCAGAAGTCAGTCCCTGGGAGATGGTTTCTGGAACAGAAACTGAAACAGAAGCAGCAAACTCAGACATAGAAGACGGAACAGGAAAAAAATTAGCAAAATGTTGAAAAGAAATTTGATGAAAAATCCATATATAAGATTGCTCCAATATATATATATAGACACGCAGACACACAAAACATAAGGCTATGGAAAAGGAAACCTTGCAAAGTACTCAGAGAAACCATCTCGAGGAGATCTCTTCTGCCTTGTGATTCTGTTCCTCTTGCCTCTTGACCCAAAGTGCGGAAATAATAGGAGAGGAGACGGGATCTTCTGGGCTGCTAACAAGCGGAAATATAACATGCCCCAAATATATATATATATATATATATATGTATGTATGTATGTATGTATGTATGTATATGTATGTATGTATGGATGTATGTACACATACATGCATATACATATATACATATATATATATACACATACATATATAAATGTACGTACGTATGTATATACATACATACATACATACATACATATATATATATATATATATATATATATATATATATATATATATATATATATATATATATATATATATATATATATATATATGTATGTATGTATGTATGTATGTATGTATGTATGTATATATGTATATATATATTATTGGTTCACGACCATCCAATGAAAAATATCAGCCATATCCATTATCAGAAAAAGGTTTTATTGGGTGATCCAAAATCTATACGATAAAGCTGGCAAATCAATAATTTCTCTATCATGTACCATACCAGCACGTCAATTACGCCCATAATCTCATGTATGGTACAGAGCTATTGATTCTGATGTCATGGGTGGGTTCCCCTGGAGTAACTCATTCCTTTTAATGAATAGATTGATTTATCTGCTCTGTTTTCCTCCTTACCGTATAGCAGTGAAAAGATTATTTCCTACATTATACACACCATATCATCCATCTATACAACCAATTACAAGAAGTCATTTCTGTAGACCCTATTCATTAAGCACTTATTTCGGTGCACCGCTGCAGGACCGAGCAGCTGTGTGATGCATGAGTAATGTAAGGGATATTTTCACCTAGTAGCGCGGATTTATCACATGGTGTGTTTTCGGCTCCATGCAGGTCCCATGAATCCAATAGTTGGTGGACAACGTCATGGACCTCTGTACATATTTACATACAAACTGAATGGGTCAAGCTACCTAACAAACTAGGTCAAACTTGCCATCAATATGCAAATATTTATTATTAAAATCTATGATTAGCAAAAATATTTATGAAATTTTTTAAGTATTTCATAGATTTTATAAATAAATATATAAATAATGAGAGTCAATACTGGAATCATACTTAACACTACTACAAAAATAGCCTATAACAGTGCATATTATTGCAGCGATTTTCAAAACTACTGCTATAACTTTTACAGCAGCGATTTTCGTTAACCGCTATCATAGGTCGGACCTATGGCAGCAGTTTTTGTAACCACTGCTATAAGTCCAATATATAGCAGCGGTTACCGAAAACCATTGCCGTAGGTCGGACCTATAGCAGTGATTCCTAAAAATCATTGCTATAAGTCGACCTATAGCAACGGTTTATTGTAACCGCTGCCATAAGTCGGATCTATAGTAGCGGTTAGTAGGAACCGCTGCTATAAGTTGATTTATGGCAGCAGTTAATTATAACCGCTGTCATATATTTTTTTTCTTTAAATATTATATAATTTTAAAATTTAATGCCTATCTTCACTATTTATTATCTAAATAATTATCATGAGAGTGTCGTCACAAAAGATCACCTCGATCCGATGGCCCTAGCTTCGTCGATCAGAAAAATTTGATTTCGACGATCACGAATGATGATGCGATGATCTGATAGATGGAGACCTCCGATGGTTTCGAAAATCTACAACAATGATCTCGGTGATGTTTGTAGGGTACTATCAAAATTTTACTTCAATCGAATATCGTTATCTTAGTCAATTTAGTATAGGTTAGTTTCGACCGTTAAATGATAAATGAGTGATCAAAGGACTAAACGGTGTCCGATTATGAAATAAGTTTTTTTATAAATGATTTTGGTTACTATTTCAATCATTTTTTATGGTGATGATTATAAAATTCAACGTGAGATGAAGAATGATTTAAAACTATACGTCTCCTGATAATCATTCTGAAACTTCACTGGTTGTTTTGCTCGTGCTTTTATAATATCTGCTTAATATAAATAGTTTATACGAAAATAATTTAAATTTTACTATCATTGCCATATAAAATATTTAAAATTATAATAAAAATTATTTAATAAAAAAATTATCTCATAATCGAACATCGTTTAATCCTTTGATCGCTTGTTTCTAATTTAACGGTCGAAATCATTCCATACTAAATTGACCATGATAACGATATTCGATTAAAGTAAAATTTTGATAGTATGCTATAAATATTATCGAGATCATCGTTGTAGATTTTCGGACCCATCAGAGATCTTCATCTATCAGATCATCGCATCGTCATTCATGATCGTCGAAATCAAATTTTTTTGATCGATGAAGCTAGGGCCATCGGATCGAGGCGATCTTTTGCGACGATACTCTAATAATAATTATTTAGATAATGAAGAGTGAAGATAGACATTAAATTTTAAAATTATATAATATTTTAAAAAAATTATTTTCAATCTATGGCAGCGGTTATCCAAAATCGCTGCTATAAATCTACAGCAACGGTTATAAAATTAACCGCTGCTATAGATCTATGGCAGCGATTTTGGATAATCGATGTCGTAGATTTATGGCAGCGGTTTGATAACCGCCATCGTAGGTTAGGTTAAAAATTTTTAAATTTTTTCTACTTTCCTTTCGTGCGCGCTCGATCTCTCTCTGTCTCTCCTCTTCCTCTTCATCGCCGATGAGGCTCCTTCCCCCTCCGACCAGTGTCACCTCTCCTTCCCCCTCCCCCTCCGACCCCCCATCCTCGGCCGCCCCTCCTCGCACCCCCTACCTGGCCCCCCCCTCCATCCTTCCTCGACCGCCTCTCCCCACCACCTGCCACCCCTCCCGCCATCCTGCCACCCCCAGCCCCCATCTTCGACGTTCCTCCCCGCCACCCCCCACCTCCCCCCGGTCGCCCCTCCTTCCCCAATCCACGACCGCCCCCCACCACCCCCATCCGGCCCCCTCACCCTCCACACTCTCCTCCCAGTCGTGATCCTCCCATCATTATGCTCCTGGACCTCCTTATCACCGTGCCCCTCCTCCTGGCCCTCCATCCCCGACTGCCCCTGCTCTCTCTCTCTTTCCTCTTTCTCTCTTTTCTCTATCTCACTATCTTACTTTTATTTCGTAGGTTACCTCTAGTGCCGTCCTCCTCCTCTAGCATCATCGCCGGTGATCCGCTCTCTATAGCCATAGGTATAATTTTTTTAATTTTATAGTATTATTTATTAATCATATATATTTATAATAATTTATAAAATATTTATAATAAATATTATAATTATCTGCATGCCATAATTTTTGGGTCATGTCGTGGCGGTAGCCTTAAACTGTGCCATATCAGCGGCTGTAGACTAGATATATCAATGAATTGGGTTCGGATCGAAATCTGGATATTCAGATCTGGATCCAATTTTAATTACTGATACTGAATCCGAACCTGAATATCCGATGGATCTGTACTTGAGAGAGGAAGGGAGGGATCGGCCTTGCCGCCATCATTAGGAGGGAGAGGGTCCGGCCTCGCCGACGAGGGAGATCGAGAGAGGAAGAGTGGGATATCGAGAGAGAAAGAGGAGGGAAGGGGGTCCAACCTTGCCGACATCACTGGAAGGGATGGAGTCCGACCTTGCCGACGAGGGAGATCGAGAGAGGGAGGGATGGGGTCCGACCTTATCGATAAGGAAGAGGGAGTGAGGAAGATCGAGAGATTGAAAAGCAGAGAGGGAGGGGTTCAACCTCGCCATCATCGTCGATGAGAGATATCGAGAGAGGAAGTGATCGAGGGGATGGCACACAGTCGAGCCGACTTAGATACGCAGTCGAGTCGGCTCGGGCCGTGATTGAGCCAGTTGGGGGAGGACCTGAGTCGGATGTCTCAGGCATGAAGCCGGCTTGACTTCTGAGCAAATAGAATTTGATATGCCTTTCTAAGGTTCCAACTTTAAGCCCTAAGGTGCCACCATCATCTACTTTGTTCTTCTTTTAGATTTCTGAATTAACACCAAGGTTCGTGCAAGAGATCGAATCTATGACTGTTGCTCATCCTTAATTATTTATGAATGTAATTCATGTTGTAGAATTTATTGCATAACATTTTTTGGATGTTTATATCTTGTTGCTTTTGTTTATTGCATTGCATAACGATAGACCCGTTAATTGATTAATGTACATAATCTTCGACATCCGTACAATTATATGTAATTATATGGATTAGAGAATTATGTACAATGATTAATTGATTGTCTAATATAGATAGTTTAAAAATTATAGATAATTCTATAGATAATTATAATAATCAAAAGGTATGCTAAGGATTTTGAATGAAATTTTGGACAGTATTTTTTTTTTTATTCTCACTACATGAGAGAACTAAGAAAAAATACTGCTGAAATTTCATTCGATCCTTGTTGCATATCATTTAATTACTGTAATGAACCTATAAAATTAATGCAATTCCTGAATGGGATAGGATCTATCTTTATCTATTAGTTGATGATAGGATGCATTTATTGCATATCTAAAAATGATATTTAATTTGAGTTTCACACATGATTTACTTGCAGTATCATCATTTTTAAAGTAGATAAAGAATGGATGAAGTTTAGTAGGCTCTCACTAGAATATGAGGTTGGACTTCAAAATTTTTTTGATTATGCTGTAGAAAAATTTGGGGACCATGGACTAATCCAATATCCTTGTAAAAAGTATATGGATAGGCCATGGCTATCTCGTCAAGATGTCAATGATAACCTCACTATTTATGGCTTTAAAATTGGTTATGAAATTTGTTGGGACCAACATGGTGAGGGCAGACTATAAGAAGGCGATCAACCTGAAGGAGTGGAATAAATAGTTCATGATATTTTTCTATTTATTGGCCACAATGACGGTGCATCTGCGTCCATGTCTGATCCTGTGATTAGTCGAATGACAAACAATGAAGATGTGGAGAAGGTCCATAAGTTGATGGAGGATGCTAATATTTCATTATATTTTGGATGTAAAAAGATGGCAAAGCTTGAGTTCTTAATCCGATTGTATCATGTGAAATGCTCCAACGGGTTCAATAATAATGGAGTGAACTACATACTAGAGCTTTTGGAGGATATTCTTCCGAATGATGCATGAATTTTGAAGAATAATTATAAGGCATCGAAAATTATTGAATAGCTGGGCTTTACTTATACCAAGATACATGCATATCCCAATGATTGCATGCTCTATTGGAAGAGGGATGTCAACCGCAATGAGTGCACGAGGTGCAGTGTATCAAGATGAAAATACAATAAAGACAGCACATCGACTCGTGTACCTTAAAAGTTGATGTGGCACTTTTCTTTGATTTTCAGACTATAAAAGTTGTTTATGTCGACAAAGACATTGAAAGATATGAGATGGCATGAAGAGGACCGAACAAAAGATGATGTATTGAGGCATTCAGCCGATGGAGAGGTATGGCAGAAGTTTAATGAATTATGTTTTGACTTCACACAAGAGATACGTAATGTGAGGTTGGGCTTGTCATACAACGGTTTCAACCTATTCAAGCATATGAATACTGCTCATAGTGTATGGTCAGTATTTATTCATGTTTACAACCTTCCATCGTGGATGTGTATGAAAAAATTCTTTGCTTTCATGACAGTACTCATCCCTGGATCGATGGAGGTAGGTAATGATATTGATGTTTATTTACAGTCTCTTATTGCCGAGCTGAAATAGTTATGGAGCATTCAAGGTATTCCAACTTTTGATGCTTTGCTGAATGAGTCATTCTCTATGCACGCAACGCTTTTATGGATAATAAATGACTTTTCAGTCTATGCCCTAATGTCGGGTTGGAGCACCAAAGGTGAGCTAGCATGTCCGATCTATGAAAGAAACATCCAGTCTAGAAGGTTGACACATCGAAGGAACTTTAGCTATATGGGGCATCGACGTTTCCTCCATCAAAACCATCCATACAAAAGGGATGCACGCTCCTTTGATGGCACTGTTGAAGAAGATAAGATGTTTGGCCGAATGTCTAAGAGTGAAGTACTTAGAGAGTTGGATGGTCTCAGTGTTGAATTTGAGAAGGTGATCCGATTAGTGATAAAAAAGAAAGCGTTGATCAAAGGAAGATGACACATACTTTAATTAGAGGAAAAAGAACATCTTCTTTGACTTGCCATATTGAAAGACAAACTTATTGTGCCACTTCTTAGATGTAATGCATATTGAAAAGAATGTATGCGAGCTCCTTTTATCAACAATCTTGAATATCAAGGATAAGACCAATGATGACTTGAATTTTTGACTTGATTTGAAAGAATGGGGTATTAGAAGATCACTCCATCCAGAGCCGACAGAGGAAGAACAGTGGAGGCTTCCTCATGCATGCTATGTTATGAATGCCTCCCAACGGTCCAAATTTCTTCATGTGTTAGAAAATATAAAGATTCCAGATGGATACTCAAGCAACATATTAAAGCATGTGAATAGTAAGAATGTCAAACTTGGGGGATTGAAGGCTCATGATTATCATGTACTGATGCAGGAATTAATCCCAATAGCTATTCACTGTGTGTTGCCAAAAAATGTTAGAATGACGGTTATTCATCTTTGCAACTTTTACAGAGATGTTTGTGCAAAGAGATTGCTTAAGAAAGACGTGAAAAAAATGAAGGTAAGGGCGGTGACTATATTATGTAATCTAGAGAAGATATTTTCATCATCATTTTTTACGATTATGATGCATCTCACCGTACACCTTACAGAGGAAGTTGCACTTAGAGACCCAGTGTTCTGTCGATGGATGTATCCTACTGAGAGAAATATTCAAACTCTAAAATCTTATGTAAGAAATGTGAATCGCCCGAAGGGATCTATAGCAGAAGATTATCTGGGTCAAGAGTGTATGTATTTTTATACCATGTACTTAAACAAGCTCGAGATACGTCGTAATTGGCCAATGAGGAATGAAGATGATCAGTATGAGCCAATTGAGCCTGTATTTGAGTCCATTCCATAGCCAAGTGGACTTCTCACTTCATACCACCTCACTGATTTGAGCATTGAGAAAAGGGATAAGGCACCGCTACGTACTCTTCAACTGTGATGTCATTGAGACGTACATAAGTGAGTCACTCAGCATTATTTATTTCATAATAATTAGAAAAAATATTTAATTATACCTAAATTTGTTCTTTGTGCATGCAGCAAACACAAGAAGATCATAAGAGTAAAATATGACGCTCTAAGTATGCAGGAGAAAGAAAAAATACATAGCAACGAATTTTCTGAATGGTTCAAAGATCATGTAAGCGATTATATATTCTTGTCTAGTCCAACTTATTGGAATATGTTTACTAATTAGGTGTCATCTCCTTAATTAGGTGTGAAGATTGTCGCTCAATAATGTGAGCCCTGAAGTGTATGCTCTTTCAATGGGCCCTAATTATACCATGCGTGAGTATAAACAGCTTGTTATTAACGAATACAGGTTTAATATTCACATCAGGTCCGTAAATATAGCAACACAAAATAGTGGCATCATGTTAAGCACCACCACTGGGTATTATGCTAGCTCGAGAGATTCACAGCCTCGTAAGGAGGATTTGAATAATTATGGCATGGTGGAGAAGATAGTCATCTTGGACTATTATTCTAAAGGAAGGATTGCGTTGATAAAATACGATTGATTTGACACCTTATCACAGTCTGGGATGAAGACTGATGAGTGTGGTTTTACTCTCGTTAACATACAACGCCATTTCCGCACTAAAGAACCGTATATACTTGCCTCCAAGCTAGTCAAGTCTTCTACGTTAGTGATTTCTTGGAGCCTCAATGGAGTGTTGTTGTGAGGATAGTGCCTAGGCATATTTTTGATGATATCGAAGTTGATGACGATGTTGGATCATGCATGCAAAGCGCTCCTCTAGGATAAAACTTATCTGGTACTGTCAAAATTCTAGACACATTTTTCAGAAGTGATGGTGATGTCCATATTATAGATGCCACTAGACGATGACTTCAACATTCTAGTATAAATTATTAGAGTCTAATTATTAATATTTATTTAAATTTTTTTATATCTTTCTTATTTTGATCAAAGAGCTCTCTTTTTTATGATCTTTGGAAGCTTAAAAAAAATGTGTGCTATGTCGGTAGACCGTGTCATGCTGTGCCGATAGACCATGCCGTGCCGACCACTAAGAGAACCTTCATCTGGTATAAATATTAAAAATTATTTATTGATACTATACTAATATTATTGTTCAACATGTTATATTGATTAATGTTCATTAACATTACATGTCATGATGGCACCAAAACGCCATCTAATTTTTACCCCTGCCCCTCGATAGGTTACGCACAGTTCAGCATCCAAGGAGCAGTCGGAGCATACTCCGACCATCTCAGTGTGCATTTTGGAGTCACGATCTTCGAGGATATGTTGGCTCGCATTCCAGCTCCGGCTCTGGCTCCGGCTCCCGGTAACGACGACGACGATGTAGATTTAGAAAACTTTTGTTGTATTTTATTTTTTTAAAAAAATATTATAATAAATTTTATTCGGTAATAAAATTTTAGCATTTCAGATTAATTTTTATATTTATTATATTTTTTTGTGTTATATATCTATATTTATCAGATAAAATATATAAAAAAAATAAAAATTTTAATTTTTTTAATTATTTAAGATTTACGGTAGCGATTTTATAATCGCTGTCATATCCGTGCCAATTGTTGCCATAGGTTCATAATGTAAATGGTGCGAACCGCTACATTAGACCTATGGCAGCGGTTATGTAACCGCTGCTATAGATAATCTATGGCGGTGGTTACATAATCGCTGCTATAGGTCGATATATTGCAGCGGTTTATAAACAGCTGCAATAGATCATCTATGGCAGTGGTTCAAACAATCGCTGCAATAATCGCTGCTATAGAGCTACGACGATGGTCGCAGTGGCAGTGGTTATGAATTATTGCCATAGTTTTTTTTTGTAGTAGTGTGATGTTGGATCCATCTAAAATGGAGAAAGATGCCAACTAGATGAGTTAAAGGTTGGCCGAAGCATTTATCAAAAACTAACTTGTACGGTATAACACGTCCAGTCTTTTGTTTGGTACTGCTCTAACTCTGCGGTTGTTAGTAGGCATGGTCTAAGAAATCAGAGAGACGAAGAACAGAATGCATATACTTACCAGATAATGGAACTACTTGTTTCTGGAACCAAAGGGTGGCAATTCGAAAGTGATGGCGGGAAACCAAAGGAAGCAAATTATGTTTCGGAAGAGGAAATACAGAGTCAAGAACAACGGGATCCTGAAGGTATGGTACAGAGCTATTGCTTCTGGTGTCATGGTTGGGTTCCCGTAGAGCAACTTATTGCATATAATTAATAGATTGATTTATCCGCTCTGTTTCCTTCCTTACTGTGTAGCAGTGAAAAAATTATCTCCTACATATCATCCATCCATACAACAAATTACAAGAAGTCATTTCTATGGATCCTATTCTTTAAACATTTATTTCGATGCACCGCTGCAGGGACGAGCAGCTGTGATACATGAGCGCATGGCCATGCGGATGTAGGGGATATTTTCTCCTAGTAGGGCCGATTTATCACATTGTCTGTGTTTTTGGCTCCTTGCACGTCCCATAAAGCCAATAGCTAGTAGACAACGTCATGGACCACTGTACATATTTACGTACGTCCAAACAGTCACATTTGTTCGAATTAGACTACTACGTGGCATATGGATATATAACTACGAAGTTTTAATTAATGAATTATGAAACTATAATGCTACGATGGCGACCGCAAGATTGTACTATCGGAGCAACGCGCAGACAAGCAGATCCAATCATTTGACCATCATACGGGGGTCACGCATGTTTCTAAGTACTTAAATGTAAGTACTCTCGCTATTGGAAAATATCCTAAGGCGGCTTTCATTTGAAAATTACTTTGGTGTTGGAGTGATGGACCATTAAAACCAGCCGGTAGTCGCAACTCTTTGAACAACTCAAAATCTACGTAGTATCGACTGTTCAGATCCGTAAAATTTTATGGCAACTTTTGTATGCACTCCGGACCATCGAAACCACCATAACAGTATCAATTGTTCAGAGTGTAAGATTGTATTTAATGCATCACTAGATAAATTTTAAAAATAATATTAATTATTTTTAAAATAAATTTTTATTATTAAATTATTAATAATATTAATTATCATATTTAATATATAAAAATAATGTTATAGTAAAATTATTAAAAATTTTGATTCACATGTTTGATATAATAATTAAATTATTGGTAATATAAAATTAAAATTTTAAAATATTTTTATAAAATTTTAAATTATTAAAAATAAATTTAATTTTATTTTTTAAATTTAAATTAAAATTTTTAAATATGTCTGGTGAGAAAAAAATTTCTCGAGATGAGTGCTATTATCTTGACCTCCGATGCCAAGACCCACTGCCCCATGAGCACTAGATCAGCGGCGTTCCCATAGCCAACGATCGTCGATAGCTGTTGGAGCATCTCGAGGTTGGCGGCAAGGGTCAGGTCAACCTCATTAATAGAGAAGAAGGCATCTTTGGAGCAACATTGAATGTCGTAGGTGGCAATGAGGTAGACTCGCCGCTAACACAGGCATCATAGATCTCCACCACCATCAGCTTCCGACAGTGCTCAATGGCCGAGATCATGTCCTACAGCATGAGGATACGGTGGCGAAGGAGCTTGCAAATGGTAATTGAGTCGGCGAAGGAGGGGTAGTGATGATGCAGGCGACAAAGAAGAGGTCGATGTCGATGTAGAAGTGGGAGCCATGGCCAGAGATGATGAGGGCACAAATGGAGGGGAGGTGATCGAGGGTGCGGACAAGTTTGGAGAAAAATGAGAAGATGAGAGCGTTGCACTGGGAGGCCGAGGGAGGGGCGTGTGGAGAGGGGTGAGAAGGGAGGAAAAGAATTAGAAGATGAACTTTATGTAATTTTTTTTGATGAATAATTTTATCTAATTTTTTATAATATTATCAAAAAATGATAATCTGAATATCTATCTCTCGTTAAGATAATCAAGATTATAAAAATAATTTAGATTATCATTCAAAAAATATATCAAATATAATAATATAATAAATTTATTTTAAATTATTGATAATTTAAATAAATTATTAGCTACTAAATGTAATCTAAATTTTTATAAAAAATATTTTTGTTGTTTTTCTTTCAAGCTAAAAGTCCAGCCGTTCGTTTAGGCCGGTTGCGTTGATTCGACAAATTAATGATTTATTTTAAAAAATAAGAAATTATTGCATGTACCACGTCCAGGAACCAGGGCAATCTATCCACGGTGGATAGCGCGTAACTGGGAATCGGTGAAATACAAGCGGTAACGTGGCGTGAAGGTGGTGGAACATATCGGAGGGAGAGATAAAATAAAATGAAAAAATTGTGGGGGACCAACCGCTGTACTGGTATATGTTCGACTTGGCGTGCTTGAAGCATAATGCTTTCACAAGAGGAGAGCAAATTACACCTTCACGGTTGCACCGCACCAAATCATCTCCCCTCCCATAAAGCTAAAGCCACCATGGGGCCTATAAAAAGAAAATGAGGTGATTGGTATGCATCAAGTATGGCACCGATACATATTCAACTTGATGAGCTCGGAGCATAATGCTTTCAATGGACTGGATTTTATGACTATGTGGTTATATATTGTATATCCTAAATTTAATTTCATCCCCTAGTCCAAGGCAAGGTCCTTTGAATAGTCTCCTACTATATATAGAACTGATAAAATATGATCCAATCTATCAATCCGATCTGTATTCGATCCATCATAAATAGATTTAGATTTAGATTAAATGAATTTGATTATAGATCGATTTATTTAATTTATTTAATATTTAAATTGGATTTAGATTTCAGATATCTAATCTGTTTAATCTATTTAATATTTAGAATAGATTGAGTCAGATAATATATTTAATCTATTTAATCCATTTAAAATCTGTTTAATCTATTTAAACCTAATTAATCTAATTTTGATCTATTTATTCCGATCTATTTAACTTATTTAATTTATTTAATTTATTTAATATATTTAATAAATAAGTTAAATGGATCGGATTAGATTACTTATTTAATAAAAAAATTAGATTTATGTTTGAATTTTTGATCTATTTAATAAATAGATCGAGTTTGGATTGATGTTTTTCTAATTCAACCTACATTGATCTGATTCATTTTTGATCCAATCTATTCTAATTGCCATCCTGAATCATACATAAGATAGTATGAGTTAGATCTCTTAACAACAACGAAAATCATTCCTCAAGGAGCTGACATGAGCAGGATAATAATTTTATTAAGTTTTAGAAAATAAAATAAGAGATTGCATGTCACGTATATGATGCTTGACATGAGAATGTGAATGTTTCCGGTGATTTCTTAATACAGGATATTGTCGCATCATGATTTGAGAGACCTCACCTATCTCGATGATTTCTTCTATACTATTTTTAGTGGTGATGTTTCTATAGAAAATGGATGTTACTGAAAGTTTTTAATTATGTGAGTATGCACTGTATGGCAAGGATGTGTACGATATATAAGATTTTTTTTTTTTTATTATTGTAGGAAGCTCTCTTGTAGATACAGCCAAGAATATCTGACAACATCATATCATGGACTGATCACAAAATCACATCCAAACATGTCCAAATGGCATATTGCTTAAAAGTACACCCGACAACCTAACGTCAGGCAATTTGATGGGAATCATTGATAATACTGAAATAGGAATTCGTGGCAAGTATTTCATATTGAGGATATAATAACTTTTATTATGATATAAAAAAAAATAAAAATAAAAATAAGATATAACTAAATATATAAATTAAATTAAATTTTTTTTTGTACATATAAAAATTTTATTTTAAAAAAAATTATGAGAGAAGATCATACTCTTAATTCTTATACACTAATTTTTTTCTCTGAATAAGAAGCTTTCATCTCTTACAAAAGCTCTTTTTTTAGGAGATTCTTCTGAAGTAATCGTTGTCTACTGCTTGACAATCTGCCTAAAGCCTCCTACTTTAGCTCTCTATCGATGTCCTTCAGGATCTACAGCTGTTATAGAGCTCATGCCTCAAGACTCTCTGCTGCTAATGCTATCACATGATGCCGTAACACCATGCCTACAAGACTTTTTAAAGGTCATGGAGTCCAATTCGAGTCCAACACAGCATCTAAGAGTTTTGTTAAAACTCAAATAACATCCTTGTCCATCAAATCTTGACCGCGAGTTGCCAAAACCACTGGATCGCGCGTTCTGCGCCCATGGACAACACGTAAACTAAGTCTACGGTAAACCGGGCCGAATCACCACTCACCACATGCACCCACCTACGCTTTTCCTCTTGTGAGCCACATGAATTCACGGTAGACCCATTAAGAATCCATGGTGGACCACATGGAGTGCCGGTCCATGGTGGACCGCATCAAATCCCACACACAAGGCATGCTGCATGGGCGCCGCATAGGCACGTGTGCATCCTACGCTATGCACCTACATGCACCTGCTTGGGCCGCACACTTGTGCCAGGTTGGCCCCATGCCTACGGGCTAGCCCAAGGCCTACTCCAAATTTTGGATGTCTTTTTGGACTTTTTCTTGCTGTGGGCTCCTTATAGATCAAATTTGAGGCATTTTTCTAACAGTCTCTACCATGACTTATCATTTGATCTTCACCTAATCTTGAAAGCTTTTCGAATGATCTTGCCCCCATGCCCTGGGATAAATGCCTATTGATCATAGATGGACAAACATGAAAGTCGAGTTAGGCCACTTGATCACATCTCCATTATATGTTGTGTTCTGTCTGATCTGAGACCTGCTCGGATAGTCGCCTGCGGTAATAGAAACTTCACCTTGTGATGTCACTTATCGTCCTTCTGAGTCTCGCATCTCGTGCTTGATCCACTTGCACTTGGAGCTCCATCTCACTATGAGCTCCCACTAGCTTCTGAAGCTCCATCTCGCACTAAACTTTTCGTCAAGAAATAATATCCTCCATACTTTTTTCTCTTATGATAATCCTACTACCATGCAAGATCTTTAGGATTCCTCCATCAGCTCTTCACCTGAAGTCGACCAAATCTAATTTACTCGGTAAGACTAGATTCATTCTAAAACTGAATATATATCAAACCTCATCTAATTTTCTAACTACTCCATCATGTATATTCATGCTGACGGTCCCAGTGTCCTTGATTATACAGCTTAATCCATCTAACAAGTGAACAGTGCTCTCACTGCTCTTCAAAAAGTCAAATTTACTGGTAGAAAGAGGTAGATACCTCATTTATTATCAGAAGAAAATCATCACTATCTTCTGTATCTCTACTTATCATCGCCACAGTAGCCTTCATCTAATCTTTGAGTTATGGATAATCTCTAACATGATATCCCAACTAATCACACTGATAGCACTTGATCTTGCTGTAGTCCCTCATTTTGAACTTGGACCGCTTACCTCACGATCTTCTACCACTCTATCTTCTATCACCATCACCTCCAAATACTATCAAAGCCGAGTTGCCATCCGAACTTGAGGCTCGATTTTCTCATTTGAGAATCTCATTTTGGAGTAGAACATAAGTTATCTCTTTCATTTTTATATTACTTTTTTCTACTAGAAGAGTAGTCACTAAAAATTCAAAAAAAAAGAAAGCAATGAAAGCAAAATCAACATTCTAATCTTCTTCTCAACTTTCTCGCCAACACTGAGAAAGCCAGTGAGAATTTTCTGAAAATTGCTAAAATGCTCCTACATGCTCTGCCCCTTAATCATTCGTTACTAATAGAACTAATTACATAGAAAGAGTGCATTGGTGAGCGACTTTGCCATGTACATCTCCTCAAGCTTTAACCACATCATCATCAGAAAAGTTTCATCAAGCATATAGATCACCACATCATCTGCTAGGAATAGGCAAATCATACTTACTGCCTGCATCTGAAGCCATCTCCAATCCTTCACCTTTATAGTAGTTGGCATCTTCTTATACAAGAAAGCATCGATCAATCCTTATTGGATGAGCACGTACTTCACTCTCACTTGCCATAAGAAGAAATTATTTTTTTCATCAAATCTGTTGATCTCTTGATTGAGCTTGATTTCTTCATCTTCAATCTTGATCATCACTATCATAACCTATGCTCTGGTACCATCTAGCTTTGATACTAATTATTGGATATCTAGTATCATTTATTATGATAAAAAAAGAAGAAATAAAAATAAGATGCAATCAAATACGTAAACTAGACTAAGATCTACCTCCATGGAGCATGTAAGGCTTCACTATGAAAGAAAAGAAAAAATTTATAAGAGAAGATTACACTCTCAACCCTTGTACATCAATCTCTCTCTCAACAAGAAGCTCTCATCTCTCATCCCTTATAAAACTCTCTCTCTAAGAGATCTTTCTGAAGTGATCATTATCCACTATTTGATAGTCTACTTGAAGCCTCTTGCTTCAGCTCTCTGTCGGCATCCTTCAAGATCTGCTCCTACTATAGAGCTTATGTCTTAGGACTCTCTGTTACTACCGCTACCACGTCATGCCGTAACACCATACCCATGAGGCCTTTTAAAGGTCACATAGTCCAATCCGAGTCCAAAATAGCATCAAAGAGTTCTGTTAAAATTCAAATAACATCCTTGTCCATCAGATCTTGATCAAGAGTTGCTAGAATCATCGAATCGTGAGTTCTGTGCCTATGAACCGCCTATAAACTGAGTCTACAATGAATTGGGTCAATTTGCCACTCGCCACATATGTCGACCCACGCTTTTCCTCTTATGAGCCATGTGAATTCATGATAGACCTGTTAAGGATCCACAGTGGACTGCATCAAATCCCATGTGCAGGGCATGCTACGTGGGTGTATGCACGTTCTAGGCCACACACCCACGTGCACTCACCTGGGCCATGCGCACTTGGGTCGTGCCTACGACCCAGCCCAAGGCTTGCTTCAAATCTTGGGTATTTTTCTAGGCTTCTCCTCATTTCGATCTTCGCTATGGACTCTTTGTGGGTCAAATTTGAAGTATTTTTTTCTAACATTTACACCTGACATGGCAGGAGCACAATCCTCTGCCGTGCATATGATGCACCACACTAATGGACGGCTGCACACAATCACATGCTTCAACATCGCATGGCATGCATCTACATGCAGCCATCCATTGCATGATGGATGGTGCATACTGTATATCATACCATGTAGTGCATAGTAGAGGATCCACACTAGACATGACAAGTATGTTGAACCATTCTAAAAGACGGGACCTAAGTGAACCACTCGTAATTGTTTTAGAACTACCTTGATAAAACCCTGATAATACATTCTATCATCCTAGAACTAATGATGCTTCTTGTTATAGCACCAAAGATAAAATTAAACCGATCCTACTATTGGTTAAAATAGTAGTGAGTCGGATATCGATTTTCTCAAAAATTATAGGCTAAATTATATTCAATTTAATTAAAAATAAATTTTTAGATTAATCTTTAAAGTAAAAATTTCAACAAGTAAATTAAAGAGAATTAATTTAAATCTAATAAATTAAAATAAAAAAATAAATATTAATTAATTGGAGGTTTAAGAATTAACTAAAGATATTCTAAACTTTTGAAACCTTCTTTAGCAAGGTTATGATATTTTTTTTTAAAGCAAGAAATTTAAATTTTAAGAATTTAGTTATGATTATAATTTATTTTCTTAGAGCATGAATTATATCTCTTGATTATGATCTATCCCTATAGAATCATAAATTATTCAATACTTTAATTCTTAAAAATTTAGAACATGACTTTCAATAATTTTTTCTCTAAAATAAACTATTAAATTGAGTACGGACTGCATCTTCCAATCACAACCTATTTCAATAAATATAATCGATTCAGATTTTAATTAATTAATAGCAAGCATGTCACAAAGATAAGATCTCATGCATAAAAATAAAATTCATTAAAATTGAGCAGGAGAATATTACATAAAAATTATAAAAGATAAAAAAAAATATAATCCATACTAGAAGACTTCTTTTACTTTCTCAGAACTTAGCTCTTTAGCCATGCATGCTTGAGATTCCTCTAGCTTCCGGCATCTTCTTTGATGAAGGGATGAAGGAAGAAGAAAGAAAGAAGAAAAAGGAAGAAGAGAAAGATGCGAGGAGAGGAGGAAAGGTGTCTGTAGCTTGATTGTGGCGTGGGGGCTTCGGCTGATTAATTCAAGAGTAAGGGATGACAAGGGGTTTAAATAGAGGAAAATTTAAAGAGAGTTTGTGTATGAGAGAAATTCTAATTACCCAAGGTTTTAGATTTTTTCCCAATCTCTTCATTGCTGAAGCTTTTTGGTCATTGGATCTGAGATCAAATGCCCTAATTCCATCAAAAAACCATCGCCCAGCACCTAATTAATGCCCAGATCAATTTTGGACTGCTGGATCAACTTCATCAAGAGTTTTGGACTATCAGATTGTGTCAGAAAAAGCTGAAAGAGCTCTGGATCAATCGACATCTTTTCCAAATGCTGGATCACCATCAGAAGTTGATATCAGCCACTTGATCACACCAGAGGAGTGGGCCACCATTGCTTTATATGGGATGGCATCCTGATAGCCATCCAATCGTGTGCAAAATGGCCTCTCAGCCATAGGATGGCACATAGGTGCCTTAGCTCCACTTAAATCCCATAAGTAAAGCTTTGTAAGTTCCAAAAAGAAACTTTTTATTTCTTTAAAATGCCGCATACATTCTTTTGGATTCTTTAAATAATATCTTTATTTTTAATAATGTCGTATGCATCCTTCATTTTTTTTTGAATTCATTTTAAGTCCAATTTACTCTCAATTTAAGTTCTTTGAATCTACAAATCAAGCTCTTTGCATTAGCAAGTTTGTTCCCTATAAAACATAAGAAGAAGTATCAATTCTTAAAGAATAAAAATTAATATATATATTTTTATGCTTCTTTTTGGAATATTTATGGTACTTATCAACCGATATTTTCGATGACATTGTATCAATGATAGAGCACAAGTAATGAATTTCGAGTTTCTTTCTTTAAAAATAGGTATGAAAATGTTCACAAGAGTAGTGATATGAATCCTGAAAAATAAAAACTCCAAAAGCAATTATGGGGGAAATTTATGCTTTAGGTCAACATAAGATATGATGGCTTGCATTTTAGTGGTGATCACTCCATTTCCCATTCAAGGAAACAGAAATTGTTGCAGTACATTGGAATCATGTGGGTGCAAGTTGGGGAACTATAGATTATATAGCCATAAAAGAACTGGCTTGAAAACATGCAAAACTCTTCCTAGGCTAGAGCTATCAATTTGAGTTGGGCCTGTTGGGTTGGCCCGTCTTGCCCTATAAACATGATGGATTGGATTCATATTTTAGCAACCCATCTAAAAGCGAGTTAAATAATCCACCTCATTTGGGTTATGGGTTGTGATGGGTTTGGGATAGATTGGCCCATCCTTTTTTTTATTTTTATATACCAAAATTGCTTCCGAGTCTCAAATCTCAAATCAAATCCCTATTCCCTGCATCTTTGTGAGAAAGAGAGGAGAGAACGAGAGTTGAGAGACCACCCTCCCCTATCGTTGTCTCATCCGGATGCCATCGCAGCATCGCCCAATCTTTGACTTTTCGTGCCTACATTGTCTTCACAAACAGCGAGTCTCTTCTCTCTGTCCCCCGACTCCTAAATCCTTCCTCTAGCTCAAACCACCCCATCAGCCATCCCCATCCTCCCTCCCTATCCCGACCACAACCCCACCCCCCAATCCCTGGCCACCCCCACCCCCTAAGCCTCCACCCCCCGCCTTCTTCCCACCCGACACCCCCCTACTCGGCCACCCCCTTCCTCTTTGGCTCAGCACACCCCATCCTAGCCCCCCCTCCCCCCCGGCCTTCTCCCTACCTTGGCTCCATCAATCAAGCAACTGCAATGGGCAACGGCCCTCACTGAGGCGATCAGGATCGACTCCGACCGTGTCAGCATTGCAGACCTCACATGGCCTCCAACATCGCCACTGCCACTGAGGGTGATAATGATGCCAAGGCCGACGGCCCCGTTGGCGAAGCTCCGGAGGGAGCAGATGGCTGGAGGGTCGACATCTTGGCTGACAACAAAAAGGGAGAGCTTAAGGAAGGAGGAGTCGGGCATGGTGATGAAGATCGAGAAGGAGTCAATCCAAGAAGGGGACCGCCTTCTCCCCACCCTGGCCTCCCCACCCCCCTTCCTCTCTAGGCCTCTGGCTCAACACACCCCCATGCCCCCCTGCGCTACCCCCCTGGGTCTCAAACCGCACCCCTTCCCCTAGCGCCTCGCCTTCTCCCCACCCCAACCCCCCATCTCCCTTCCTCTCTGGCTCAACATACCTATTGTTAATGCTTGATTTATCTATGAATTGGTTGTTATCTAAACTGATTTAAGTACATATATGCTGCCGATATGCATTCTCTCATGCCATTTTAGTTTTATTTAGATGTGTTACTTCTCTGCCATTTTAGTTTTATTCAAATATTGCATGCTTGCAAATTCTATGCCTTCTAATGTTTGTGATACCTGCGTGGTTCTAGACTATGTTGTCATCATCATCCCATTAATATGCAATCACTTATTTAAACATGCCACTGGAGGTGAATGAAAGAATCTTAAATACCTTTTTTTTATAGTAACCTTTTGGACTTGCTACTGATTCTACTATTTAAATCTCTTATTTATATTTTTGTTTGGTTTGATTATTATTTTAATTATTTTTTTTGTTGATTGATAGATTATTAATTTATTTCTCTATTCTATGGACGTGTGACTGATTTCTTGCATCATAACTGGGTCTATGAGTACAATAAATCAAGTTTTAAATATGGATGATGATGAAGTCTCTGAAGAATCCAAATTAGATAGTAAAAGTGAAATTAAACCTAGAATTGAGAAATCAAATAAGATGGCAAGAAAATATTCTGATGTCTGGAATTATTTCACAAAAATGGGGAAGGCAAAGATGGTATAGAAAAGACAGCTTGTAATGGATGTAAAAAATAGTATAAACATGCTAGAAAAAAATATGGGACCTCTTCTATGACCCATCATCTTCCAAAGTATCCTATGAGCAAGTTGCATAATGTAGGGCAAATGATAATTGGTGCTAATGAAAAACAAAGATATAGAAAAATAGATCAAAAAATTTCTCATGAATTATGTGCATCTATCATTATTCAACATGATTTGCTTTTTTTATTTGTTAAGTATCCTTGGATTAAGGCTTGGGTGAAGTATATCAATTTTGATATTATTCTTATTTCTAAAAATACTATTTATAGTGATATTTAGAAAATTTATTTAAGGGAGAAAGAGAAGTTGAAACAACTCTTAGCTAAGATTCCTAATAGAGTTTGCTTGACTTCTGATGTATGGATTGCATGTACTAGTGAGGATTACATTACTCTAACTGCTCATTATATTGATAATAGTAGAAAATTAAATAGTAAAATTTTGAATTTTGCTTATATGCCTCTTCCACACTAGGAGGTTGAATTAAAGTTGTATGGATTTTTGAAGGATTGAGGAATTGAGAATAAGGTTTTTTTCTTTGACTCTAGATAATGCCTCCAGTAATAATAATATGCAAGATAATTTTAAAGGGCAATTTTTTTTTGAATGATAGTTTATTGTATGGTGGTGAGTTTTTTCATGCATGATGTTGTGCTCACATTCTTAACCTCATTGTTCAAGAAAGATTGAAAGTAGTCAATGATGCTTTGGTTAAGATTAGGAAATCAGTCAAGCATGTGAAGGGTTCAGAGAGTAGAATGAAAAAATTTGATGAATGTGTTAAGCGGGTTGGTGGTATTGACACTTTTATTGGCTTACGTTTGGATATATCTATCCATTGAAATTCTACATATTTGATGTTGGAGAGTGCAATTAAATACAAAAAAGCTTTTGCTTCTTTCCAATTGGTTGATAAAAACAATAAATTTTGCTCTACATCCCTTGAGTGGACAAAAAGAGCGAAAATATGTGAGTTCCTAGAGCCATTTTATGAGACTACCAACTTGATTTATGGTTCTTCTTATCTTACCTCCAATCTTTATTTTATGCAAGTTTGGAAGATTGAGTGCTTGTTATTAGAAAATGAGAGAAATGAAGATATGGTGATAAATAGAATGTGCAAGAGAATGAAAGACAAGTTTGATAAATATTGGAGTTAATATATACTATTGCACTTGTATTTGGAGCTATTCTTGACCCACGCATTAAGCTTACAATGTTGGAGTACTTTTACTCAAAGATTGATGCAAGTAAAGCAAAAGATATTGTAAAGAATGTAAGAACAAAGTTAAACAAGCTTTTTGAGTAATATGTCAACTCCATAAATGCATCAAGTAGTTCTTCCCAATCTCTATATATATCATATGCGCATATGCCATTATCGAGTGGAGGATTAATTGAAAACAAAGACAATACTACAAGAAAACAATGATTTTGCGATCTAATTTTTCAGTTGAAATTTATGATCAATTTTATGATTGAAAATTTTATGATCAATTATTTAAAAAAAATAATATAGAGATCGAAAAATATTGGTTGCAAAATCGATCGCAAAGTTCTAATTTTGCAATCAATTTTGCAACCAAAAATTTGAATATAGAAGTAAGTTTATAAAATATTAATTTTATAAAATTTTGTAACTGATTTTATAATCAAAATTTTGGTCGTAAATTTTTTGATCAAAAAATTGGTTGGAAAATGCTAAAATTATTTTTTAAAAATTTAAAATAATTTTAAAAATTTTTTGATAGATTTTTTGATCAAAAAAATAATTTTTTTTAATTGAATTTTTTATCATAAATTTTTCAATCAAAAAGTTGGTAAAAAATGCCAAAATTATTTTTTTTAATTTAAAATAATTAAAAAAATAACTAATTTTTTGATCAAAAAATTAATTTTTTTATCAAATTTTCTATCATAAATTTTTTGATTGAAAAATCAATCAAAAAATACTAAAATTAATTTTATTTTAATTTAAAATAATTTAAAAATTTAGCGATCAATTTTTTGATCGTAAAATAATTTTTTTGATCAATTTTTCAATCATAAATGTATTTTATAATTAAAAATATATTTTTTATTTTTTTTCTAAATATGATATAATTTAAGAATTTAAAGTTCATCTTCATCTTTTATTATCTAAATAATTATCATTAGAATATCGTCATAAAAGATCAACTCGATTCGGTAGCCCTAGCTATGTCGATCAATAAAATTTGATTTTGAAGGCCATGAATGATCGTATGATGATCTGATAGATAGAGACTATCGATGGATTCAAAAATTTGCAACAATGATCACGATGAAATTTTGAGCATACTATTAAAATTCTCCTTCAAGCGGACATCATTATCATGCTTAATTTAGCATAGGATGATTTGGACCGTTAAATAAAAAATGAGTGATTAAAAGGTCAAATGACGTCTGATTATAAAATAATTTTTTAAATAAATGATCTTTGCAACTACTTTGATCATTTGTATGATGGTGATCATATAATTCAAATCATATATATATGAATAATCTAAAATTATATATTTCTTGATACTCATTCTTAAAATCCTGAGGTAATTAAATATGTGCTTTTATAAGATCTGTTTAACATTGATGATTCGTATACGTATAGTTTGGATTTTATGATTACCACCGTACAATAATTAAAATAGTAGCAAAGATCATTTATCTAAAAATTATCTTATAATCGGATGCCATTTGGCTTTTTGATTACTTATTTTTTATTTAATGATTTAAATCATCTTGTATTAAATTGATCATGATAATGATGTTCGATTGAAGTAAAATTTTGATAGTATGCTATAAATATTATCAAAATTATTATTGTAAGTTTTTAAATCAATCGATGGTCTCTATTTATCAAATCATCATACGATCGTTTGTAATTATCGAAATCAAATTTTATTGATCGACATGGCTAGGACTATCGGATCGAGCCGATCTTTTATAACAAGACTTTAACGATAATTATTTAGATAATGAACGATGAAGATGAGATTTAAATTCTAAAATTATATCATATTTAGAGAAAAATAAAAAAAAAATATATATTTGATAGCAAATACATTTATGACCAAAAATTTTATCGAAAAAAATTATTTTCCAACCAAAAAATTGATCGAAAAATTTTTAAATTATTTTAAATTTTAAAAAAAATAATTTTGGCATTTTTTGATCAATTTTTCAATCAAAAAATTTGCTACCAAAAATATAATTAGAAAAAATTAATTTTTTGATCAAAAAATTGATCTAAATTTTTTTATTATTTTAAATAAAAAAATAATAATTTTGGCATTTTTGATATATTTTTTGATCAAAAATTTGTAATGGAAAATTTGATCAAAAAATTTAATTTTTTAATTAAAAAATTGATCAAAAAATTTTAAAATTATTTTAAATTAAAAAAAATAATTTTGATATTTTTTGACCAATTTTTTGATCATAATTTTTTTTAAATTTTTTTGTAACTAAAAAATTGATTGTAAATTTAAATTTTAAAAAATTTTAGTTGGCGTCTTTTGTGATTTACTAAATTTTTTTTTAAAAAAAAACTTTATAAGCCCTACCCCCAGCCCCGTCCTAGCCGCCCCCGACCCCCATCTTCCCCTTCCCTACTCGCCCTCCCCTCCCCGACGATCGCCCGTGATAGGCCCCCTTCCCCTCCTTGGAGACCGCCCGTGACGGCCTCACCTCGTCGGCCCACCGCGATGGCCCTTCTCCTCTCCCTGGTTACTATCCGCGATGGCCTCACCTCGTCGGCCCATCGTGACAGCCCCCCTTTCCCTCCCCGGTGACCACCCATGATGGCCTCTCCTCGCCGGCTCGCCGCGATGGCCCCCCCTCCCCGACTTGCAATGACCTCCCTTCGGCCCCCCCTCATCGGCCTGCCTGCGACGGCTCCCATTTCCCTTCTCCTTGCCGCCACCTACCATTGATCTCCACCGTTGGGGGAACGGAGGCAGCACGGGCGGTGCGGGTGGCTTAGGGCCAGGGCGGATGGCCAGGAGGTAGCACGTGTGGTCGGGGGGTAGGGAGAGTGGCCGAGGGGCGGTGCGGATGGCTCGGGAGCAGCACAAGCGGCCGACAAGCAGTGCGGATGGCCTGGGGGCAGCGCGAGGGGTGGGGTGCAAGGAACCGAAGGATGGTGATGAAGGCGGAATGCTGAAGGCACGTGGGAGGAGGATGGAGAAAAAATAAATAAATAAATATTAAACATAAAATATTAAAAATAATTTAAAAATTTTAATAATTTATTATTTTATAAAAATAAAATATTAAAAAATAATAATAATATAAATTTAAAATATTAAATAAAAATTAGAGACCAATTTTGTAATCAATTTTGAAAATTTAAATATTATAAAAATAAATAGTGACTGATTTTATGATTAATTTTTTAATTAAAAAAATTAAAAATAATTAATGATTGGCTTTACGATCGATTGTATTAATAAAAAAAATTTAAAAAAATAGTGATCAATTTTACAATCAATTTTTTTAAAAAAATATTTTAAAAAATTTATGATCAAATTTTTGATTGATTATTATTTAAATTTTTAATTTAATATTTTTTTATTAATTTAGTGATCAGTTTTACGATCAATTTTTTTTTAAAACTATATTTTTTAAAAAATTTGCAATCAAATTTTTGATCGATTTAAAAATTAAAAAAATTATAAATTTTTTATATTTTTTTATAAATTAGAAACTAATTTTTTATAAATTTTAAATTTTAGAAATTGGATTATTTTTTATATTTTTTAGAAATTAGCAATCAATTTTTTAGTTAAAAAATTGATTGCAATTTTTTATTTTTTTTTAAAAAATTAATACTTTAAATTTTTTTTATCGATAAATTGATCGCTAGATTTTACGATCAAAAAAATCGATGAAAAAATATTTCCAACTAGTCTTTTTGCAACCAAAAATTTTCGATCGCTAAATTATTAGTGACTGATTTTTGATTTTTAGCAATCAATTTTTTGATCGCTAAAATCCTATTTTCTTATAGTGCAAGAAAATACTTAATGTAAGTGTCTCATTTTGTGCTCTTTTTTATATTTTTTTAATATTTATATTTTTTTAAAATTATATATCTAACTTGTATTTGAAATTGATGTAGAAAATTAAAATGTTTGAGAACCAAATTATTATAAATGCTGAAAAATTATAATTGGATCTTTATTTGGAGGAGCTGAAACTTGAGTTTGGATTTTATAAAGAATTGGATGTATTGCACTATTAGAAGAGTCATTAGCATCAATTTCCAATTCTTTCAATAATGGCATGTAATATTTTGGCTATTTTCATTATTACTATTGCATCGAAATTGGTCTTTTTTATTGGTGCTCGAGTACTTAACAAATATAGAAGTAGCATGCTTCTAAAAAAAATATGGGTTCTTCTTTATACTCATAATTGGCTGCATGGTTTTGTTCCTAATAGTAAACTCGTCTTATGCTTTAGATGTTACTTGATTTTTACTCCATGCTCCTTTTTTTTGGTTGCTGATTTCTTATTTTTAGCTTATTTTTTTTGGCTGCTTAGTGCTTCTTATTTTGGTTACTCTAGTTTTTTTTATGATTTTAATTGCTTTGATATTGATTCTTGATTCTTGTTGTGGTACTTATAGATAAAGATGACGATTTAGCTATGAAAGTGAAAACATCTCTTTCAAAGGAGGGTTTAATATTATTGAAGAGATAATTGATGAAAAAAAAGAGAACAAAGAATTGAATGATGAGGATTATAATAATGATATGGAGGATAATTTTTTGAAATTTTAATTTACCTCTAAATTAGTTTAAAAATTAAAACTTTAAGTCTTTTAAATTTGAATTATATTAAGTATTTAAGTTTAGATTGTATTTAATATTTAATTTTGATTTGAACTTAAATTAAATATAAATTTATATTTATATTTATATTATTATTATTATTATATATATATATATTATTGAGGATAAATCCTGTTCTTGTCGAAGTCTAGTCCGATGCTCAGCCTAATGCAATCGATAGCCATGGAAGAGCTTCAGCGGCAGAGTCTTAGTCAAATTTCTTCAACCGGTCGAACTCTCCAGCGGTTGGATCTTAGCCAAACTCCTTCAGCCTGCCAAGGTTCTCAGCGGTCGGATCTTAGCTGAACTTCTTCAGCCTACCGAGGTCCCCGGCAGTCGAGCCCTGATCGAACTTTCCAGCGGTCGGGTTGTAGCCAAACTCCTTCAGCCTGCCGAGGTCCTCAACGGTCGAGCCCCGACCAAACTCTCCAGTGATCGAGTCTTAGCCGAATTCTTTCAACCGATCGAACTTCTCAACGATCAAGCTCCAGTCGGACTCCTACAGTAGTTGAACTTCCTCCGAGGTCCTCAGTAGCTGAGCCCCGCTCAAACTCCTCAATGGTCGAGCCTCAGTCGAACTTCTAAACGATCGAGCTCCAGTCGATCTCCGATGAGAGTCGAACTCCCTCTGCGCTCTTTCAGTCAGACACCTACATAAGTCGAACTCCCTCTGAGCTTCTTCTTCGATCGAACTCCTCCCAGATATCTCCTCCGGTCGGGCTCCTATGGGAGCCGGACTCCTGGATCCCTCCTTGAGTCGGACGCCTATGGGAGCCGAACTTCTTCTGAGCTCCTTCAGCTAGTGTTCCTTTCGGGCGATCCTCTCTAGCCGTATTTTCTTTGAAAGTTCAAACTCCTCCGAAATGGGTATACATCAAAACTCTTCAACCCTTCGTGAGACCCCGAGTAGCTCAGTATCGGATGGCTGCTGATAAGTAGTAAAAATATACTAATAAAAGTATTAAATTATAAACTAAATTAAAATATTTTATTAAAAATTAATACTTTTATTAATCTTATGTAGGAAAGAAGACTACCAATGTGAAGATCTCATTTTTCTGATTCAGATGAAACAAATTTCAGGCAAAACGGACTTCAAACGAGCCCAGAATCGAATTTCAAAAAAAAAAAAAAAAAAAAAAACCGCTGACGCAACGCTGACGTCAGGATTTTTCACGGCGTACGGTGGACCAACCGAAGGGTATTTCAGGAATTTCACAGACGGAGGCGCGCTCTGATTGGTTGAAGAACGCGGCGGTCCACGCAACACCGGGCTCGCGCACGGTCCACGGAGGGCAATTTGGGAATTCTGGCTGATCCAACGGGCGGTTTTCACTGAATCTTGATCGGACGGACGAGAAGAAGGCGTTGATGGACGGCATCCGCAGCTCCCGGTCGAGATCCAACGGCCGAGATTCAATCCATTAGATGATCCAACGGCTGATATTAAATCCGACTTGATCTGGGTTATTTTAACGGGTTTTTGAATAGTTTTTGGACCGTTTGATCAACATCGCACGGCCAGAATTATTCAGATCATAGTTTGAATTGTTTTAGGAGTCTAAAATCGAGTTTTGGATGGATTTTGGAGACTTCATCTTTAAAAAGCCCTGTTGCCGTGAGAAAAAAAAAAGAGAAAGAGAAAAAGGGAAAAACAGAGAAAATCAGTGAGAGAAAGAAAAACAAGGAAGAAAGGAGAATCAGAGAGAAAACAGAGAGAGACGGGAAGAAGGAAAAGAAAGAAAGAGAGAGAGGAAGAAAGAGAGAGGAGATATCAAGGAGCCTCTTCTTCTTCACCAAGTTCTCCGCATCAAGAGCAACAGATAATCAATTTCAGCAATCAAACAGTCTAATTTCTTAATGCTTTTTATTTTATTTACTGTTTTTAAATTTGTTATCATGAACTAAATTTTATTTTACTAAGGCTAAGGTGTAGCCACTCTTTTGATGCAATATTCAGTATGATTTATTTTTAAATTTTATTCATGAGGAGTATATAAATCTGATCTTAATGCTTTTAGATTACTGGCCATCTTCTAATTGATCTGATGAACATAGATGTTACGGACCAAGTACATCTATGTTAATGCTTCTTGATTATATACCTTGTATTATGAATCAAATTAGAATTCATATGCATGCGGAAATTTTAGTGCGCTTTGGATGCAGCGTATTTTAATTAGAGGATTTCACAAAACCTAATGCATTAATATTTATTTAAATTACACTTGGATCCAAAGGGTAATTAATAAATATTAATAGATTTGCTATGCCTGGACCAAAGGGTAGTGAATAAATTAGGAGACTCCACCGTCACATGAAATAAAATTAATCTAAAAACCTGAATATCGTATTGATTGAGTTGGTGAACCGATTGCCATAGTAATCCATTGCTCTTGAATTTAAAACCTCAATAATTTACACTCTCTCTATTTAATAAAAAAAAAAATTAATTATTTTAATTATTTTTTTTTAATTTTTTTTTTTATTCTCATAAATCGATCTTCTAAATAAAGTATAGGAAAGAGCTTTTCAGTACTTGTTTTCCAATCCTCTAGGGACGATACTCTACTCATTCACTTTATTACTTGATCGACTGGTGCACTTGCCATAGCTATAAATTAGCACGCATCAGCTGCAACCGTCACCATCAATCCACAATGGGCAACAGCGACTCGCTACCGGACAGTGATGGCTGTCACCATCAATCTATTGCAGACAGCGCTTCCCTTCGTGATTGACTCCATCGGACCTCGATCGATCTGCTACCAGACAGCTGCAGCTGTCACCATCAACCCACTACAAGCTCCGTCTATAAAAAGGGACCCTCCAAATATGCTTTCTCTAAGCTCTTCTCTCCCCTCAAAAGCTCTAAGCTCACTTCTCATTCCTGAGCACTCCATTTTTGTTGGTCAGAAGAGCTGACTTGATCGTCGGAGGGTTCTATCGGAGCCACCACCATCAACTCCGGACGAAACTTTATTTTGTAGGTCTCCGATGGCGACCTCGTTCTCCTCTACTCCAGCTCGATCCAACGTCAACCAGATTCTGCACCAATAGAAATGGTGCTAGAAGGAGGGCCCCTCTGCCTCTAAGATTTTTTTTGTTCTTAAAGAAGTGCTCAGCGATGACCTCTCTCTTTCCTCTCTAAAGATCTCCCTTCTTTCTCTCTAGAGTTCTTTCTCGAGAGAAAATGCCTCCCAGGAGAGCTTCGACCCAACGATCGACGGCCTCCATGGCCTGATCCCGTCCAGATCCATCTGCTCCTGCTCCACCCTCGATAACTCAGATTCCGCCTATAGCCGCGATAAATGTGGAGCAGTTCGACCTGCTTGTCCAGCAGGTTCGTAGCCTCATAAAGACGATGCAGGCCATGCATCGGCAAGCCCTGGCACCGACTCGGCCGGCGTAAGATTCTTCAGAACCCTATGGTTCGATCCAGGAATGGCCGACTTGGGCTACCCGATCTCCAATCCTCGAAAAGGAGAAGCAGAGGATGGAGGGCCCCTGCTCGGACCACGATTCGACCCAGGGAGGAGCTTCGCACCCATTCTATTAGAAAATTTTGAAGATCAAAGACCGTGAAGATCTCTCGGATCAAAGGCTCTTAGAAATGAGCTGACGAATCGAAGTACTCTGTCACACTCCCTCCTCACATGGTATTGATATTTATACTGATCCTTCTTTTTGCAAAAAATTATGCAGAAACTGATCCCACCGAACTTCAAGCTCCTGCAGTTTGAGAGTTACGATGGGACCACTGATCCAATCGATCATCTAGAAATCTTTCAAACAATGATGTTGCTCCATGGCACGTCAAACACTATTTTATGCCGGGATTTCCCCTCTACCCTTAAGGGAGCCATCAGAAACTGATACTCAGTGCTTAAGCCGAGTACCATCTTATCATTTGGTCAGATAAGCCATCAATTCACAGTACACTTCATCAGCAGTCGACGTCTGCGCCAAGGTTCGAATTTTTTGATGACCATCATGTAGAAGGAGGGAGAATCCATTCAGGCTTATGTCATCAGGTTTAATGCTGCCGCATTGGAGGTCCGAGATCTAGACCAATCAGTCGCCATGGCCGCTCTCAAAGGTGGCCTCCAGAAGAATGATTTGCTGTTCTTCCTGAAAAAAAAGTATCCCAGAGATTTTGCTGACATGCTAGCTCAGGCTGAAGGTTATGCCCGGGCTGAAGAGGCCTTCAAGGCCAATAACAATGAAGTCGGTGAGTGGCGAATCAACAGGCCAGGCAGGCCCATCGAAGAAGGAAAGTCGAGTGAAGCTCGGCCGTGTTCTCAAACTCCTTCTGGGCGCAGGTGAGTCCGAACTCCCCCCGGGATCGGGGGTGGGGAAGCTCCGATAGGAGGGCGCACCGAGGTTCTCCCCAGTGCCGAGGTTCTCTCCAACGAAGATTCCATAACTATGCTCCTCTTAATGCTCCGAAAGCCTAAGTACTGATGAAAATTAGGAAATAACTTTCGAGACCGAAGAGGATGCGTTTTCGTCCCAGTAAGCGCAATCCCAATAAGTTCTGCCTTTATCATCGTGACCATGGTCACAACACTGAGGAGTGCATCCAACTTCAGGATGATATCGAAGAGCTCGTTAGACAAGGTAGACTTGGTCGATTCCTACGGAGATGACCTGAAGGATGGGAAGATCGATCGAGGGTATTTTCACTAAGAGGGGAGGACCAACAAGAAGATCGACCATCTCTCGACGTCATCAATACTATCTCGGAGGAACTTCAGCAAGGGAAGGCCAGCAGACCCGAAAGATCGATGAAAAAATGGAGGATCGAGGAACCCATGACCTTTATCGAGATGGATACCCAGGGGGTCCAGTTCCCACACAATGACGCGGTTGTAATCTCTTTGAACATTGCCGACTATGATGTACATCCATTTTAGTGGATAATAAAAGTTCGGTCAACATATTATTTTACGATGCTTTTTTAAAAATGTTCCTATTCAATGACCGCTTGGGACCTATGAATTCTCCACTGATAGGATTCACTGATAATGCCGTACCAGTTGAGAGAATAATAACTTTGGCTGTGACTGCAGGGCAACGTCCGAACTTAGCTAAGGTGCAGGTCGATTTTTTGATCGTGAGGACTCCGTCCGTCTATAATGCTATTCTCGACTGACCTGATCTGAATGCACTTCAAACGGTGGTGTCAACCTACTATTTGAAGATGAAGTTTTCGATAAATCACGGAATCGGAGAGATCAAGGAAGATCAGGCTCTGACAAGGCACTGCTACTCAATCGCTCTACATAAGAAAGAGCGGTCTGACCCTTATCTTGTAGATGGACTGGATGTCTGCGACGACCTCACTGAGGAGCAGGGCAAGCCTATGGAGGACCTCATTTCTGTACCCTTAAATGATGAAAACATAGAGCACGCGATGTAGATCGGTTCCAACTTGGGAGACGAGGTTTGGGAGCAACTCGTTGCCTTCCTCAGGAGAAATGCAGACGTCTTCGCCTGAACCCCGATGGATATACCGAAAATCAATGTCAAGTTCATGAAACATCGACTGGCCATTAATCCGAAGCACTGACTGACAAAAGAAAAGATGCGCCACCATGCCCCGAAGAGACAGAAAGCAATCATCGAAGAAGTGGATAAGCTTCTCAAAGTCGGATTCATCCGGGAGGATAATTATCCAATCTGGATCTCAAATATGGTCCTCATCAAAAAGGTGAACAATAAGTGGAGGATGTGCATTGACTTCAAAAAGCTGAACAAGATCTGCCCAAAAGATAGCTATCCTTTACCCAGGATTGATCAACTGGTGGATGCGATCTCAGGCCATGAGCTCCTCACCTTCATGGACACCTTCTCTGATTATAATCAGATATGGATGGCACCTGATGATGAGAAGAAGATCGCTTTCGTTATTGACTATGGTCTTTAGCCAAACTCCTTCAGCCTGCCAAGGTTCCCAGCGGTCGGATCTTAGCCGAACTTCTTCAGCCTACCGAGGTCCCCAGCGGTCGAGCCCCGATCGAACTTTCCAGCAGTCGGATTGTAGCCAAACTCCTTCAGCCTGCCGAGGTCCTCAACGGTCGAGCCCCGACCGAACTCTCCAGTGATCGAGTCTTAGCCGAATTCTTTCAACCGATCGAACTTCTCAACGATCAAGCTCCAGTCGAACTCCTACGGTAGCTGAACTTCCTCCGAGGTCCTCAGCAGCTGAGCCTCGCTCAAACTCCTCAGTGGTTGAGCCTCGGTCGAACTTCTTAACGATCGAGCTCCTGTCGATCTCCGACGAGAGTCGAACCCCCTCCGTGCTCTTTCAGTCAGACGCCTACATGAGTCGAACTCCCTTTGAGCTTCTTCTTCGACCAAACTCCTCACAGATATCTCCTCCAGTCGGGCTCCTATGGGAGCCAGACTCCTGGATCCCTCCTTGAGTCGGACGCCTATGGGAGCCGAACTTCTTCTGAGCTCCTTCAGCTAGTGTTTCTTTCGGACGATCCTCTCTAGCCGTATTTTCTTTAGAAGTTCAAACTCCTCCGAAATGGGTATACGTCAAAACTCTTCAACCCTTCATGAGACCCCGAGTAGCTCAGTATCGGATGGCTACAATCGTCACCATCAATCCACAATGGGCAACAGCGACCCGCTACCGGACAGCGATGGCTGTCACCATCAATCTATTGCAGACAGCACCTCCCTTCGTGACTGACTCCATCGGACCTCGATCGATCTGCTACCAGACAGCTGCAACTGTCACCATCAACCCACTACAAGCTCCGTCTATAAAAAGGGACCCTCCAAATACGCTTTCTCTAAGCTTTTCTCTCCCCTCAAAAGCTCTAAGCTCACTTCTCATTCCTAAGCACTCCATTTTTGTTGGTCAGAAGAGCTGACTTGATCGTCGGAGGGTTCTACCGGAGCCACCACCATCAACTCCGGACGGAACTTTATTTTGTAGGTCCCCGATGGCGACCTCGTTCTCCTCTACTCCAGCTCGATCCAACGTCAACCAGATTCTGCACCAATAGAAATGGTACTAGAAGGAGGGCCCCTCTGCCTCTAAGATTTTCTTGTTCTTAAAGAAGTGCTCAGCGATGACCTCTCTCTTTCCTCTCTAGAGATCTCCCTTATTTCTCTCTAGAGTTCTTTCTCGAGAGAAAATGCTTTTCAGGAGAGCTTCGATCCAGCGATCGACGGCCTCCATGGCCTGATCTCGTCCAGATCCATCTACTCTTGCTCCACCCTTGATAACTCAGGTTCCGCCTATAGCCATGATAAATGTGGAGCAGTTCGACCTGCTTGTCCAGCAGGTTCGTAGCCTCACAAAGACGATGCAGGCCATGCATCGACAAGCCCTGGCATCGACTCGGTCAGTGCAGGATTCTTCAGAGCCCTGTGGTTCGATCCAGGAACGGTCGACTTGGGCTACCCGATCTCCAATCCTCGAAAAGAAGAAGTAAAGGATGGAGGGCCCCTGCTCGGACCACGACTCGACCCAGGGAGAAGCTTCGCATCCATTCTATTAGAAAATTTTAAAGATCAAAGACCGTGAAGATCTCTTGGATCAAAGGCTCTTAGAAATAAGCCAATGAATCGAAGAACTCTGTCACACTCCCTCCTCACATGGTATTGATATTTGTACTGACCCTTCTTTTTTGCAGAAAATTATGCAAGAACTGATCCCACCAAACTTCAAGCTCCTGCAGTTTGAGAGTTATGATGGGACCACTGATCCGATCGATCATCTAGAAACCTTTCAAACAATGATGTTGCTCCACGGCATGCCAAACACTGTTTTATGCCAGGCTTTCCCCTCTACCCTCAAGGGAGCCATCAGGAACTGATACTCGGTGCTTAAGCCAAGTACCATCTTATCATTTGATCAGATAAGCCATCAATTCGTAGTCCACTTCATCAGCAGTCGACGTCCGCACGCCAAGGTTCAAATTTTTTGATGACCATCATGTAGAAGGAGGGAGAATCCATCCAAGCTTATGTCATCAGGTTTAATGCTGTTGCATTGGAGGTTCGAGATCTGAACCAATCAGTCACCATGGCCGCTCTCAAGGGTGGCCTCCAGAAGAATGATTTGCTGTTCTTTCTGAAAAAGAAGTATCCCAGGGACTTTGCTGACATGCTAGCTCAGACTGAACGTTATGCCTGGGCTGAAGAGGCCTTCAAGGCAAATAACAATGAAGTCGGTGAGTGGTGAATCAATGGGCCAGACAGGCCCATCGAAGAAGGAAAGTCGAGTGAAGCTCGGCCGCGTTCTCAGACTCCTTCTGGGTGCAGGTGAGTCCGAACTCCCCCCGGGCTCGGAGGTGGGGAAGCTCCGATAGGAGGGCGCACTGAGGTTCTCCCCAGTGCTGAGGTTCTCTCCAATGAAGATTCCATAACTACGCCCCTCTTAACGCTCCGAAAGCTTAAGTACTGATGAAAATTAGAAAATAACTTTCGAGACCGAAGAGAATGCGTTTTCGCCCCAACAAGCGCAATCTCAATAAGTTCTGCTTTTATCATCGTGACCATGGTCACAACACTGAGGAGTGCATCCAACTTCAGGAAGATATCGAAGAGCTTGTTAGATAAGGTAGACTTGGTTGATTCCTACGGAGATGGCCTAAAGGATGGGAAGATCGATCGAGGGCATTTTCACTAAGAGGGGAGGACCAACAAGAAGATCGACCATCTCTCGACGTCATCAATACTATCTCGGAGAGACTTCAGCAAGGACAGGCCAGCAGACCCAGAAGATCGATGAAAAAATGGAGGACCGAGGAACCCATGATCTTTATCGAGATGGATACCCAGGGGATCCAGTTCCCACATAATGACGTGGTTGTAATCTCTTTGAACATTGTCGACTATGATGTACATCCATTTTTGTGGATAATGAAAGCTCGGTCGACATATTGTTTTACGATGCTTTTTTGAAAATGTTCCTATTCAATGACCGCTTGGGACCTATGAATTCTTCGCTGATAGGATTCACTGATAATGCCGTACCAGTTGAGGGAATAATAACTTTGACTGTGACTGCAGGGCAACGTCCGAACTTAGCTAAGATGCAGATCGATTTTTTGATCGTGAGGACTTCGTCCGTCTATAATGCTATTCTCGACTGACCTGATCTGAATGCACTTCAGATGGTGGTGTCAACCTACTATTTGAAGATGAAGTTTTCGACAAATCACGAAATCGGAGAGATCAAGAAAGATCAGGCTCTGGCGAGGCACTGCTACTCAATCGCCCTACATAAGAAAGAGCGGTCTGACCCTTATCTTGTAGACGGACTGGATGTCTGCGATGACCTCACTGAGGAGCGGGGCAAGCCTATGGAGGACCTCATTTCTGTACCCTTAAATGATGAAAACGTGGAGCACGCGATGTAGATCGATTCCAACTTGGGAGATGAGGTTCGGGAGCAACTCGTTGCCTTCCTCAGGAGAAATGCAGACGTCTTCGCCTGAACCCCGATGGATATACCGAAAATCAATGTCGAGTTCATGAAACATCGACTGGCCATTGATCCGAAGCACCGACTGACAAAAGAAAAGATACGCCACCATACCCCGAAGAGATAGAAAGCAATCATCGAAGAAGTGGACAAGCTCCTCAAAGTCGAATTCATCCGGAAGGATAATTATCCAATCTGGATCTCAAATATGGTCCTCATCAAAAAGGTGAATAATAAGTGGAGGATGTGCATTGACTTCAAAAGGCTGAACAAGATCTGCCCAAAAGATAGCTACTCTCTACCCAGGATTGATCAACTGGTGGATGCGATCTCAGGCCATGAGCTCCTCACCTTCATGGATACCTTCTCTGATTATAACCAGATATGGATGGCACCTGACGATGAGGAGAAGATCGCTTTCGTTATTGACTATGGTCTTTATTATTATAGGATCATCTTCTTTGGGCTTAAAAATGCAGGGACAACATACCAGCTATTGATCAACAAGATCTTCAAGGAGCAGATCGATCGTAATATGAAGATATACGTAGATGATATGCTCATCAAAAGTCGAGCTTCTACAGACCATCTTATCGATCTTGAAGAGACCTTCAGTGCACTTAAAAAGCACAAGATGAAATTGAATTCGATCAAATGCACCTTTGATGTGACCTTCAGGAAGTTTCTGGGGTTCATGATATCAAGACGCAGGATTGAGATAAACCCCAAGAAAATTCGAGCCATTCAGGAGATGACTGCTCCAAAAATGATCAAAAAAATTCAACACCTGATCAAAAAGGTGGCGTCCCTAAATCACTTCATCTCAAGATCGGTCGAACGATGTGTGCCCTTCTTTCAAGTTCTTAGGTAACCAAAGAACTTTTGCTGGACAGCGAAGTGCCAACGGGCATGTGAGGAGCTTAAAAACTACCTCGGCTCACCCCCATTGCTGGCAAAGCTCAAGGCTGGAGAGAAATTATTTCTGTACCTAGCTATCTCCCTGATGGCCCTGGCGGTAGTCTTGGTCAAGAAAGAAGTGAAGATGCAGCAATCGATCTACTACGTAAGTCGGGTCCTGAGGGATGCGGAGATCAGGTACTCTAGGCTAAAAAATTAACTTACTCTCCAAAGAGTACACCATAAACACCCGGACCACCATAAAGGGCAGTCCTTCATCGGACGGACACTTTCGAGAGAATCGCAAAATGGACAATCGAGCTCATAGAGTTCGACATCAACTATCGACCCAGACCATCAATCAAGGTCCAGATATTGATAGATTTTGTGTTAGAATGCATCATTCCAATTGAAGCCGAGCTCGAACAGAGCGAGATCGATACTCGGTTATCATGGTCGAACCTTCCTAAGGAAAGTACCGACCTTTTTGAAGGCTTTTGGGCTCTGCACGTGGATGGTTCGTCCAACTCCACTGGAGCTAGTGCGGGGTTGGTCTTGGTCAGTCTCGAGGGAGTCATCATCAAGTATGCACTATGCTTCGAGTTCCCTATGATCAATAATGGGGCCGAATATGAAGCACTGATTGTCGAATTAAAAATAGCAAGAAAATTGAAAGTAGATCGGCTTCAAGTCTACAGCGATTTTCAATTGGTGGTCAGCTAAGTTAATGGTAGCTACGAGGCACGGGAGGAAAGCATGGTGAGATACCTTGGAAAAGTGAAGGATTTGACTCCGGCCTTTGACAGTTTCGGCATTTGATAGATTTCAAGGGTAAAAAATGTAAGAGCCGATCTTCTCTCCAAGTTGGCAACTTCAGTCCCAACCAAACTGCCTAAAAAAATATTTTTGGAGACTCTGAAGTGCCCAAGCCCAGAGGAATCTCAGATCATTTTGTAGGTGAAATTTGAGCTGAGCTGGATTGATCCATTGGTCGCCTACCTCAAGGAGGGAGTCCTTCCTCATCATCCAAAAGAAGCTTGAAAACTCAAAAATCAAGCCTCTCACTATATTTTGTATGAGGATAGGTTGTATAAGAGATCGTACTCGCTTCCACTGCTAAGATGTCTCCAATTTTCAAAGGCCGACCTCACGTTATGGGAGGTGCATGAGGGACTCTACGGAAGTTGTGTAGGAGTCAGGTCCCTATCGTAAAAACTACTTCGATAAGGATACTATTGGCCAACCTTATTTCACGATTCCATGGAGTATGTTAAGAAATGCAACCATTGTCAGAAGAACGCAAACGTACAAAGATAGCCGACCTCCGAGCTTGCCCCGCTAAGTGCACCTTGGCCATTTGCGCAATGAAAAATGAACATACTTGGTCCTTTTCCGATGACGTTCGGATAGCGGAAGTTTCTCCTGATCGCCATCAACAATTTCACCAAGTGGGTCGAAGCTGAACCACTGATGAAAATTACTGAGGCCAAGGTACAGAACTTCATCTAAAAGTTGATAGTCTGTCGGTTTAGTCTGCCCCGAATCCTTATAACCAATAATGGGCGATAGTTCGCTGGAAGGAAGCTCGTCGAGTTCTATGAAAATCTAAACATCTTCCACCACTTCACATCGATAGCTCACCCGTAGGCCAATGAGAAAGCTGAGGTGACCAATCGGACTCTACTGCAAGGCATCAAGATGAGGCTCGAAAGAGCAAAGAGGGCCTGGGTGGATGAACTCTACCACATTCTCTGGGCATACCGAATCATGCAAAGGTTGTCGACTGGGAAAACTCCATTCATCTTGACCTTTGGCATAGAGGCAGTTATCCCGATTGAACTTAAGCTCTCGTCAGTATGAGTCGTGGCCTTCAACGAGCAGCACAATCCATAGGATCTCAGAGTCAATCTCGACCTACTGGAAGAAAAGAGGAAGGAAGCCCATGTCCAGATGGCAGCTTATAGATGGAAGATGGCCTGGTACTACAACTTCAGAGTTAGAAGTAAGATGTTCAAAGTGGGAGACTTAGTGCTTCGGCGAGTCACCGTCTCTCAGTCTCAGAGCCAGGGGAAGCTTACCCCAAATTAGGAAGGCCCGTATGAAGTGGTGGAGGTCGTCTGGTCCGATACTTATCGTCTGAAGGAGCTTGGAGGGATGATGCTTCCATGATCTTGAAACTTAGAAAATCTGAGGATGTATTATCAGTAATCTTTCTTCAATAAAACCTCTTCATTTCAGCATTATTATCCCCTGATGCAAGAATTATGTGATGATAGGAAAGAAATGACCGAAAGTGGTCGTGTTGGAAGCAGGAGGAGAACCTCGTCCTAACATGAGCAAAGTCAAAGATCGAGCTTTGAGGTCTTCGCCAACAGGAGCCCGAGGAGTTCAACCTTCAACCTCGGTCGTAGGAGCCCGAGAAGTTCAACTTCAACTTCAACCTCAGCTGTAGGAGATAAGATCTCTCCCGAGCCAACCTCGACTGTAGGAGATAAGATCTCCCCTGAGCTTCAACCTCGGATACAAAAAGATAAGATCTCCCCGAGCTTTGCCTCAGCTGTAGGAGATAAGATCTTCTCTGAGCCAACATTGACGTAGGAGATAAGATCTCCCCTGAGCTTCGATCTCGGCTGCAGGAGATAACATCTCCCCCGAGCTTCGACCTCGGCTGCAGAGAAAACATCTCCCCAAGCTTCGACCTCGACTGCAGGAGATGAGATCTCTCCCGAGTCGACCTCGACTGTAGGAGATGAGATCTCCATCGAGCTTCAACTTCGACCGTAGGAGATAAGATCTCCCCGAGCCGACCCGAGCTCAAAAGAAATAAGATCTCCCCCGAGCTTCGATCTCAGCTACATGAGATAAGATCTTCCTCAAGTTGACCTTGACTGTAGAAGATAAGATCTCTTCCGAGCTTCGACCTCGATTGCAGGAGATAAGATCTCCCCCAAGCCAACCTTGACTGTAGGAGACAAGATTTCTTCCGAGCTTCGACCTCGGCTGCAGGAGATAAGATCTCTTCAGAGCCAACCTCGACTGCAGGAGATAAGATCTCCTTCTGAGCGATCGAGTCAGCCTCGACTGTAGGAGACGAGATCTCCCTCGAGCGATTGAGTCAGCCTCGATTGCAGGAGACGAAATCTCCCACGAGCTTTAGCCTGAACTGACGCAGAGCCCTGAAGAGGACTTCGGCAGTCATTTTTTCTGCACTCCCTTCCTTCGAGTTTCGAACTCGAGAGTGGGGGGACTATTGTTGGGGTTAAACTCCACTCCTATCGAAGTCCAGTCCAATGCTCAACCTAATACAATCGGTAGCCACAGAAGAGCTTCAGCGGCAAAGTCTTAGCCGAATTCCTTCAAACGATCGAACTCCCCAGTGGCCGGGTCTTAGCTGAAATCCTTCAGCCTGCCGAGGTCCTCAGCAATCGAGCCTCGACCGAACTCTCCAGCGGTTAGATTTTAGTCGAACTCCTTCAGCCTGCCAAGGTCCTCAACGGTCGAGCTCCGCAAACTCTCAGTGGTCGATCTTAGCCGAATCCTTTCAACCGATCGAACTTCTCAGCGGCAAGCTCCATTTGAACTCCTACGATAGCTAACTCCCTCCGAGCTCCTTACGATCGAGCTCCGATTGAACCTCAACGGTCGAGCCCCGATCGAACTTCTCAGCGATCGAGCTTCAGTCGATCTTCGATGAGAGCCGAACTCCCTCCGCGCTCTTCGCAGTCAATCCTACAAGATCCAAACTCCCTCCAGCTTCTCCTTCGTCGAACTTTCTTCAGGAGCCGGACTCCTCCAAGATATTCTCCTCTGATCAGGCTCCTACGGGATTCGGACTCCTGAATCCCTCCTTCAGTCGGATGCCTACGGGAGCCGAACTCCTTCCCGACTCCTTCAGCTAGCATTCTCCCTGGGCGATCATCTCTAACCGTATTTTCTTGGAAGTCCAATCTCTCCCCGAAATGGTATACGTCAAAGCCTTCAACCCTCCGTGCAGTCCCGAATAACTCAGTATCGACGACTGTAGCCATCATCATCAATCCACCATGGGACGACAGCGATCCCGCTATCAGACGACGATGGCTATCACACTCAATCTATTGCAGAGGCACTCAGACAGTACTTTCTTTCATGACTAACTCCATCGACCTCGAGTGGTCCACTATCAGACGACTGCAGCTGCACCACAACCCACTACAAGCTCCGTCATAAAAAGGATCCTCCAAATACCTTTTCTCTAAGCTCTACTCCCCTCAAAAGCTTCTAAGCTCACATTCCATCCTGAGTACTCCATTTTTGTTTGGTTAGAAGAGCTACTTGAATTATGATAGCCTACACGAAGCCACTACCACCGACTCGAGAAGACTTATTTGCCAGTTTCCGGCGGCAATCTCATTCTCCTCCACTTCAGCTCGATCCGACGTCAACCAAATCTACACAATAATATATAACAAAATAAGGTCTTGCCGGACCACCATCATCGCCTCCAGATGGGACTTGTTTTGCAGCTCCCGACTGACGACCTCGTCCTCCTCCACTTCACTCGATCCGATGTCAATCAAATTCTACAACAATATAATATATTATATAAACTATATATATATATATAATATATTATTTAATATATATAATATATATATATATATCTATATATATATCATATATAATTAGGGGTCTTGCTGGAGCCACCATCACGACTCCAGAGGGACTTTGTTTGCAGTCCCGACGACGACCTCAATCCCCTCCACATTTAACTCGATCCGATGATCAATTCAAACTAAATATACTAATATAATATATATATAAATATATTATATATAATATATATAAAAAAAAAATATATATATATATTAAAAATAATGAATTGGATTGAATTGGATTGAGATTTTTTCAATCCATCAATTAAACGGGCTAGCTCGTCCCAGCCCATTTAGAAGCGTGGCGGGTCGGCGTCTCGACAGCTCTAATCCCAGGACGCAGGCCATAAGATTCTGAAGCTGTACGCTATCTCAGCTGACAGATCGGAAAACAAATATAAAAAACACTTGGTTGAAATCTTCTCAGAAGCAAAAGAAAATTTGCAAGAAGGGGCCGTCACAAACTCTCGATATAAAGTTAAAAAATTATCATGAAAGGAGCCGCCGGTAATAGAAAAAATTGATCGTTTCAAAGGTAATGGATGGCTTGTTTGTGGTAGTTTTCTTGCTGACCAAGCTGTTTCCGCAAGAAAAACGGGAAAATAAATACTGGGGAACTATTACTTGTTCTAGTTTGCTTTCATTAATGGTTTTTGTAAGTCAATCTGCTTTCATTAACGGGTCATTTGATTCGCCCAGATTGCCAGTTTCGGGACATTTCTATAGGCAAAACCAAAAACATGAGATAATATCTGCGTCATTCTTTCCTCGAAACAAAATTTATCAGTGCCTTTCGTGGACAGATCGCCGTCACCTTGGGTTTCTTAGGAGTAGCAACATCAGCTTGCTTGGATTCATGCGGAAAAGGATGGCAAAGATAAGGAAGGGTTCGACGCAGTGGAGGTCGGGTTCCTCACGTCTCCGACGACGGCCATAGTTTTATAAAGAACAACAGCCGATGGCTACATCTGAGGTCAGTGGTCACCGTTTTCCTTTTTTTTTTTTTTTTTTTTTTTTCTCAATTTAGAAGTACAACAGAGCTGACTGGTAAGCGGCCCTATGGCCGCAAGCAAACAAAATCTTCGATGGCTCGTTATGGACTTTTATAAATAATGTGAAAGCTAAATACCAGAGAGATGATTGAGGGGAAACTCTCCCTTAAAAAAGGAAGAAATATTGAGAGTAAACTCGGCAAGAATCTAGATGCGTGCATGTGATTGCATGCGATAAGCAAGTAGACATCAAAGATGGTATAATACCTTTTTCTCTTACTTATACTTCTTCTTGATTTTGGAGGGATGTTTGGTCGGTCCTTATGATGCTTCATCATTAGTTTTCTTTTGGAGTGCTAAATTTCAAGTTGGTATATATTAGAAAGAACGAAACATTCATTTTTTTCTAAACAAAATTGCGGAATTGTGGTCCCAGAAAGATTTTACTTCTTTGATTATTGATATTCGCTGTACAAATATATATAGTCTTTTATCAAAATTTGGAAGAGTTTAGTTGAAGGTTAGAAACATCCAAAGTAATTTATTTGAAGACTGATTCTTTGAACACTCGTCTAAATGGATTTCTCTAGAAGTTATTTACATCCACCAGGCTGTAATACAATGTTCGAGAAACTTTCTCCTCTCCATCAAAATTTTTTATATCTTTAATAAAAGTTTGCTGGCTATCTCCACCTCCCTTTCATTCAAATAAAGGAAGCTAAAAGATAAATTGAATCCTTCCTTCAATTTGATAATATAAAATGAGATTTCAATGAATACTCAAACTTTTTGGAATTGTTACTGATTTTATCAAGTTTTTGGCGCTCCTATTCATCTATTTTTTGAAGTGCCAAATTTGTTAACACTCTAGTTTGGCAGACTTTTTTATATTTCTATTTTCTCTAATTTTTAATACTAAAATTAAATTATAAAGATGTCGATATGTTAGAATTATTTTTAAATGATCGATCATTAATATTAGCTCAGCAAGTTGATATTCTTGTTCTCAAAAAAAATTTACCAAACTTGACATGACCGCAACACCACGATGATAGGATCTATTAATTGGTTGGACTACTACAAATATAACTTCACAACCAACAATCCAGCATGCCCCATCCATAATGTCATTCTAGGACTTGAATGCCAACGGGTCTCAAAATTTCTAGTTGAAAAGGGATGTCATTGTTTGGTCTACCATCCTGTCCACCATCTATCATAGAGTGACCGATTAACCTACACCGAAAGGCCTGATACTTTAATAAAAACCACGAAAAGGGCTAGTGATGTGAATAAATTATTTCGTGGACCTTTTGAAATTCATATAGGTCAGGCTAACCGGGGAGCTTACGAATATATCCCCGCACCGGCTTCCCAAATTTAACCTCACAACGTTCATTGGCTAAACCTAACCCTCAGAATTCCAGAGCAAATACAGTTTAATTTGGGTTTGGTTGGCTTCTAGTCTTTCAGATTTGAGTATCTTGTAGATTGCTTTGACGAGTTCGCTCGAAGCCTGATCAAAGAAACGTGGGTCATGCTGTGGCTGGAGGCTTCTCGTGTAGATTGGGCTGGGGATTATTGGTTGTATCTTTTATGCGAAAGAAGTATTCACCTTCCTTCTCACCTATCCACCGTTGGATCACCTCCTGTATAAATCTCAAAATGCTTCCAAACTTTGTCACATATATCTCAAACCAAGTGGTGGATGATCCAATGGTAGATGGGCACAAAGAAAAGCGAATCCCTCCATGTGAAGGATACAACCATGATCGTGGCCGGGGAGGCATCACTCATATGCTTCAGTTGGATCAAGCCGAGCGCTTATTTATTTATTTCTTTTATTTGAACTCGATGTCTCTTGTAAAATAAATAAATAGACTATCAAAATTAGATAATTTAACATGTTGTATGTATCTGGCTGGGAAATATTTTGCTCATTACGGGCGGTGAACTTTCATGCTCACCGCCTACGATAATTGATTCTCACATGGATCAGGATGAAAAAAAGAAAAATTATAGGATATCATGCTTTTTTCTACTTGGATTCATGTATGAGTCCATCACCATCACCATGGATGGTGAGCAAAGTATTTTTCCGTGCCTGGCCACGTATAGATTAATGAAGCCCAAGTTATGGTCCTAAAACTCATAAGTCCAAGGCGCCCTCGGGCCAAGAGATAATTGCAGTCCTGTTAATAAAAAGCCCATGATCGTCGCTCCTGCTGGCTACGATGCATGCTATAAATTACCCGATTCACATGGTTTGCTGTCTTCTTTCTTTTGCTGTGATATCGAGTCAATTTCTTTTATTTCTACATTTCCAGATTCTAATGATTTTTTGTTCTTATTGGTCCATGTAGAATGCTAAAACCCAATTCAGAGAAGATATATCTGTCAACACAGATCTTGAGCTATCTTGCTATACTTGTAAACGATCAAACTTTTACATAATTTGATGCATCTTTCATTATTTTTAGCTATATCAATATCTTGTACAACACAAATTAAATATAACCTGTAGTCTTGTGACCACTTTTAATTTCGATAAGATAGAAAGTCCGCTCAATGCTCGCATCGATATCTTTACATGAACTAGATTATTTAGTATTCGAGCAACGAATCTTTTGAAAGGGCAAGCCAGCTATTTTTTTTTAATTTAAAAAAAAAATAAAAATATGTTAATCATCCAAAATTCAATTCCAATTCTTCTCTAATATTTAAATTTTATTTTATTTTTTATTTTTTATTTTAATTTTAATCTCAAACCAAATATATTAGAAAAAATTTAATTCTAATTTTGATTCTAAGCATGCACCAAATATGTCATTGGTGCTGTTTTGTCGCAACCTATCACCAACGCTACCATAACCTTGGAGAAAAAAGAATTCTTTGAAAAATAAATTAAATAGATCTTCACTTTTAGCCACTTGTTGAAGTATACCATTTTGTAATTTTGCACGTGCAGATGTCTAATAAATTTATTCTGCACCATAAAAAGCATGGAAATAATTTACATATTACACAATAATGCAATGCATGCTTGCTTTTCATAGCAGTTTTTTACAGTAAATATGCTTAACATAGGCTTATACATTGTTCTTCTACATTTAAAATATTATAAACTAATATAATGACATAAACAAATACGCTTAGGTACCATTAAATCTGAGTATGATATATTTTATTATAAGTAATTATAAAAATTCTTTTAAAATTTTTATTTATTACACTTATATCTAGCTAATAATTTACAAAATCTATATTTACACCCTTAAAATCACATGATGTTACTGAAGTCATTTAAAAAATATGAAAAGAGCAAATTGCCATCCGATTTAACCTGCCAACTCAATCGATCCTGGCCCTTTTTTCTCGTATCTCTTAGTCCCCTTTGCACCTAAGATTAGGGCTTCTATGAATCTTATTAAGTCACAAAAGTTTCTTTAACTGAATAAATGTATCCAAGCTACAAAAGCTGATCATCTGTGTAGGAGTTACTATATATAGAACCCAAGCCAGCACTGCCTCCATGCCTTTTGCCAAAGATATAATAATAGAAATGTTAATCCTCTCCTTCCGCTGCCATTGATCTCCTCAAACACATCATTTGTCTTTGTCAATGGCAAATCATTCACCATAATGTCTTGTTATTGTGATAATGAAAATACCGCAGATCATCCGATTAATATTTGAAATGCTTCGGCTCAGTTAGCATTTGCTAATAATTTGAGGATAAGAAAAGTTACCATAATACCCATAGTTGATCTTCAGAAGGAGATCCTAGCTGTTTGATTCGAAAACGGCTTGGATAGCATTCGTAACTTATAGATCACCTCGGATAGATAGCTCATCTACATTCTCACCGATTTATCTCGCGAGTTAATGATAGTACAGTTATGATCCAGCTACGAGCAAGCTGTTTCCCACTCGATCTCGACTATTGAAAAAAGATAAAGCATTCCAATCCCATCGACAACAACCTTCTCGTTTGAAAAAAGTGCCCATAATCTCGCCACGACAATACTAGCGGCCCAAGATTAGTGAAACAGCGTAACGGCCATATGAAGCTTTCTTATAAATACCATAAATCTCGAGAACTCAGATAAGCAAGAAATTTTTCTTAGAGAACTCGTTGTTGCTTGATTGTTCTCTGCTGACTTAAGCATCGGAGGATCCTCGCCGGAGTTAAATCCTCCGATTCGAACTTTTATTTTATAGGTCACTCCAGCACCCCTGTGCAAGACCAACCGCTCCGCTTTTGAAGCAAACCATTTTCAGTAACAACAGATAGAGAAAGAGCGTTATTTCTTGAAAAATACCATCTAAGAAGGCATCGTCACGTCTTAACGATGTTGCTAACGCTGCTTCTCAACAACCAGATATTCGGGCCAAAGATCATACTCAGCCCCCTGTGGTGGAAGCCTTCCCATCGGTTCAACCAGCCCCTGTTACCATGGACCAGTTTAACCTGCTCCTCCAGCAGGTTCAGACTTTGGCGACCGCCATTCAAGCGGTCCAAACTATATTTGCACCTTCTTTGATGGTGCCATAGCCAAGCCAAGCTGCCCTGCACCATCCTCTATGGTGCAATCAATATTTTCTCCACGGTCCCATCTATGCCCTTAGTCATGATGCCTCTTCAACTGTCAGTTTTTCATTTGCAGCAACAAGCCGAATCTCCTCGAGCACCTCCACAGAGTCCCAAGAGGAGGTAGTCTCATTGGCGATCTCTTAGCCCACAGTCTGGGCATGATTCGACTCCTGACCGTCGCTCCCCTTAGCAGTCCGAGGCTTGCACCGCCTAGGATTTAATCATTGAAAAAAAGCTTCAAGAGTTCGATAAGAAGCTTGAGGCTCTGAATAATGCTTCTTCTTCCCGTCCCTTTGATGGTCTTAGCGGCAAGCCCCCTTTCAATGAAAGGATTACGAAAGAATTGCCGCCGCCTAACTTTAAGTTATCTCAGATCGAAATGTACGATGGAACAACTGATTCCGTCGATCATATTGAGATCTTCAAAGCAGCGTTGCTCTTTTAGAGAGCATCGGATGCTATTCTCTATCGGGAGTTCTCCACCACTCTTGAGGGAGTGGCCCGACAATGATATTCTAGTCTGAAATTGGGCTCGATTCATTCCTTCGAAGAGCTGAGTCAGTCCTTGGCTGCGCACTTTGTAAGCAGCCGTAAGCAGTAGAAGCAGTTTGACTACCTGAACACCATCAGCTAGAAGAACGATAAGTCGATCCACGATTATGTGAGCCATTTTAATGTGGCAATCCTGAAAGTTCAAGACCTAGATCAGTCCGGTCATGATGATCGCCTTCATGGATGGATTATAGAAGAATGACCTGAAAAGATCATTGATAAAATTTTTTCCTCAGGATTATGCTAGTATGCTGAAGCGAGCAAGAAAATATACCAACATCGAAGAGGCCTTTGCCAAGGATATCCCTACCGATGCAGCTCCGGTAGGATCGAATAAGGAGCGCCTCCCATCAAAGAAGGAGGCTTATTGACAGCGCTCCCACTCTCCGCCCAGGAAGCAGAGGGGTGGAGGTTCTTTCCAAAACCATCGATCTCCGAGCCCCCAAAGAAGGGATCGACAGCGGTCTCCGTTGAGGCGTTTCCATAACTATACACCTCTAAATACTACTCGGGAAGAAGTCTTAATGCAAATCCAAAATCAACTTCTCCAACCTCCAAAAATGCGAATGAATCCGAAGCACCATGATCCATCGAAGTACTGCTTCTATCATCATGACCACGATCACGATACTAAAGACTGTCGCTTTCTCCGTGATGCCATCAAGAAGCTCATTCGGGAGGAAAGATTGGAATGCTTTGCCATGGAAGAACTCCCCCGTGATGACCTCCTCCGCGAGCTCGACAGCTGCCTCATCAATCTCAGCGCCCAATATCGATGCCTTTGCAAGAGGAGGGGGAACCAGCAACAGCTGAAGAGTGACCTCTCCGTGGTGAGATTCTTGTAATCACTAGAGAGTCGTCTGAGGTAGTGGCGATGAAGAGACCAAGGCGCGAGGATAGCCTCAGGAGAAGCAATAACTTTCACTAAGCAAGACATAGAGGGTGTACAGCAACCACATAATGATGCTATGGTTGTCTCTTTAAATATTTCTGATTATAATGTATACTATGTACTTATTGATAATGAAAGCTCAGTCGATATTTTATACTTTTCTACTTTTTTTTTATAAATTTTTTTTCCAAACCGATTAAGTAGATTTGATATGTCGATCCAATGATTCTCTGGAAGCTTTATATTTCTAGAAGGAATGATCAAGCTACCCATCATAGTGGGCATCTCATCTCAGCATATAACAATATAAGTGGACTTCCTTGTTGTGAAGCTTCTTTCAGCTTACAACGCCATTCTCGGAAGATCTAGTCTATGGAAGCTCAAAACTATTGTGTCTAGCTACCATCTCATGGTCAAGTTCCCAACAACCCATGAAGTGGGAAGGATCCGAGACAATCAGACTATGGCAAGACATTATTTTGCCACTAAGCTTCAGACAAAAGACCAAGCAAAATTCCTGCCCGAACTCTCAATAGGGCTGGATGCTCGAGATGATCTAGCAAAAAATCGAGTCCAACCGTTCAATGAGCTTTAGGAGATCTCGTTAAGAAAGGAGAACCCCAATCAAACCATGAAGTTTGGCTCCTGCCTCGACCAGGTAACGAAAAACCAATTGATCGCTCTTTTGCAGGCCAATGCAGATCTTTTCGGCTGATCAACTGCTGATATGCCTGGAATCGATCTGGAGGTGATAGCCCACCACCTAAGGGTGGATCCCTACTTGCCGTCCGATCAAGCAAAAGAAGCGAAAACTTCACTCTGAAGTGCCAGAAAGCCATCATCGAGGAGTTGGACAAATTGATTAAAGTCAGGCTTTATCAAAGAGGCCATGTACCCGAAATGTCTGGCGAACGTTGTTCTAGTAAAGAAGGTGAATGAAAAGTGGTGCATGTATATCGACTTCACCGACTTGAATGAGACCTATCCAAAAGATAGTTATCGGCTACCTCAAATTGACCAATTGATTGACGTCACTTCAAGGCATAAGCTTCTCAACTTTATGGATGCTTTTTTTGGTTACAATCAAATCTGGATAGCTCCTAAAGATAAGGAGAAAATAGTCTTTATGACTAACCAAAGGCTTTTTTATTACAGGGTGATGCCCTTTGGGCTAAGAAATGCAGGAGCCACATACCAAAGATTGATCAACAAAATCTTCAAAGATTAAATCAGCAAAAATATGGAGACATATGTTAACGACATGCTGGTTAAAAGCCCAACGGTGCTTGATCACGTTGAAGACCTTCAAAAAATCTTTGATACGCTTCGCCGATATCAGATGAGGCTAAATCCTATGAAGTATGCCTTCGGAGTGACTGCCAAAAAAATTTCTCGACTTTATGATCTCCCGTAGAGGCATCAAAGTGAATCCTAAAAAAATCAAGATAATTCTAAAAATATCACCACCGAAAATAGTTAAAGAGGTACAGCACTTGACTGATAAAATTGTCTCTCTTAATCATTTTATTTTTAGATCCTTAAGCAACCAATGAATTTTTAATGGACCCCGGAGTGCCAAAGAGCTTTCAAAGAACTAAAAAATACCTCAGTTCTCCACCACTGCTCATTAAATCATTACCGGGCGAAGAGCTCCTCCTCTACCTAGCCGTTTCATCAATGATAATCAGTACAGTTCTTGTCCGAGAAGAAGGATGGTTTCAAAAGCCTATATATTATGTTAGCAAGATCCTCCATGATGCAGAGACCAGATATGCCAAGATGGAGAAATTAATCTTTCTACTGATCATCGCTATAAGAAAGCTTTGGCCCTATTTTTAGGCCCATATCATAGTACTACTTATGGATCAACCCTTGAGGGTGGTCTTGCATTGCCCAGATACTTTGGGTCGGATCATAATGGGCCTTGGAGCTCTCAGAACTGGACATATGCTATTGGCCGAGGCCTTCTATCAAAGCTCATATCTTAACTGATTTCATCCTCAAATGCACTATCCCAGATATAGAAACCCAGAAAAGGAATTCAAAAGACAAATTGGAAGACCCCGCAAGCTCAGAAGATGATAAAAACTCTGGATCAAATCCAAAGAAAACATGGACCCTACATGTCAATGGCTCATCAAACTCGTCAGGGTCAAAAGCCAGATTTATTCTATCTAGTTCGAAAGGAGATATGGCAGCATATGCTTTGTGCTTCAAGTTCTCAACTACCAACAATGAAGCAGAGTACGAAGCTCTAATTGTCAGACTAAAGATTGCCCAAGAGGCTAGGGCCCAATACTTGGAGGTCTTCAGTGACTCTCAACTGGTAGTTGGATAGATCAAAGAAGAATACGAGGCTCAAGAAGAGAATATGAGAAAGTATCTTCAAAAGATAAAAAATTTAACTTCATTCTTTAGATATTTCAACATTTAATAGGTCCCTAGGGCATAGAATTTTAGAGCTGACGCTTTATCCAAGCTGACATCCTTATTACCCATCGACCTGGGCAAAAAAACTTACTTCGAAGTCCTAAAAACTTCAAGCTTAGAGGAGTTCACCAGTGTTCATCAAATTAATGAAGAACCTAGCTGGATGGATCTTATCCTAAAATATTTAAAATCAGAAGAATTACCACTTGATCAAAAAGAAGCCAGAAAGGTCAGGAATCAAGCCGCCAGATATGTACTATTCGATAATGACTTGTACAAGCGGTCTTTTTCTCTTCCACTCTTAAGATGCCTATACCCATCTGAAGTTGATTATGCCTTACGAGAGGTCCATGAAGAAATCTACGAAAATCACTTGAGGGATCGGTCGTTATCTTATAAAATTTTTTGATAAGAATATTATTGGTTGACCATGCAACAAGATGCACAAGACTTCTTAGAAGATGTGAGCAATGTCAGTACAATATCCGAATTTCATGCCAACCTGCAGCATTTCTGACTCTTCTTGAAGCCCCATGGTCATTCGCCCAGTGGGGACTGGACATCCTAGGCCCATTCCTCCGAATCTCAGGTAAGTGCAAGTTCCTATTGGTAGCAATTGACTACTTCACAAAGTAGGTAGAAGCCGAACCCTTGGCTTCAATCACATAATCGAAAGTCTAGGACTTCATTTGGAAGTCGATCATCTGTTGTTATGGCCTTCCCAAAGTATTGATCTCTGATAATGGAAGGCAATTCAGTGGTGAAGGTAATTCAGCAGTGCCTGACTCCTCGAATTCTATGGGGATTACAAGATTGAGCAACGCTTCACTTCAATAGGCTACCCACAAGCAAATGAAGAAGTAAAGGTCACTAATAGGATTCTTCTACAAGATCTCAAAGCCAGATTGGATCGGACTGGAGGATCTTGGATGGAAGAACTCTACCATGTACTCTGAGCCTATCAAACAACTCAAAGAGTCTCGATCGATGAGATGCCTTTTAATTTAGCATTTGAAATGGAAGCAGTCATACCCATAAAATTTGGACTCCCTTCTATTAGAATTGAAGAGTATGATGAAGACACTAATCTCACATGGCTCAGAGCCAACCTTGATTTGATCAAAAAAAGCAGGGAGCGAGCAGCGGTGAGGATGGTTGTATATCGATAGAAGGTAGCTAGATATTACAATGCTTGGGTTTAAGCTAAAAAGTTCTGAGCCGGTGATCTCGTCCTCCATAAAATAGAAGTTTCAAGACCCACTGAACAAAAAAAACTTTCATCCAATAAGAAAGGTCCTTAACAGGTCAACGAGGTAATACGATCAGAAACTAATCGATTGAAACAACTCAATGGGACTCCGCTTCCTAGGCCATGAAACTCGATAAATCTTCGTATGTATTATCAATAGATTAGATGAATAAAAGAGTTTATAAATTTATTTTCTTGTTCTTTCACCGAATGCTTGTGTAATAAGAAGACTCAAAGGACCCACTTTAATCTAAGATCTCTTTGATCGAGATAAATTATAATATATTTCTCAGATCAAAACTACTTTAATCCAAGATATCTTTGATCAGGATAAATTATAGTACGTTTCTCAGATCGAAACTACTTTAATCCAAGATTTTTTTTATCAGGATAAATTATAGTGCATTCCTCAAATCGAAACTACTTTAATCCAAATTTTTTTTGATCGAGATAAATTACAGTATGTTTCTCAAATCAAAACTACTTCAATTTAAGATCTCTTTGATCGGGATGGATTACAATATATTTCTCAGATCGGAATCGCCCTGACTCAAGATCTCCTTATTCGAGACCATAGTTCAACGAACTCCTTGGATTGGAGTCATTTCAAAATAAAATCTTTTTATGGCTCAATGGACTCTCCAGATCAAAACCGCATCCTTCTAGTCAACAAAATATTAAGAGATATGACATTAGCTTAGAACAATTCTAAAAAATTCAAAGAAAAAGAAGATAATTTTTCATTAAAGAAAAGAATTCTTACAAGAGTAATAATGCTATCGCTTTTACAAGAAATAATAGTAAAAATTTTACGATAAAGTTACAATAGGAGCTATGAAATCAAGATTCTATCTATCATTTTCGCTTCATCGAAAATAAAGAGATCCGATCAGAAAGCTCGATGGAGTTGAAGTCGCTTTCATATGAAACTCGTTCCTCTGTAGCTTCGAGACTTTGGGATCCCATAAGGGATACCTAGATCGAGGGGAATGACAAACTAGAGGTGATAGAAGTTTCGCTAAAGTTGAGGATAAGATCCACTTAGAATCTAATTCTTCAAAACTTGGAATCAGAAAATCTTCCATCAGCTTAACTCCCCTCTATGAAGGTGGCACAACCTCGAGCACCACTGATAAGTATCATAAATTCACCAATAAAAATATTAATTTATTAATTAATTTATATTAATTTTTAAAAATTAATGATCAATTTATATATTTTTTGAGAAATTCATATTTTTATTAATTAAAAAAATTAATTAAAAAATAATAAAAATTAGAAAATAAAATTTTATAATCAATGAAAAGAGCTCATTTTTTTGATCATAACGAAATAAGTTTGAAGCAAAATGGAGCTAAAACAAAGAAGATATAAATTTTTTAAAAAATAAAATTAATAAAATTTAAAAAAAAAAATGGCTCAGCTGGCTCCGCAAACCAAGCCACCAAGTCAAGCCAAACCATCAAAGCCGACTCAGCCATTAAAGCCATCAACCGATCCACGATCCAGGCGTAGACTGCCAACTCAGCAGAAACTGACGAATCACAGTGCGACACGTGGCGGACCTAGACCCTTAAAGGGTCTACAGAAATTTATCGTGGCTCACAGGGCAATCTAGTCTTTTCACTCGACAGCAGAGGCACTGATTGGCTACGATGTGCGATGCGGTCGATCCATGCAGTCCATAAGAACAGTAATTGCACCATCGGATGGTTGTGATAGCTTGCAGTTAAGATCGAATGGTTGTGGTTATTTTCGGATTTGATTCAACTTCAGACTTCACGTGGATCACCATCCAATAGTAGCACTCAATCCAGGGGATGATCCGACGGTCCAGAACACTTCTGACGATGATCAGGACTTTCGATGCATGATTAACGGTCAGATTTCCTCCATCAACGTGCGATCGGATAATCAGAATTTAATCCGAACTAATCTGGACCGATACGCATCTAATTTTGATGATTTTTTGACCGTTGGATTCCTATTGAATGGCTAGATTTCACCAGACTTATCAGATTCATATCAGAGCTATTTTGATCTAAATTTTACTTGAATTTTTTTGTATTTTGATGATTACAAAGGCTATTAGTCCCACATTGCCTTCAGAAAAAAATATCCAACCCTCCTAGCTCTATAAAAAGGACCCTAAGCCTCTAGAAATGGATAGATCGGGTGGAAAGAAAGCCAGGTATAGGGTGGAAGCCAAGCTCTGGGTTAAAGGTTGTTTCAAAGCTACAGTGCTGAGAAGAAGGGCCAGTCTTCTACGCCATCTCCACACCTACGCTGATCTACGATCTCCTTTTAGTTTTCTCCTTCCTTTTCTTTAATTTCTTGTATTAAAATTTTGAATTTTCTTTAATTTTTTGTATTTAAATTCTGCATCTGAGTTTTAATTTTAATAAAAAAAGTTTTATTATTCTTTTCAATTCTAGCTCTTTAAATTAATTACTTCTTTATTGCTTTTTAATTTTATTGCAAGTAGTTGCTAAGATCTAAATAGTAGATCTTAGTACCAAATTTATTTTTGCATAATTTAAATTCTATTTTTATTTATAAATCTATTTTTTAACTTTAATTTTCAAAAATTCTTCTTTTTTTTTCTTTTAAAAAAATAATAAAAAAATAAAAGAATCAAAGATTTTAGAAATAAATCATTGCCTCTCTGTGGATTCGACCCGACTCACTACTCTTCTTCATAATTTTTAATTAATTTAAAAAGTAAAGAGTCGGATTTAAATTGATAAACATGGTGTCTTAACGACAACATCGCATGTTCCCTATCAAGTTTTTGGCGCCGTTGCCAGGGGAGGCATAAAAATTAAAATTTCTTTATTTCTTTGATTTTTTTTACTGCCTACTCATTATTTTTTCTTTATTTTGTAGAAAAAAAATAGAGAAAAGAACAAGGAAGATTAGGGCACGAACAAAACTCTCAATCCTATTTGGTGAGATCATTCCTAAACCCTAAATCTCTTTCCTTTATTTTTAATATTTGCTTTATTTTTAAATTAATTAAAAATATTACCTACTTAAACCTAATTAAAAATCTCATCACAAGATTAGAAACCCTAATTATTTAGAGCATCCATCATATTAGTTTTATTTTTATTTTATTTTATTTTTTTGGTGATTGCTGGAGTCAAGGTAAGCCTTTTTATAATTTAATTAGTTACATGCATCTAATTTAAATTGCATAGAACTCTTTGATTGAAATTTTTTTTTTTGCATATTTCATATTAAACCAAATTAAGGGCACAACCCATTAAACAAGATAAGGTAGGGGATTTGATCACCCTTCCTTAGGCCCACAAACAACCAACCAGCATCCTGCATTAACCCAAACCTTAACTCTTAAAATCAATTAGACATTAACCTTTAAGGATATTCGAGCTCAATAGGACAAGAAATCCTAAGAGTTGAACCAAGTTAGGGTTAATCAATTTGACTGGTGTCTAGGAAAGTGGTTCAGGGATGACTTGGGCCCGAAAGAAGGTGGTTACTTAATTGGTTCTGTTCGCTTACCTGGCCAAGCACAATTGGTGTCTAAGGCAAGCAACGGAGGGACTCCCACCGACTTTACACTTACCTGGCCAGTTGATTGGCTAATCCTCTACTTTGGAGGGCTTGAAGGTGATCTTGGCAGTTAGGAGCTGTCTAGATCTAGGATAACTCTTAGTCAGGATTGATTGCCTAACTTGTTTGCCAAATAATATCTAACATAAACCACAAATTAACTCTTCTCCTATCTTCTCCAGATTTAAGACTCTTTAGGATTTTTTTAGAACCTCTTCTTTCTTTCTCTCTTCTTTTCTTAAAAATAAATAAATAAAATAAAATAATAATAATAATAATAAAATATATATCTTGAACCATATATCAAATTGCACTAGTACATGCACGGTAGAAGATCACTTTTACCTGACCTAGTTAAACCAGATCCTGAAATTGAAAGACTAATTCATTTAAGACCAGATAATCAAATGGCTGGAAATCGTGAAGAACCACCTAGGCAGATGAAGGAATACTTTATTCCTTCCACCTACAACCCATCGACTTGCATCCACATACCTGATATCCCTGCTAGCCACTATGAGATCAAGTCGACCACAATCCAGATGCTCCCATCTTTTTATGGGAATGCCAATGAAGACCCTTACAAACATCTGGATGAATTCTTAGAAATCTGCTCTACGGTAAAAATTCAGAATTTTTCTGATGATGCCCTTAGACTGACCTTGTTCCCTTTCTCATTAAAAGATAAAGCCAAGTACTGGCTTGGCACATTAGGAAGAAATAATTCAAACATGGGCAGAGATGCAACATGAATTTCTTAAGAAATTTTATCCCATAGGATGAACCAATACTATGAGGCGAGCCATCATAGGATTTGCTCAGCTTCCAGGGGAACAAATTCATGAATCATGGGAAAGACTTAAGGAACTTCTTAGAAAATGCCCACACCATGGTCTATCTAAGTGGCAAATTGTACAAGCTTTCTATGAAGGTTTAGGAGATCAATATAAGCAGATGGTTGATGCATCCTGTGGAGGTGCATTCATGAGCAAAAGTGAGGATGAAGCTTATACCTTATTTGAAATCTTAAGTGAAAACTCTATTAACCATGCTTCATTATCCTCTTATGAAAGATCAATTTCTCAATAAAAATGGACATAAATTTATGAGATCAAAACTCCAGAACTTAATTCTAAGACAGACTTGAACATAATAGCATAAAAATTAGATAAAGTCGATCTTATTGCCCAGAAATTAGATCAATTCCTAAATCTAGGTCAACAATCTCCTGCACAATACACACCAGCTTCTAATTATCAAGAGATTTGCTCTATTTGTGCTAGTCCAACACATCATGTAAGCGAATGTCCCATGGCTGCACAATTACCACCTCTTATCCAAGAATAAATCCAAGCTGCTCAAGGTTACTCCAAACCACTTAATGACCCATATTCAAATTCATATAATTCTGGTTGGAGAAACCATCCTAATTTCTCTTGAAAACCATAACAGACTTAGGCTCAGATCCAAATCCTACCAGTTCAAAATTATCAAAATAGGCCCCAGTATCAGAACTATGTCTATAATAAGGGACAACCTAGTCAGTCTTCTCAACCACTGCATTATAATCAGCCCTCATACCCA